>CAWUFW010007832.1:0-115000 GCA_963921515.1 Calotriton arnoldi | reverse complement strand
AATTCTTTATGTAAACCATTTCTCAGTTTGGAAGACATGGGTCCTGCCATTACTTTCCTATCTATTTGTTGTTCTTGTATAGTTAGTGTTGTGTGAGTACAGTTGTGTTTGCTTGATCCCTGATTTCTGATCCAGTTGAAGTGGTTAGTATGATTTGACCTCGGAGCTAACGTTAGAGATAGACAGAACAAGGGTAAATGTTGGATGGATGTCTATGTGGGTTGACATGCTGATGGGGCAGACATTGCATTGGGTGACATGTTATGTGGTAAGTATTTCAGCTTAGCCTGGCCACTGTCAACGTCATTTATATTGCCCTTCTTCTGATGATGTAAGCTGGGTATGTGTTAGGTGTGTTCCAGCAGATATTTGAGCATCCACAGATTAAGGGTGTCAACTTGTCATACCTTTGTGTAGTTCTGCATGGACATGTGTCCTTTTTGCAGTGTGTACTGTACAGCTACTTCATCTAAATGTGTGCCACATGCTGTAAGTACTGGGTTTACTTTCATAAGTTGCACTTACCCATTGCCTACATATGCCTGGCACTTGGTTATTCTATTGGTTGTCCCTGATATACTTCAGTTCCCAGGTTCAGTGCACATGGAGTTTGTCAGACATGGGCGAAATGTAGTGTGCTCCAGTGCCCCAGCCTTTCAGGCTTGTTCTGTCCTGTCTTGTGGCAAAGTCTGTGAGGATACTTTGTGGCATATTACATGACATTTACTCTGCTTTCAATAGGCTGTGATATCTGTCATTATGAGCAAAAGGGAGGCAACAAGTAATAAGTCTATACCGGGGGTAACTCAACCACAATAGACACATCTTTGGCCAGAGCCGTGAGTGTTGTAACAACGGAGATTGACTTGGCTGAGAGACATCTTCCCTTAGGATGTGCTGGAATAGCCCTTCTTCTGCACTGGACATAATTGACATGGTGGAGTTGGTATCTGATCCACCAACCCTGGAGCTCCATTTCGGAATTGAACCAAGGGGCGCCTCTTCTTGTACTGCTTTCCTCAAGCCCAGTGAGTAACTCTTGGTTTCTCTGTCGCCCGCACCTCGCCAGCCACCAAGCAGACCCGGAGTACAGTTGACAGTCTGTCAACCCCATCAGGTGCGGCAGATCATAATTTTGCGGGGGTCATCGAGGATTCCTTTTGGGCTTCTATTTTACAAAAGTTTACGGTGTTACTCAAAGAGTATCTGAACCCTCTGAGGGAGAAGCTGGACAAACTGAAGTCAGTAGTGGGAAAAATTCTGAATTTGTGTCAGCAACAACAGAAGACCATTAAGAGTGAGCCCAAGAATATAATCTTGATCGTATCCAGCTGTCCTCCTCCCGCTATGGCCCATTCTACGAACTGCATTTATACACCCACCGGTCTTATTGCCCCTCAGTTGTCGGGCACATTTTCCGGTTAGATGCTTCTTCAAACGTACCAGCTCATGCAACAGGTCCAACTAGTTCCTCTGTGCCCTCAGCTATACTCTGTTCTACAGTGCTTGAGACCCATCCTGCACCTCAGTCTCTCCAGCCACCTGTGATTAATCTCCCCTTGCCTGTTGTCCATATGTTCTGGCCGGTGTCCCCTCATTGTTAAATTCTAATCAGGAGTCAACTAATCAGCTCCAGAATAATGTGTGCCATTGGCTGGTCAACCACTCCAACTTCAACGTACAGGACTGTAAGAATATTTTGATAGCCCGTCGTGTGACTTGTATTGGCCCCTCTATTAAATCTATTTATGGGGACTGTATCATTGCCAAATTCAGGTATCCGGAGATTACAGGGAAAATTTTGACCCAGCATCATAAGCCCTATGTTAGGAATGGCAATGTCAGCCTTCTCCCCCTTGGCATCTATATAACCTCACATTTTGGACCCACCTAGCCCCATCTCAAGTCTCACCAGCTCATAATATATTTGGGGATTTTAATATTACATGTAACAACCGGTTCACACCACTAATGGACCTCGATGGACAGGATTGGCAGTTTACTGGTCCCCAGAATCTGAGTTTATGTGCTGAATATAGTGAACCGATACAGGGGATGATGGGTGAGGCTTCTCAGTCACAGTATTCTGACGCCTTCTTTCGCGTTGCCCTAACTGAGGTTCCTATGGTTATAAGGAGCCTCATACGGCTGATTGTACCCATTTATCTTCACTCAGTATTACTTAGACTGTTGAAGTTGCCAGCCAGGGGGACGTATTAGTCAGGGGGCAGGTTGTCAGGGGGTAATTATTTTACACTAATAAGTTGGAATGTGGCTGGGCTCAAAAACAAGATTTCTAACCCTGATTTGCTGTCTTTCAATGATATATATGATTTTGCTGTTCTGCAGGAGAATTGGGTAGTATCACCCATTATGTGTGAAGGATACTTGTATTACTGTTGTCCTGCTACGGCCTCACCCCATGGGAGAGCTAAGGGGGGAGGTCTCTCTATCTGGGTTCAATTAAACCTCAGAATTAAAGTCTCTGTTGTAAATACAGCCAGCACAGCATACCAGGCTCTGCTCATCAATGATTATTTCAGGTCATTTAGGGGCATATTATCAAGAACGGCGTTAAAATTTATCGCCGGTTTAGCGGCAGAAAACTGCCGCTAAAGCGGCGATAATGGGCTTGATAATATGCCCTTGAGAATTCCAATAGAAGTCCATGTTCTGGTGTGAACATGGGCTTCTATTGGAATTCTCCAAGGCATATTATCAAGCCCATTATCGCCGCTTTAGCAGCAGTTTTCTGCCGCTAAACCGGCGATAATTTTAACGCCGTTCTTGATAATATGCCCCTTAGTTTTTATTTGGTTAATTTCTACAACAATGACTTTTCCAACTCTCATTGTCGTTTGTTTGATGAGCTATTTCAATTTATTATGGGTTTGAAATCTCTGTCGAAGGGCAACATCTCTCAATCATGAGTTCTAATATGTGGGGATTTCAATGTGAAGCTGGGTAATAAGCCAACAACGCATGGTTCTCTGAGCTCTGTTCCTGATAATGCATTATGGGATGCTAGTGGGTTGGAGCTGAGGTACTCTGTTGCCCAGCTGGATCTTGCGGATATAGTTAACTATTTCTAGGGTTCTTGTCCAAATAAGCCAACGTAAAGAGGAGGGGGGCGAATGTCAACTATCGATTATATATTTGCTTCCAAATATTTCCTGCAGTGGTGCCTTAATAGCGCTGTGATAAAGACCCAGTGGAGTGATCACAATGCCTTATCAGGAGCCTTCGTGTTAGATTGGGACAAAACACCATTAACTTGTGATGGAATTAATCAGCATTCCAAAGACAGCCTTAGGGTAGCGTGGAACTTTAAAGCCCATACTGCAACGTTGGCCCTTCTTCTCAAAAATAACTTGCCAGCTTTTCTGGGGTGCCTAGGCAAAGGCTCAGGAGATGTTTTATTTTCTTGTTGTCAACAACTTTGTGACTCCATTAAGAATTTCTTGATGAAACCCCTCAAACCCATCTTAGAGCACCCATGATGGTTTGATGTGAAATGTTCAGCTGCCAATCGTCGCCTGAGAAAGGCGTTGGCTGGGATTCCTAGGGTGTCAGGGCGATTCCATCAAGGAGAGGAAATGTTTTTTGCATCAAAAAGATTTGGAAACTCTTGAATCAGCAGCTGCCCGGAACTGCAGTAAGGTATTTTGGGAAACAGTCAACAGGCTTCAGCATCGCGACGCTCCCCCTAATTAACTCCTAATCTGCAATATCTCGGGCCAGGAATGGGTTAAGCATTTTACCTATATATATCAATTGGAGAAAGATAGAGTGTGTCAAGATACACTGCAACAGTATCTCGCCCACTCCACCCCCCTCCAAGTTACTCTACAGGAAGCAGAGGAAGCAATTCGATCCAGTGCAGGTGTTAAGGCTCCGGGTCCTGACCAGATCTCCATAGATCTTTGTAAATGTAATCTGGATCAATGGTGTCCCTTATTCAAGAACTCCTTGTATAGCAGGATTCCCGAGTCTTCGACCCTCTCTCTACGATCGTGTCAATCTTCAAGAAGTGAGATTGAGGGTCGCCTAAATGTTAGAGACCGATCTCCCTTGTTGATAGCTCTGTGAAAGTACTGGGGGGGGGGGGGTATTTTTAATCGACTCCAGTCATGGGCCACTGACAATAAAACCTTATCCCCTTACCAGTATGGTTTTCGTCCTGGGCTAGGTACAGTGGAGCAGTGCTTGACTTTACACTTGATAGTAAATACACCATCGCTAAGTGCTGCCCACTGTACCTGGCCTTTATGGACCTGTCAACTGCTTTTGATTGTGTCAACTGGAGTAAAGTGTGTCTGATGTTATTCAAATTAGGGGTAGAAGTCCCTTTAGTTAATATTCTACACACCCTTCAAGAGCAAATAGGGTCTAGGGTACGGTCTGGACAGTCTGGGGAACTCACAAATGCCTTTTTGCTAGCAAGTGGGGTACATCAGGGGTGCATGCTGGCACTCCTGCTTTTTATTTTGTATATTAATGATTTGAACACTCACTTAATGAGTTCTACTGGGATGTGCCAAAAATTGCCAACTCTGCTGTCCCAGCATTATTATATGCCGATGATGCAGTCTTGTTGGCTAGAACACCTTGTGCTCTGCGTATTTTAGTAGAATCGTTTGTGTCATTCATGGGTACCCTTGACGTGAAAACTAATTTTGGGAAATCCCATATAATGGCTTCTGGGCCTGGTAGGAAAATCTTGAAAGACTTAAATCTGAACAAGCAAAATCTTGGCGAAGTACGGTATGTTTCCTAGTTGGGTATGGTGTTTGATTCAGGCAATTCCTGGCAGCCACCAGTAAACACAGCACGTCTGAGACTTGGAGGAGCGGCAGGTTCCCTTTTTAATCTAGCCAAGAAGGATGATAGGTCCACCTTCTCCCCCTACCTTAAAGTCTATAAAATGCAATGTGTCTTTACAGCAACATTCGGAGCAGGGTTGTGGGGACAACATAATGTTACTGCCATACAGTAGATTTAGATTAGATTTTAGATATCATCAAACTGGCATCTCTCCTGCTTTGGCTGAGTGTGTGGAGTAACCACGAGGCAAGCTTAAACAGAGCAGTGATAGTGGATTGCCTTAGGCAGGATAAGGGGCTTTCCATCCCATGGTTGAACTACGTTAGCAAATCTTTTACTGACATTGGTCTCCCTGGATTGTTTAGTGACCCAGGTTAAATTATTAACTCTGATAAGAGGGTGGTCAAGTCTAGGTATGCTGAATGTACTTCCCCCCAAAGAATCCAGGAAGTTATTAGAAAACATACCATTTGTAACCACTATCTCACTATTGCGACAGGAGACACTGCACTGTATCTTACTCTGGAGCTCACGCGTTGGGAGAGGTCCCTGCTTTTTAGGTTTAGGTCTGAAACGGTCTGGCGCTTAATGTGCTTTTCTGACGAGGCAAAGGTGTGGGATAGCTTGTTGGCTCCTTGCCCCTGCAATGGTATGGCAGAGCAATTTCTGTTGCATTTTACCTTTTCTGCAGCTTTTATTGCAAATTGTTTTAGCTTTGTCTTAAATCCACTTTGAAAAATCAAGCCTTCCATAAATACAGAGAGGATTTAATCTATCTTCAAATGCTAAATAGCCCAGATATTTGCTATTGTGTGTTCTGTTTTCTGAAAATGGCCATTCGTTTCAGAAAGTCCATGGAGGAGCGCTAGGTGGGCAGGCCTGATGTTTGCTTGAGCAATGCATTTTATTAGCAGTCCACCATGTATAAATATATGTACTTTTTTAATTTACTTTTTTATGATTTTTGATATGTAGATAATGTGAATGTAATTTGATGGATTGTTTGTTATTTACGACAACTCTTTTTAAAGCTATAATGCAATGTTGTGTTTTATTATGTACTTTTATGATCTTTTTCTAAAGATCGAATAAAGATTTTGAACTGAACTGAATAGGAAATAATTTAAATATGTTGAATAAATGTATTAAAAACGTTACAAATTATTAAATATGTAAAACATGTCAATAAATGCTGTAAAAAGTTGTTAAAATTGTAAAGTATAGATTAAATGATACTATAAAATATATAGAACTATTTAATATATACTGAAACAACATATATTAAAATGACGTTAAAAATATCTATATAAAACAAGGAAATGTTGAAAATGTTAAACAATGGAAAAAAGTGGAAAATGTACAACATAGAGTGCTATTTAAATATGATTTACATTTTTTATTTTAAAAAATATAATTAAAAATGTTTTATTTATTTATCTATATATGACTGCTTATTTTTCAATTGAAATATATATATTTACAATTTTTATAAATATACATTAAATAAACTTTGAAACCATAAATAAAATTTGAAAAATCTGTAACATGTCTTTATTCTATAGAACTAAGTAATTATTATTATTTATTACAAACATATAAATGTAAAACATATAACCATTTTTTTTATTATATGTTTAAACACCAACATTACTAATTAAATAACACAAACTATTTCTACTACATACAAATGCTATTTAAACAAAAGATTCCACACTAAAATTATAAAATTAAATAATCACACTCCAACGTAAACTCTTTTTAAGAAAGTGTTGGACACTAAAAGTGTTACATTTACTATTCCCACTCCAACCTATACCAATTTTGGGAAGATGTTAGAACCTAAAAGGGTGACATTTGCTACTCCCACTACAATCTATACCAATTTATGAGGAGTTGGACCCTGAAAGGGTGACATTTGCTATTCCTACTCCAATATATACCAATTTGGGGAAGGTGTTGGACACTAAAAGGGTTACATTTACTATTCCCACTCCAATCTAAGCCAATTTGTGGAAGATGTTGCACCGTAGAGGGGTGACATTTACTATTCCTACTCCAATCTATACCAATTTTGGGAAGGGTTGGACACTAAAGGGGTGACATTTACTATTCCCACTCCAATCTACCCCAGCTGGGGAAAGATGTTGGACACTAGAGGGGTGACATTTACTATTCCCACTCCAATCTAAGCCAATTTGGAGAAGGTGTTGGACACTAAAGGGGTGATATTTACTATTTCCACTGTAATCAAAACATTTTATACAAGGTGCTGCAGGCTAAAAAATATATATTTACAATCAGTACTCTATACTCACACACAAGTTTTGATTTATAAAATAAACTAACATTTAATTAAAAAACCCACTAACCAAAGCTACAAAACTACAATATATATAGCCCCCAGCTATGACACCCCCAACCCACGCATGATGGCAGAGTGGGCCGAGTGTAACCTCGAATCCTCTCGCAGACTGGTCCAAATTTTGGTTAAATATGCGGAGGTGGACTGCATAGAATTGCAAAATAAAATTGATGTGCTTACAGTGGAAATAGAAGCACAGGGGGATCAACAGCTAAGGAAAAAATATCACAAGGAGATGATATCTAGGCTGAGCAAGGAGGAGGACAAGATTAAGCAGAGGAAAACCTACAAATTTCAAAGAGATAAGGATGACTACAGCAATGGACACATTTTCACATTTGCACGAAAGTATGATGCTTTTAGAAATAAACCATTAAAGAGCAATAGATTCTCTCAAGAGCATAATGAGGAGCGGGGCGGAGCAACTTCTACCTCAGCGTCCGATCTCAGCTCGGCCATTGAGAGTGAAACCGAGGCGGAAAACATAAGGGGTAGACCAGCACTGGGGGTAGCTAAACCATCCCTGGGAGAAGAACTGGACTACCTGAGAAGAAGCCGCAGAGAAACTCTCAGGCCGAGGGCTGCAAAACCGGCAAAAACGAAGGACAAAGAGCAGGCGGGAGCGAAGGAGGGCTGCCCGAGAAAGGTGGCAGCAGTGGAAATATAAAATCAACGAGAGGACGGGGAAAATGGAGAAAGTAACAGAACCATGCCCCACCACGCCCATTGATATTGATATGGAAGGAACAGCGAATATGAACAACACTATCATCAACTTAACAGATATCAGCCTCGATGCGGCAGAACAAGAAATTTTATCATTGGGATTGTCATATTGCCCCAAAACAGATTTCAATTACACCAATAATCGTGCAGACATCTACAAGTTTGTTAGAAAATTAAAACTACAAAAATTTCACAAACTGAAAACAAGATCAGAGGGGTCTCCTACTGTAACTGTAGTGCACAATCAGGAAAGCATTGGGACAGAAGAATGTATCTTAACAGTCTCTGACCTAAGTTCACTTAAAGTTTTATACAATTTGGGCAACAAAGGCAATATAAGTAACAGTGCGAGTACAGATCAAGGGGCAGCTATGGAACTTGCAACACAGGACCTACTATCCCCACGATTTGAAACATGTGCCAAACCAACAACTAACTTTAAGGAAAAGTCCACGTTTATACCTATTATGCCCCGGGACTCCTTAGATCTTTTCAATGAGCATGTAGTGGCGGAAATCAAGCAGTTACATGTAGAAACCAACAAAACCCAACACAGAATCAAGAACCAAGAACGCAAATATTTACAATTGATGGATAAAATTAACAACAATAAACAGGTTGTGGTGAGGAGTGCGGACAAAGGGGGAAATGTGGTGCTATGGTCCCTCAAAGACTATAAGGAGGAAGCAGCTAAGCAACTCAGTGATGTGGACTGTTACAGGAAAAGCTCAGTGCAGAAGTTCAAACAAGCGCAAGACAGCTTCTTCGGCAAATTATTGGCATGGAAAAGCCTGGGTTTGCTGAACCTCCAGGAGTATAAATATCTTAAAAAAGAAAATCCTACTATCCCCCTTTTATATTTTGTTCCCAAGGTGCACAAATCAATCGACAAGCCCCCTGGCAGACCTATAATCTCGGCTTGCGATGGCCCACTGGAAAATATGTCGATCTACATTGACTCGTTTTACAAGAGCATGTGAAAAAACTTGATTCATATGTGCAAGACACCAGCGACTTCATCAGGAAAATTGAAAAATCAAATGGCAGGAGGGCTATTGTCTTATAGCCCTGGATGTAACAGCACTGTATACCTGCATAAGAAACAATGATGGAGTAAAAGCAGTCGAGTATTTTCTGGCGAACAGACCTATGAGATACGCTAAACATAACCAAATGCTAATTGATTTATTGACATTCTGTTTGGAGAATAACCTGTTTTTGTATAAAAACCAAATATATCAGCAAATTCAGGGAGTAGCAATGGGGGCCAGCTTCTCCCCAGTTATGCCTGTCTCTTTATGGGATGGTGGGAGGAGCTGGTCCTCATGAAACAACATTCTCGTATTTTCTCTGATCAGGTAATAGTTTGGTTAAGATTTATAGACTATCTCTTTATTGTCTGGGATGGCTCGAAACAAAGTGCACAAGAATTTATTGCAGATTTAAATAATAACAACCTGAATCTTAAATTCACACATTCCATCAGTTGTGAATATATGACATTCCTGGATACGAGGGTATACATTTCCAACAACAATCTGGCAACCACATTATATAGAAAACCTACAGCAGGCAACGCTATTTTGCATGCGACAAGTGCCCACCCTCCTCACCTCATACATAGCATCTCCCTACGGGGAGATGCTTAGAATAAGGAGAATCTGTAGCGAGGACCTAGATACTCAAGTTAAACAACAAGAATGCAAACGTAGGTTCCTCCAGAGAGGGTACAATACACACACTATTGAAGCTGCAATATCTAAATCTAGATGTAGGGCCAGAGATGACTTGCTTCATAATTCATCTAAACCCCAGCCCACATCAGGCCTAATACCTGATGTGCCAACTCGGTTGATCTTAGGATATTCCAAACAGGAAGGACAGATAAGGGCTATCATACGACGTAATTGGCGTACAGTACTAACAGACCCTATTATAGGTGGTTCATTGCCTAAAAAACCTGCAATCACCTTTAGAAAAACACAAACCATGGGTAATGCTTTGGTGAAGAATAACCCGGAGGATGTTGAGTCTAGTATGTGGCTAACGCCAAGAACAGGTTTCTTTCAATGTTCCTCCTGTAAGGCATGCCAATACGGTATAAACACCACGTCGTATCAAACACCATTTAGCCAAAAAACTTATTCTATCAAAAAATATCTGTCCTGTAAAACCGAGTTTGCTATGTATGTATTAGTATGTAGCTGCAATCTGCTTTATATAGGCAGTACTAAACTGGCAGCACACAAAAGAATCCTTCAACACACACGAGCAATTGTCAACTATGATCCAAGCTATCCCGTGGCAAGGCACTTCAAGGAAAAACATGAAAGTAGTCTAAAACATTTTAAGTATTATGTTTTGGACTCAGTGCCAATGGCCAAAAGAGGTGGAAACCGGGAGGCTAAACTCAGGCGCTTGGAAACCAGATATATTATAGAACTCGATACCAAGCACCCAGGGGGCTTAAATTCCAGTGAAGACATGTATACTTATCTGTGATTCTGTATTTTTGGTCATGTATTTTTAGGAGAATTCTTTAGGTTACTTTCGTGTATCAGTGTTGTAACACAGTGTGAAATTAGATTTTTGTCATACTGGTTTAGCTACAACAGAATCCTTTGTAATTTTAATCACCTTACAAGGATTACCATGTAATATAGAAATCTTGTTTCAGAAGCTATCTCATTCTTACAGTCTTTTAGCCAACACTTATTTAGTATTTTTTAGAACCTTTTTAGGAGTTTTTAGTTAACTTATTGGGGTTTTAGGTTGAAATGACTTTATGTGAATTTTATGAATTTTATAAACTCATTTGTGGGAATCAACCGTTTAGTACCTCTAGCATTACATCTTTAACTCCAAACTCAATGCAATCTTACTTGTATTTTAGGTGTCTATTTCGTCTCCGTCTTTTGTCTATAGGTCCCGTAGAGTTGTATATGACATTAGTCTTTCCACTTTGGCTGCTAGCAATTGTTTGCACATAGGCTGTTTTTGCACTAATATTGCATTATTTTGCACAAATAGGGAACTTGGCACGACTCGCACTTTAGTATTAATTGTATGGGGGGTTCACATCATGCACTAAGTCACTTTTTTAAAAATATTTAATAGCAGTATATTCAGGCATAACTTTAAACCAGGACACATATATTCGGAAATTGGGGTAATACATACTTAGTATTTATACTTTTATCTTCCATATATAGAGAATACCTGTGTTAGATATAATGTGCCTCATCATGATATGAATTTATCCTGGATGAATTTTATACACATTGTATATTACTAATGCATTTATGCTATGACTTACTTCCTAGTGTAGTATGTTTACTATGTCTATAGCTGCTATCACATTACACTTGCACTTTAAAAGAAGTAATCCCGCCCTAGGCGCTGACATGTGATCAAGGCCGTTTTTCCGGCCGAAACACGTCATGGCGACATGGTGATTGCTGATTAAATCACTGCAACGAATTCCTGGGTCTGCTCTTGCCTTTTTTCGTGTGGATGAAGTGGATGAAGTGGTGGGCAAGCCTGTAACTATATATATATATATATATATCTATATATATATAGATATATATATATATATATATATATATGCTTATTTGAAATGGGTAGTAGCGTTCCCTGAAAGGGAGATACCGCACATCAATGAACAACAGATGTAAAAAAAGTAAAACAATAAATGGCGTAAAAAATAAACAAGACAACTGTAAGTACAGCAGGGTGCTTATCTAGCTTAAGTCACCCACTACCCAAGGGTGTCAGTCGCATGTAAAACATGCACATAAATAACCAGAGAATAAAGCTATTACAGCACACCAATCATAGGTTGTAATTGATCCAATAAATCAAAATGTATTACAAAAGCTAGTAGTCAGTACTGTAATTCTTTAGTCCATACAGTCCTTTGATTTCTTGTGCCCTATGTACAGCACGTGAAAGATTTTCCAAAGCAATTCCTTTCATAGAAAACGTTTCTTTTATTGAATTTTTCTTTTTCCTTAATGCCAATTCCCAGCAAACAAAGCAGCCAACACGTGTTTCATCTGTACAAATGTGTACCGAGACTTTCTCAAGGCTAAAGTGATCAAGTTTGTCGCTAGTCCTGTTACAGTCAAGACACTGAAAGTGTAATGAAAGTATTTCGTTCGTTCCAAAAACAAACTGCTACTGTCAGAAGCTTAGGGTCGATAAAAATTTCACCAAGAAGTATCGCTAGCGGTGGTATGATAGTACTAGTTATTGTCCCATGGAGTCGAATCCAAAGAAAAAGATATGTATACAAAATGATGTATAGAATCCAAGGTAATGAACTGAAACCTTCTGGTGTACCAGTGCTGCTGTCTCACAGTTCTCAGCGGTTAAATTCGCCTAAAATGAAATCCCCAATGAGTAGTAAGTTGAGGAAATTCAAGTAAACAGGTGGGACAGTGATAAGTCCTAAACCCGTCCTGATAATGAAATGTAACTCCGACCCCAACACGTACGTTCTAACTGTTAAAGGGAACGTTCCCTTTACCAGGGTTGAATTTCCTCAACTTACTACTCATTGGGGATTTCATTTTAGGCGAATTTAACCGCTGAGAACTGTGAGACAGCAGCACTGGTACACCAGAAGGTTTCAGTTCATTACCTTGGATTCTATACATCATTTTGTATACATATCTTTTTCTTTGGATTCGACTCCATGGGGACAATAACTAGTACTCTCATACCACCGCTAGCGATACTTCTTGGTGAAATTTTATCGACCCTAAGCTTCTGACAGTAGCAGTTTGTTTTGGAACGAACAAAATACTTTCATTACACTTTCAGTGTCTTGACTGTAACAGGACTAGCGACAAACTTGATCACTTTAGCCTTGAGAAAGTCTCGGTACACATTTGTACAGACGAAACACGTGTTGGCTGCTTTGTTTGCTGGGAATTGGCATTAAGGAAAAAGAAAAATTCAATAACAGAAACGTTTTCTATGAAAGGAATTGCTTTGGAAAATTTTTCACGTGCTGTAGATAGGGCACAAGAAATCAAAGGACTGTATGGACTAAAGAATTACAGTACTGACTACTAGCTTTTTGTAATACATTTTGATTTATTGGATCAATTACAACCTATGATTGGTGTGCTGTAATAGCTTTATTCTCTGGTTATATATATATATATATATATATATATGTGTGTTTTCATGTTTAAAAATTAACATATTACATAATATTTTAACACTATTAACAATTAAAATATATTATTACATTATTTTAAAAATATTTTTAATTTTTAAAACATTTTTCTAATTTAAATTTTTGATATATTTAAAATCTTTTTTTACATTTCACATAATGAATATATATTTTAATTCATTATAAAATATAAGTTATAAACATTATTAATGTAACAAAACAAATTTAAAGAACTGACAATATTAATTTGCATATCATTAAAATAATCAACATTACATTTATATTAAAATATCCACTTTTTAAAATCTCCCCACTCTTATCCCCTAAAAATCCAATGTCCAGCTGCTAAAAACAATTATAAATCCATTATTGTTATACATTAATACAACTGCAAATACAAATTTCAACAATTTCATAATTGATAACTTATCTCACTAAAAACACAAAAACAAAATTGATGAACCCTATAGAATCAAACACACTACAATAAATTACATACTAATTAACAATTGCAAACAATGTTACAAACAACGATATTTTCTAAATCAATATTTTTTACAACGATATTAAAAACAACACTTAAAACTATATTTTTCTATTCAATATTCCTATTGGCGATATTTTTGACATCCCGATATTCTTGACACAATATTCTTGTATCACGATTTTTTTTTTTTAGACATTTTGTCCAAACACCAGTCTGGTTGTATTAGTGATCCAACCACCCTAAGGGCCTCATTACGATGGCCGAAGGCCCGCCACCGACAGCCTGTCAGTGGCGGGCCCTCCGCCATCGGAATGAGGTTTTCTGCCCACAAGATAACTATGGCGGGCGGACAGGTGGCGGTCGGTCTTTCCGACCGCCTGTCGGTCCGACAGGTGGTCATTCTCCGACCGCCTGTCGGACCTCCCCGGAAGGCCAGTATTGCGGCAGTGCCAGCAAGAAACCGCCGTAGGGATTATAATATCCCTTTCCGCCGGTCGTTTTGCGGCGGTCAACCCGCCACAAAACGACTGGCGTAAATGGATTTGGGGGCCCCCAGTGGGCCCACCACAATCCCTGGGGCTGGGGCAAGGGCACTGGGGGGCACCTATGGTGCCCCCTACATATCCCTGCACCATGTGGCGTGCACCTCATGGTGCCTGCCATGTAGTGCAGGGATATGCAAGTGCCTCTTTATTTGCATTGCGGCGGGGGCTGCTGACTGCATCCCCGCCGCACTGCAAAAAATAGGGCCTGCGACCGCCGCAGTGGCGGTCGCATCGTAATGTGGTTGGTGGGTAGGCACTACCGCAACGATGGCGGTCGGATGAAAGTCCGACCGCCATCGTAATGACCCCCTAAGTAATCTGTTACCAAGTACTTTACACAGCAACTTCACGTCCTTGTTTAACATGGACAGCCGTCGGTAGGAGGACAGGTATTCCAGGTCTCACCCTGCTTTTAGAATCAGTACCATCACTGCCTTTCGCATGCTCCGAGGCAGCACCCCCTTCTCCCTCGCTTCGCGATAAACTTCTAGTAAGCACTATAATAGTTGAGATGGCATCTCTTGGTATAATTCCACCAGGAACCCATCAGATCACAGGGTTCTTCCCTGTGGGAGAGTGTTGAGGGCCTCCTTTAATTCCGACAGCTCTAGCGGTACCTCAAGTTGTTGTTGCTTGTCTTCCGTCAGCTGTAAAAGCTCCGCTTTCCACAAGTACTCTCTAAGTTCTTCTAACGGCAGTGTGTGCACCCCAGCAAATCCTGATTTAAGATACTGTGTACAGGCTATATTTATGAGGTTCCTGTCTACAAAATCCTCCCCGCTCCAGCGTAGAATATGAGTCTGCGGTCGCTCTCTCCGTAGCAACCATGCCAACATCCTTCCAGACTTGTCCCCATCCCAAAACAATTGTTGCCTGTTGGGTGTGCGCATATATTTTTCAAGCCTACTCCAGACCTCCCCTACCTGCTGTTTTACTCCAGATAATTAACGACGTTCATCTGGCTCTAGATCAGCGTGGACATCTAACTGTGCTTTTGTGCGCTCAAGCCCGAGCAGGTCCCGGTCTAGCTCTTTCTGCACCCTGAATAATCTGGCCATGCATTCCCGTTGCAAAGTCACCTTGCATGACATCCATTCTGCAGTCCTACTGATTGCAGTCCCCTGATTATCTTGAAGAAATGTGAAGTGAAATCTTTAATGTGGTCTGCAAACCTCCCATCTGTCAGTACCTCGAATTACAAGTTCCCAAGTGGGATATTGGGTCTGGGAGAATAGTGACCAGTGGAAAATGGTCTGAGGAGCATTGGTATATCACTAAGTCTTCCCTGCGTCCCAGGACATTGTCCAATGTGCTGTATCCCCTGTGAACGTGTGAGTAGTAGGGGGAATATGGTCTGTGTGGTGATGGTGCCACACACATCCAGCAAGTGTAGGTGCTCCATCCCCTGTATCGGGGTCATCAACATATGCGCCTTACGGCTCAGCCTAGGGGGATCTCTCTCCATCTGATTCACTGAATCTTCCAGTGGCAGCACCTGGAGTTCTAGATTCATCTGAGGAGGACTCCTCTGCCCTCATCATTGCGCTATCCTCTCTGATTGTAATCTGCTGAGTCTGTCAGGAGTGGCTTCTTCAGCACTTGCCAGGCCACCTCCTTCGCTTGCTCATTCCTTGAGGGGGCAAGGTTTTGTGACCCAAATGCCCCTATTGCGTGGGCCCCCGCAGGCAGGGAAGAGCAGCATATATTGCAGGTCCATCACCCTCAGTTTCTGTTTAACCTCTTTGTAGGATTTCCTTTGTGCCTGGACCTTTCTAGTATATTCCAGAAAAACCATGATAGTGTGGTTTTCATATCTCTGCTGCATGGCCGTTTGGTCTGCTCTGAGGATACAGTCCATATCCCAGTAGTTCAGGATGCATGCAACCAGGGCTCGTAGTGGGGCTCCCAGGGGGCCTCACCACCAACGCACGCTGTGCCCTCTACACTGTAAACACCACAGACAGTCCTACAGGGTTAAGCTCCCCCCTGATCCAGTCCTCAAGTAAGACCTCTGCATTGGTCCCCTCTGACTGATCCGGGAATTCAAGGAAGCAAGGATTGTTCCTCCGTGAGTGGTTCTTTGCATCTTCTGCCCTGCCCTCCAGGACGGAAGCTGCCGTCATTAGCTGCATCACTGCCCATTCAAGGATTTTACTTCAATCTGAAAGTCCGTCAACGGCACTCTGTAAACCACCTTGCGCAGACCTGCCTACAGTAAGATGACATCCACAGCGACTGTTTCTATTTTTTCCCTCCTGGACCATCGACTACCCTGGATGAGCAGCAGAAGTTCCTCCCTGGATGGTTCCTCCTGTGGCATACCCATGTCTCAGAGTTTTCAGAGATTCCATCAGTCTATGGTTCTCTATGGCAAGGCCTGAGGCATGGTGTACGGGGTTAAGGTGTCCCCCTGGGGGCACCTTAGACACCTTGTGTTTCACCATCCGGAAGACCTGTCAAGGTGTTGCCACGAGGCCTGTGGGACAGGAGGTCCTCAGTCAGTAGGCAGCCCAGTATGGTTGGTTTGGGCAGGAGCACAGCGCATCATGCAGATAAGGTAGATCTGGTTCAACATCAGTGTCTGCACAGCCTGAGCGTTTTGCCTAGTCCAGTGCCACCTCCAGGCGGTTTTCCCTCTGTGTCTTACCAGTTCTGTCACGTGCTCAGTGGTCCATTCGGCATTGGTGGTCTAGAGCCCGTCACTTGTTCTAGAGCTCCTGGGTCGGCGCTCCGATCAGGACCATTGCAGCAGCCGCCTCCTAGGTCTCTCCACAAGCACCCTCAGTGCTGCACCAGCTTGCCAGGGATGTGCCTTGTGCAAGTGGGCAGGCTGACCCCGCTAAGCACGCAAGCTCCATCTACCTCGGATGTATGACGATACATCGCGAACTAAAACAACGCATGCCTTTACATCGCAGTTGTTAGTTCGCATGTACCGTCACAACGCAAGTCATAACATCGCAAACCATTACTTCGCATTTCCTTTGAAATGCATACAAAACCCCTTTACAATGCACACCAATCCCCCGCATGCTCTTACATCGCATTTGTTTTCCCGAGCTAACCCCCCAACACAAATACACTACCCTAGATAACACACACTCCACAACACTACCCTACAGGACAAAACAATACAGTACCCTAAAGCCTAAAACCTGAACCTTTAATCACTACTCTGCACTACGACCCCCTCACACGACCCTAAACCCTAAAACAGTACCTTACACAACACTAAACCCTAAGCCCTAAAGCCTAAACAGTACCCTACACAACACTAAACCCTAAGCCCTAAAGCCTAAAACAGTACCCTACACAAAACTAAACCCTAAACCCTAAGCCCTAAAGCCTAACACTACTACTCTAAGCACAATCCCCTTACCTCTCTCTCGTTGTGGTTCCTCTCTCCCGGTTCCGGTCCCAGCATTGTCTCTTCCTCGTCTCTGTTCCGCACGTCCGTCCCGGAGCCCGCCCATTACATCACATGCGTTTTAAAAGCATGTGTTGTAGAAGCGCATGCTATGTAATGCGACGCGTAGTAATGGTCCGCGTCGTAACGTCGCTTGCGTTGTAACGCTTGCGACGTAAACGCATGCGATGTAACGCATGCGTTGTGATGGCTGTTCGCCTCTACCTCCTACCGGCCTCTTCTCCTCCATGCTAATTGCTTGTCTCTCCTTCTGGGGCTTTTCGGACATCTCCCCGCCTCACTGCTAGGACAGCTGCTCCTCTAGGAGGCCTGGGCTCTGCCTCAGACCTTGCTCTGAGGCAGTTCAAGATGGGTGTCAGCACTCCTCACAGCCACAAGGACCACCGTGGCTCCAGGATCGCACCTGTGGCAGCCCAGCCAAGCCTCCAAAAGAGCCAGCCGCAGGTTTCACTGTGCAGTAGAGACCATCTCGTGGCAGTGAGGCTAGATTCCCCACACAGTGTAGGAGGATTTCATCTGGGGCTGACATAGCACTCACGTTCTGTTTGTTCATCCATCTTGCTGGTCACGCCCCACGTTGGAAGTACTTTACTTCACAGGTAAGATGTAAGATGGTAAGTATTGGCAGACATATCTGCGGTCATTGGCAGTCTTTGGAAAACAATGAATGCTTAAAGAATTGTAGTCAAATGCTTGAAATCTTTCTAAAGAGTACTAAAATCAGTTATATAAGATAAAAAAATACATAACAAGTAAGCAAGTAATGTATAATATAGCCTTACATTGCTATGTTGGGGTACGTGTAACATTTATAAATCACTTGTCCTTTGGCCCTGAGGTTTTAAATGTTACCAGAACTCTTTGGCAATTATTCACTCTCTCTCACTCTCTCTCTCTCTCTCTTTCTCTCTCTCGCTCTCTCTCTCTCTCTCTCTCTCTCTCTATGTATATATATATGTATATATATTCACTGAAAAAACCAAAGGTACAGGGATGTTATAGTTAGGCTGACATTTCACTCGTACAAAACCGGAGAAATTCAGTGATTTGAACTAACTATAACTTACGCCCCGCAATGCACTGCTTATGTCCTCACATATTACATCACTCATGACATGGTCAGTGACATCACTCATGACATCTCAAATGACATGACTGATGACATCACCGATTACATTATCGAGTGAGAGTAAGTGCTTTCTAAGGGTTTATGAGTGTTAAACATATATACTAAGCTACTACAACAGCTAAATTAGTATACTAGGTGTACTACTAATGAATGATATTACTTCTAACATAGAATATGTGAGTGTCTGTAACTGTGTATAACAGTGTGTGAGTGGGTGTTTGTGTGGCTGTATGCGCAAGTGAGTGAGTGAGTGTGTGACTGGCTATATAGGTGAACAAGTGTGTCTGTGAGTAGCTGTATGGGTGAGTAAGTGGCTGTGTGGGTGAGTGAGTGGATGTGTAAATGGTGTATGGATTAGTGAGTGGGTATGTGAGAGACTGTATAGGTGAGGGAGTGAGTGAGTATGTGAGTGGCTGAATGTGTGATTAGTTGTCTCAGTGACTGTATGAGTAAGTGAGTGGCTGTATGGGAGAGTGAGTGACTGTGTGAGTGGTTGTGTGGGTGAGTGAGTGGGTATGTAAGTGGTGTATGGATGAGTGAGTGGGTATGTGAGAGACTGTATAAGTAAGTGGGTGTATGAAGGGCTGTATGGGGGAGCGAGTGAGTGCATGAATGGTGTAAAGGTGAGTAAGTGGGTGTGTGAGTGGCTGTATGGGTGAGTAAGTGAGTGTGTGAGAGGCTGAATGTGTGAGTATGTTCTTGGCTCAGTAGCTGTTTAGGTGAGTGAGTATATGTGTTAGTATCTGTCTGAGTATGTATGTGTATGATGTAATCACTGATGACATTACTGATTACATCATCCAGTGAGTGTAAGTATTGTTATACATATATACTAAGCTACTACAAAAGGTTAATTGCTATACTTTGTGTACTACTAATGAATTATACTATTTTTAACATATATTATGTGAGTGACTGTGTGACTATGTGTATCTGTGAGGGGAGTGGCTGTATGGGTAAGTGAGTGGGTGTGTTAGTGGCTGAATGGGTAAGTGACTGGGTGTGTGAGGGGTTGTATGGGTGAATAAGTGGGTGTGTGAGTAGCTGCGTGGGTGAGTGGCTATGTGAGTGGCTGTATTATGAGTGAGTGGGTGTGCCAGTGGCTGTATGGGTGAGTGAGTGGCTATATGGATGGTTGAGTGGGTGTGTGAGTGACTGTATAGGTGGGTGAGTTGGTGTCTGAATGGGTGTATGAGTGAGTGACAGGGTATATATGTGGTTGTGAAGGTGAGTGAGTGGCTGTTTGAGTGGGTGTTTGGATAAATAAGTTGGTGTGTGAGTGGCTGTATTGAAGAGTGTGCCTCTGTGTGAATGGCTGTATGGGTGAGTGAGCAGATGTGGGAGTGCTTGTATGGATGTGTGAATGGGTATGTAAGTGGGTGTATGAGTGAATGTTTGAGTGCTTGTATTGGTGAGTGAGTGGCTGTGTTGAGAGGCTGTATGGGTGAGTGGGTGGGTGTGTGAGTGGCTATATAGGTAAATAAGTGGATGTCTGAGCAGCTTTTGAGTGAGTGTGTGGCTGTGAGAGTGGCTGTACAGGTGAGTGCCTGGTTGTATGAGTAGCTGTATGGGTGAGTGAGTGGTTGTGTGAGTGGCTGTGTTAGTGTGTGGGTGTGTGAGTGGCTTTATGGATGAGTGAGTGGTTGTGTGAGTACTTGTATGGGTCTGTGAATGGGTATGTGAGTGGTTGCATGGGTGTTTTAGTGGGTATATCAGAGGTTGTATGGGGTGTGAGTTTGTGTGTGAGTGGTTCTATGGGTGATGTCATCAGTGATGTCATTTGAGATGTAAACAGTGGTCATGAGTGATGTCACTGACCATGTCATGAGTGATGTAATATGTGAGGTCATAAGCAGTGCATTGCGGGTGTTTAAGTTATAGTTAGCTCAGGTAACTATAACTGCTGAATTTCTCTGGCTTTGCACGAGTGAAATGTCAGCCTAACTATAACGTCCCTGTAACCTTTGTTTTTTCAGTGAATTTCTAAGGTTTTTAAATTCTATTTCCTAACTATAACGTCCCTGTAACCTTTGGTTTTCTCAGTGAATTTCTAAGGTTTTTTTAATGTTATTTGCTGGCTGCATGAGTCTCTGAGTGGGCTAGTGAGTGGGTGGAAAACCCTGTATGGGTCTATGAGGAGGTGCATGAGTCTCTGAGTGGGTCTGTGAGTGGGTGCATGAACCTGAGTGGGTCTGTGAGTGGGCGCATGAGTCTCTTGAGTGGGTCTGTGAGTGGTTGCATGAGTCTTTGAATGAGTCTTTGAGTAAATGTACAAATGGATGCATAAGTCTCAGAGTGGGCTTGTAAGTGAGTGCGTAACTCTGTGGGTATGTGAGGGGGTGCATGGAGTCTTTGAGAGGGTCCGTGAGTATGTGCTTGAGTCTCTGAGTGGGTGTGTGAGTAGGTGGTTAAAAATATGTCTGGGTCTGTCAGTGGGTGCATGAGTCTCCGAGTGAGTCTGTGAGTGGGGCATGAGTCTCTGAGTGGGCTTGTGAGTGGGTGTGTAACTCTGTTTGGGTCTGTGAGTGGGCACATGAGTGTCTGAGTGGGCTTGTGAGTGGGTGCATGAGAGTATGAGTGGGTCTGTGAGTGGGCGCATAAGCCTCTGAGTGGGTCTGGGAGTGGGTGCATGAGTCTCTGAGTGGGTCTGTAAGTGGGTGCATAAGTCTGTGAGGTCATGCATTAATCTGTGAGTGAGTATGTGAATTAATGTTTTGTTTTATGTTTTCATTGAGGTTCACGACTCTGCTGCTACATGGGGGGGCTGCGCTGAGCGTCGCGATGGGTCTGCGACTCCAAGCACGTGAAAAAAACAGTTTGGGGTATTTTAAAACTCATAACTGCCCCTCAGAGACCCCTACAATATACACCCATAGGGTCAGGGTACCCCTACCCTGACCCCTTCTAAACTTTAGTAACTTTATTTCCATCCCCCGGTACCGTGTCCCGCTTCATAAAATAGCGGCTGCAACTTTCTACACAGGTTGCAGCCAGCCAATCACAGCACTGCTCTTGGCATGAAGGTTCGCGAAGGGTTCATGAAGCTCCGTATAGGCGTTGCAAAAGATCCCCATCTCAAAATATACGAATTTGGATTTCTTTTAATAACTCCAAAATGGGTTTACACTAAATAAGCAAAAGCACTCTTTCTGGACAAAGAACTACCTTTCTGCCAAATTTGGTGTAATTCCATCCAGCAGTTTGGGCTGTAGTCTTCCTCAAAATCCCTATGGGGATTAACATTGTAAAAACACTTTTTTTGACCGCCCTTTTTTCTCAGCCCCCGCTTGACGGATCGCCCCAAAACTTCCCAAGCACAAGAATCACCAGCACATTTTTTGGGGAAAGATTTTGTGAAGATTTGTCAAACAGCGCCAAAGATAAAGGCAAGTCATAAAACACTTTTTTTGTAGAAACATGGTCTTAACTATAACAACCTACTGGCTAAGGTTAGGGTATTTTAAACATGTAAAACTTCCCTGCAATGTAATGTCTCCCGATGTATAAATTGTGATGTAGTAACTCCCGATGTAACCAGGGTGTGTCTGCGGCCTTCTGGTCTGGGGAGCAATGGAGAGGTATTTTAAGCTGCAAGCCTTTTGTAAACAGAAAATCCACAATCACTTGTTCATGCTGCATTGTCTTAATGCCACTTATCCTGTGTAATTTTCACACCCATATGTCGTCTTTTCGATGCCTACAATGTTATGCTTCCCTCCTTGGTATGGAAATATTTTAACCCTTTAGCCATAGTGATATTAAACAAAATTTCTATTATTTTTCTCAATAATTCTCTTAATCTTATTGAAAGCCATCAATAGCTATTATAATACAATTATTTGTAAAACACCCCGGTGGGCTAATAACTCCGCCATTAAGATTTAAGTGTAAAGTAACGATTACTTGGTTAAATCCTGGCAGTTTCTCTCAGCCTCTCATTGTGCTGAAGAGGATACAGTGAATATCATTGAATAGGGTCATATCAGCACTTATAATTAGGTGATAAAGCACTATACAAGCACCAGCTTATAATTATTCACCTCACACGAAGTGGGTATAGATGGTTCTGTTATTAAGTGATGATAATTGCAGGGTTGATGAAAGATAGGGTTTCCCTTCATCGCTCAGTGGCTAAGTGGTGTTTTCATAAACTTGGGCTCCATGTATGAGACACAGCTAACATTAAAGGAGGGCTAATTATTTAAGGTTACTGAAAATGTTTTGTTTGAGGTGCAGAATACATCACAGGATCCACAAAGATCAAAGTACCTGCTCACCTATTCTCAGCTGCGATCTTAGTATGTTTACATTCAAGCAAATAGTTGTAGTACATTGAAATAGGAACACAAAGCAATAAAAAGACTGTAAAGGGCCAGTTAATCCTGTTTAATTTAGGATATGAAGTACATACAGTCAGTGGCAATGAATACAAGTTTTTGGTGGATATTTATAATCTCGGCTACTGAAGAGGAAGTTCCACTAAGCATATTTTCTGTGGCCCTGAATTTACAATGATACAAATTGCCAGATTCGTCCAGTTTTTTTTTGTGGTCTTGCTGCAGACAGATTTTGCTGACTACTGCAGCCATCACTGTAAACAATACTTTAACATACACAGAGGGGCATATTTACAAGCCCCTATTGCCACCACAACATCACTTTTAGTGACGTTGTGGTGGCGATAGGGGCTATGACTTATTTACAAGGCAGCGCTAAGCCACTGAACGTGGCTTAACGCTGCCTTGTAAATAAGGCACCCTTTCACTCTGTACTTAGCGTGAAAAAGGAGGGCAATGGGTGTTGCGGTGGGCGTTCCACCACAACATCCATTGATTTTGACGCTGTCCCCTATTTACAAGGCAGGCGTAAATAGGAGGCAGTGCCAAAATTAAAACCAGGGAAAATCTGGTCTTAAACAGGCAAAACGAGGAGAAATGCTTTATTTCTCCTCGATTTTGCTGTTTCCATGTGTGCTGCGTTGTGCAGCAACATAGAAACAGCAAATTGTCATTGATTGTTTATGTGCAGGAAGGTGAACCTTCCTGCACATAAACAATCAAAAGGAAATTTAAGTTTTGCAACTTCTATGTGTGCTGCATTAAGCAGCACACATAAAAGTTACAAAACACCATTTAAAGATTGTTTATGTGCAGGAAGGGAGATCTTTCTGCACATAAACAATCTTCTCCTCAATGCAGACACCCTTGCACTATGGTGCAAGGGTGTCTGCGTTGGTGCTAGGCTGCTAAGTTTAGCACCAGCGCAGGGGGAAACGCAGGGCTGCACTATATTGTTGTAAATATGGTGCAGCCCTGCGTTTCTGAAATGGCGGAGCGCGGCGTTAAGCCAAGGAGGCTAACGCCGCGCTCCGCCACTTTGTTGTAAATATGCCCCAGAGTGTGCAATCTAAACAAGGGAGGGGAGGACACTGCCTGCCTGCGTTTATCAGTACTCCCAATGCATTCTGGAAGAGGCAGCCCTCAGTATTCTTCATACTCACACCCAGTGTGCTAGCAACACATGCACATACCACACTGCAAGACAATACAGTGCATCAGCTCAATCTAACGACAAACCAACACAACACAAGGACACAAACACAATACACTGATTATTGTCATATTTT
The DNA here is from genome assembly GCA_963921515.1 of Calotriton arnoldi. NCBI lineage: Eukaryota > Metazoa > Chordata > Amphibia > Caudata > Salamandridae > Calotriton > Calotriton arnoldi. Next base: position 90,686 of record CAWUFW010007832.1, on the reverse strand, counting down.
TGTATACTTGGTGCTGTGTTAGTGAGTTGTTATTGTATTTTATTGTGCTATATAGTTTTCCTGAGTTGCATACTTTAACAAATGCTACTAGATTTCCAAATGAAAGCACCACATTCCATTAAAATGTGAATTGCAAAGTAACCATTTACCCCTGTCAAAGGTGGCACTATGACTCGCTGTAGCACTTCAACTATTTAAGACATCAATCAACCTAAAACCATGGTATAGAGACCATGCCTCAAAATACGCATGTTTCTTAAGGATTGGCAGGGATAGTGTTTGGGAGGATTATGCCTTAATGCAGAAGCTAAAATGAAAACCAGAGCACCCACCCTTGGTAGTGCACTGAGGATATCAGAAACCCGTTCAGAGGGCCAAGGGGCAAGCAGGAGTTACTGATCCCAACCGCGGGGGTTGAGGCCTTTTACTCCTGATCTTCTAGGGCCCAGCCTACTATGGATCCTCAGCACCATGGTCAAGTACCCCTTTAGCACAGTGGTAGCGCGGGTCGAGCAATCTGAGTCTTCTCAGGGGAGAGGTAGATATATGGGGGATGAACACAGGCCCACAGCTCAAAATAAGTTCAGTAACAGCAATACATGATTGTCCTGTCAAATACTTGCTTTTATGAAACAAGGGGTATTTATATACCAACATAAAGTAAAATATGGCATTCATAAACAATGCACACAGTTCCCTGAGTTCGGGGCTCTAGTGTTTCAATAGGTGGGTCCCTATGCCCCACTCTCCTCTTGCTAGCGGTAGTAGTTATTCTCCATTCACATAGTGGTGACATTCAGGTTAAGCGCAACTAGTAGTCAGAGTCTCAGGAGTCCCACTGTGACTCCAATTACACTCAAAAGTGTTCCAGCGCCGAAGCACTTTATGGCAGGCTAGTTACCCTCGGGCCGTCTGACCCGTAAATCAATCTTACTCGCACCAGCACATCCGGAGTCTCCAAGGGCACCCCCTTCATGGGCGTCAAAGCTTCAGTGGCTGTCCCCAGTGAGTTCCTCACATGCAACCCTGCAGGGGCAGTGGTCGGGCATCTTTGAATTCCTCACACATGGATCCAGGGGTGTCCTTGGTGCTTCTCAGATACTGGTGAGCTTCCTTGGGTCCTCTCCATGGGTGGGCAGTGGAGGGGGAGGTCTGATGCTCCTGGTGCTGATTCTCCGGAATGGCTTGGGCATGCATGGGTTACCCCAGCATCCTCTTCCTCTCAATGACGGTCTTGATCAGACCAAGCATCTTGCTGTTTTTCCCAGTGGTCCCACCTGGCATACGGGGTCACTGTCCTCACTCCGTACGTGGGCTACAGCCTGATTACCACAGCAGTAATCTTCACGGCGGCCCCACCTGGCATATGGGTTACTACTCAAATGGTGTAGCAAAGCTCACAGCTCACTTCACGGTGGCTGTCCTTTTGCATACGGGGGCCACTGACTTAAACCTGCACATGGGCAATGACCCGATCAGTACAGCAGCAGTCTCCTCACACCTTGGTACAGGGATCCAATCGCCAGAATCCCCCACTGGACCTTGCTTCCTCCATTGCTCTCCAATTCCTCACAGGGCACTCTGGTCTTGGAAAACAGGCAGGCACTGGTTCTCCAGGCTCTAGTGGCAGGTGATCTTTGACTTGCTGGGTGATATCCCCTTACCCAGCTGGGAAACTGGTAGGCCTTAGCCTCAAACCCTGGTCACAGGTAGAAGTCTTTCAGAGCTTCTCCTCCTTGCACAGCCCTATTGTCTGCTTGACAGCTGACAACTTTAGGGGCCTCGAGCTTCCCTTCTTATAGTTCATTTTCTGACACCAAATGCAAAGCAGTCTGTCACAGAAGGAATGCCTCCAAATCGGATTACTCCATAATAAAGGCTATGGGAGTAACTAGAGGTTCACACCTGGATGTCAACCAAATGATATGCGCATTTGAAGGTTATCCCAGGGCCTCAGACCTACTCTTTAAGATTCTCTTATCAGTCCCATCTCCTTCCTGAGATGTACCCAGGCCCCTTTCCAGTGACCGCTCTCTGAATTAAAGAGCACCCTTTGAAGTATACTGACGAGCCTTGCTCACTCTTTCTCCAGTGTGTTCTTCCCAGTTCACAGGAATGCAGCAATCCTCAATCTGTCTGGCGGGATTCCTCTACCTTCTAATGCTCCTCCAGTTAGCCCTAGGTCTCCCAAAATAGAACCCAGAATCTTCCATGTATTGTACCATTCACAGGCACACATACGCTCAGCTCATGTATATAACACACACGCACTGCGTAGGTGATGTAGGTGGATGGTAAGTTAAGCTAAGAGCAGCCGAATATTAAATGAGTGAGCCTGTAGGCTTCACTCCAGTGACACAGGTCCTGTTCACTCTTACTGATCACTACATGGAATGCTGCCACCACCCCACTTGTGCTTTCTAACTCCTGGTAAAGGCAGTAGCTTTTCACCATTATGAGGATATCGCTTTGGATGCAACTCCGGGTACAAAAAGACCGCAATCTGTGAGACAGTCCAATCTCATGGTCACCCATGGCAACAAAAATCATCATCAGGGGTACAGACATCGAGGTAGTTGGGGCACTCAGGGCAGAGGAACACATCCATCACCATTCGAGGGACTTTTCCATCACAACAGAGACCATTTGCTCCATTTAGCTAAAAGTTTTTACTAATTGTCATCCATTCTTGAATTAATTCATCCTCCCACGGCCTAGCCATCCAGTTATTCTTCACTCTTTGAGCTATGCAGTCATCTCTCTAGTCTCCATGCATCCATTCAATGTAAAAGGCACCATATTTGCAATTCTTTAAAAAACATTCTTGGGGGCAGAACCCCCTCGAGCTCTCCTTGTACTGGGCAGGCTTTCTCGCTGGGCTGGTCTGATCAAATTTGCCAGGGCTGCTTTTGGTTCCCAGTCCAGCCCTGATATGTTCCCCAGCACACGAATCTGATTGAAAACGAAATGATCTGTTCTTTTCCTGTCACGCACAGGTTCCAGGACAAGAATCAGAAAAGCGCGTGCGTGCGTGCGCACCTACTCACCCGCACCTAGGCCGGGAAAAAGCTTCTGCGGGATATGGATAAGTTCAGGTGGGAGTTGGACTGCAGTGTGCTCATGATCTCCACTTGTTGCGAGAAAGGCTATTTAATAGGAAATAAGAGTGCATTAAAACAAATTAAGCACCTAATAAAAACGAAAATAAAGAAGGCAAGTTAGTTTTCAATGTAGGAAAAAGACAGTGAGGCAAAAATATAAAATAGAAATATCAGGAAGTAATTATCACACAGACTTGTGATGCAAATATGAAAAGACTTTTCCACTTTTTGTAAAATATCATTGAATACACAAAATATTAGAGTCACGTGAAATGCAAAAATTCTCTATTAAGAGTGGATGTTGCCTATGAAAAGAGCTAGTAACAAACAGTAACTCATATCCATGTGCCTCAATCAACTGCTTGTGAACTTAATTGTCGCTGATGGAGACCTGACGACCATCACAAATAGCTCCAAATGGCTACGTGTGATTAGGAACATCATCCTAACTCTCTGTCCCTGCATTACCATGTGTTTCACTTAGATAGGTCCAAAATGTGCATATGCACACAATACCTTGCATGCATTCAGTATGTATTAATTCTATGTATTTTTTAGTGGGATAGAGGAGGAGTTGGCTAGGTCATATATTACACTGATTATTTAATTTTGCCCCAAATTGTGGAAACAAATAAAAATAGTGGGAAATTTACTATTATTTCACGCAACGCGGCACAGCAGTCAAGGGCGCTGTGCTGCGTTGGTGATAGGGAGAGAGCAGTACAGCACCATATCTAATAACATATGGTGCTCCTGCTCTCTTCGAAAGTTCTGGAACACAATCAGACTGCCATGCACAAGCCCACACCTTTCCACTATAATGCAAAGGTGTGTGTGTGAGTCTAGCATAGGTTTTGTACTGGTAGGACACCCTTCTTGGACAATACACTATATTTATACCAACTTTAAAACATTTCCAAATTTGTAGATGAGCTGTACAATGTAGAACATATGCAGAGTTTGGAGAAAGAAAAACATTTCTCCTACTTTGCGCCTGCCTCATTGAGGTGTCATTTTTTATGCAAAGCCATGTTTACCATTGCATACCTTCCAACTTGAACAAAAATCTCATCATGCGAGGGGATGGGGCCTTGGAGGGGGCGGGGGCTTGTGCCGAGAAGTACCTAAGAGGCACATTTTCCCCATACCCTCCCCAAGTCCCCGCCTTCCAAAAAAAAATGCTTGCTAAAGCTGATGCCGATGTCCTGGGGTGTTTTCACACCCCTCAATGGACGTCAGCAGTTCAAAGCCTCAGAAAACGTCCTGGAAATCCACTATTTACAGTGGTTTTCAGCTCGTTTTCCCTGCCACCGTGTGATATCGGCTCTTTGTCAGGTGACCTTGTGATGGGAGCCGATATTTTGTGTCACTCAGTGGCACCGTGCGAGTTGGCAGGTCTGCCATTGTTAGTAGAGAGAGTTTTATGTCACAAATCATGGTTGGTAGCATGGGAATGCCCATGTATCACCCATGGGACGCTCTCTTGATGCAAAGTAATGCAAAGCAGTGCAGTGTTTGTGTTACTTTGAGGCACAAAACTAGTAAACAACACCTTGAGCTTGTTTCAATCCCTCATGGTTACTTTGCACTGGTCCAAAGTGTTGATAAATCTGGCCCAATGAGTTTTACAGCCCTGGGATGATGTGTAGTTTCATAAATCCGTAAGGTTTCTATATTGACCCCATGCCAATAATTCCAGATGGAGCCGGAAACATGTAAAGGTATAGTCTTGTCAGCCTATAAATCAAGGACACCCGTAATGAGAGCCCATGTGTTTGGCAGTTTCTTTAATACATAACACAAATGTACAACAAAGAAGGAGACATAATCCATGTAAATGATACACAGTTGACTTCATGCTTCAGTCCCCTGGATTTGTAACCTGTCTGCACTAGGTCCAGTTATCTCAATGCCTGTCACAAAATGAGTTTGCACTGAGGTGCTCAACTCTAAGGAAGAGAGGGAAGGGAGACCATGCAGGACCCTGGAAGGTTAGCACAATCTTATTCAAATATGAGCACTGAATACCTTGAAGCTGCAATACTGGCTGGTGCTATAACAGACTGGCGATCAGAGCAAAAAAACAATTGAGCAGGAAAATCATGTCACAATTATGAAATGCATATAGGAGGACAGTTGGACTAGTGATTATTTGTATACCATCTAACTCAGATACCTCGTTGTAATCCTGTGGCAGTATTTTACAAAACATTGTGTGATTCTTGGCAAATTCTGTTATGTCCCTGTAGGGGAAGTTGGTTCTGTGTGTGAAAGCCTCCAGTGTTTTAGGTCTGGTGATAGCCAAGACGTTTATATTTTAAGAAGAATATACATAGAGAATACTGATTTATTGGGGGTTTCAGCCAGCCCTCTTCATCCATTGCTTTGTTGTTGTGTCCTTCACCTTTTTTTATCCACATCCTGCTGCATACAACTAGGGTTACCGTGTCAACTAAGGGTGGATCTGAGGCTCTCAGGTGAACTGTTTCCACAGACAACTTGAAGTCCCCGTATTGGATTGTCCAGAATGCTGTGCAGGAGGGTTGGGACAGGTTCAGAACGATGATGTGGTATCCTAGGATTGTCCTGGGGTGCTTTGCTTCTAGAACATTTTACCCTAACTTAAACAAACCTGCACAAAGGAGAGGCAGATGAGAAGACACTGGACCTGGGAGCGGCGAAAAGATGACCAGCTGGAAGGAAAAGCCACCTGATGCCCTACAAGTATGGACTTTGGAACTTTGGATCCATCTCACCCCCAGGACTATGATGTCTCTCCAGGGCCAGTGGAAGAGGAACCACTTGAGGGACAGGTGGAGGAATGGACCAGGTGGGCGGCCCTGGATTGTTCCCCCATAACTTCTGTGAACTGGTGCTGTACTCCACTGACCTACCGGTGCTCTTCAAGACGTGAGTGGGTGCTCTGCTGACTGGCTGTGAAAGGGCAGTGGAATATGCCCCATCAACAAGAGAATAGCACCAGGAGCTAGGCAGGTGATAGGTCTGGTGCAGAGAGACAGAAAATCCAGCTCCCCATAAAAAGCCCCCCGTGAGAGGCCAGGAAGACTGGAAGAAATATTCCTGGTGGCTTGAGCTGGCCACCAGGAGCAAAATGAGTCACAATTTGTTGAAATTACCCAAACGGGGCCAGAGAAACCATTGTGTAAATTCCATGTAAATCACAGGGGTCGGTGAATCTGTATTTCCCCAGGGGGGTAAGTGGGGTGCCCTCCCCAAATTCCATGTGCCCCCTAGGTGGCCCTCATCTCCCCAGATCCTATGCATGACTGTAAGGTCCTGGGGACTCCATCCTCCTGGACCATGGAAACGGATGTTGCGCATTTGCCAGCCCTTCCCTTATGCCCACATCTAGAGGCCAGGCTGTGCCATCCTTCTGCCTCCCTGCCCACCAGCACGGGCAGTGGAAATTGTGCGGCTCCCACCGAAAGGCTGCTCCTGCCAGGTGGGAACACAGAGAACTGCTGCCAGCTCCTACGCAGTACCCAAAGATGGGTGCTGAGCCAGCATGGCTGCAGGGCCTTGGGGCTCTCTACGTGGCTGCAAACAACCCCTACTGCTCCTAGGTGTCCCAGGTGGGACTGATACACCCATTAAACAAAGAATAAAGAAAGGAAATAGCACACAGCACAAGGCCGCTCACAGGAGAACACTGGCTCTTTCAGCTTATTGATATTCATGCTCCTGGCCTAGGCACGCCCCATAATGGCACGCAAGGGGGCTAAAATTGGCATACTTTCCTCATGGTGCCCGCAAAGAAGACCAAGGGGCCACCATCAACATTTATTAACAGTGTTCTGGGGGCTGCAGGAGGTGCTAAAGCCCATAGTAGATTTTTACTTAAAAGTCACCATACCGCTCCCATGGAATTGAAAGTCTAACCCCGGGAGAGGTTCTCCTGCATTTGCTCTTGCTCTGTAGTGTGGGGACCACTTATGGTTGGGCCATGAATTTAAAATGGTACAACATTCATACTGACAATGCAAAATGTACCATTATAATGAATGCTTCTATCATCATCATTGAGTTTATTGATTTTAATGGTGTTGCAATACTGAATTATTGCATGTGGTTGCTTTTACTAATGGGGTGAAATGCTAACAAAGCAAGTAGGCCTACCTTACTTATAATGACACTCCCTTATTGTGATATGGCATCTGGTATAGATGGGGGTATTGTAGTTATAGGGTTTGGAGCCCACTACAGGTGTATTATGATATGAGGCTGTCACCAAATGTATTTCCATCTACCTGAATGTATATATTTGTAATTTAACGAGTGTTATTTAGTAGTGTGTTTAAGAAAAGTAATTTTCCTTTAAAGGAAAAGGCACTGACTGGACAGTGATCTATTGAGTGTTATTTCACTACCCTGAGAGAATCAAGTCCTACAATGGGGTACTTGTTTCCCAGTAAAAAGACAATTGTAGATTTATTTCTTGTAACGGACTTGCATCCTTCATAATTAGTATTCCAATTTCTTACAGCTACATCAAAGACATATTTGTAGTGCAAATTCCCCTCCAACCCCAAACAGGTATTTTGATAGATAGATCGCATGGCCCAGCCACCTGATGAATGATGTCCAAACACATCTAAAAATCCAAGCAGACATCATCCAATAAAACATCATTCTATAACACCTTTTGTTGGTAATTGTTAGTGATACAGGCCTGGGTAAAGAAAAGGTTGTCTTCTGTACACTGGCTGGTCCCTTTAAATTCATGAATGCCATTTAGAGGCCGCAGTTGCGATTCCCTTGGCTTGCCCTTTGCTTACCCTAGCACTGCCTTTGCGATCCCTGGCCTCAGGTGTGGCAAATTCATTGGCAGGAACAAAGGGCAGCTGGGGCTATACTCTGTATTTTCTGTCAATTTTTTATTACACTAATAGTGAATAAATAAAATATACTCCAATTTTAGAAGAAAAGGAGTGTGTAAAAGTCCATCATTGATTTGGCTTTCCAAAATTCAAAGAATAATACTGTTCATTCCTTAATTATCATCAGTCCATTAAAAAAATAATCACTTGGGAGTCTTGTGTTTCTTAATGGATCCAATTTTTTTTATTCAACCAATGCTTTTCATCAAAAGTAGTCAACGCAGCCCAGCCAACGCGTTTCGTCCCTACGGACATCATCAGGGCTTTAAATCAAAACATATGTATCAATCATATGAAGTTGGCTTTATAATTTACATATTTACAAATATATAACATAATTCCCATTAATACAACAAATTGCATCAAAATCCCCCCACAAGACTCCCTGCCTATATACAAACTACTGTGGACATTCTGTCCAATAACATCTTAGTGACATATCAAAAAGGTTTTTATTTTTATTCTCTCTTGATACCCCCTTATTTATGCATGATCAACATCTCTAAATATTGATGTGCTTTCTCCTTTCCAGCCACACCCTCAATGCCTGTATACCACCTTCTAATGAGAGGATAAAAATCCAGATTTTTGATTGGCCCCTGAGGGAAAGGAACAGATAGGGAACTCTTATGCAGCTTATGCATACTAATGGATGAGGGGATAGAAATTCAGACTGTTTGATTGGCCCAGGAGGTAGAGTAACAGATAGGGAATATGTACATAGTTTATTCTAATGAGAGGATAGAAATCCAGATTTTTGATTGGCCCCGTAGGGAGAGGACCAGATAGGGAACTTGCACGCAGCTTATTCATACTAATGAATGAGGGGATAGAAATCCAGACTTTTTTGGCCCGGGAGGTAGAGTAACTGATAGGAAATATGCACATATTTCATTCTAATGATAGGATAGAAATTCAGATTTTTGTTTGGCCCTAGGGGGAAAGGACCAGATAGAGAACTTTTAAGCAGCTAATGCATACAGATTCGTGATTTGGATAATTCAAAAGTATAAAAAGGGATGAGTGGAGACTATGGCTCAGCATTTAACTAGTTGGATAATGGATGAGCAGCAGTCAGGAGATTTCCATGAACACGTTGTTGGGACTGACAGCACGGTATGTGAACAGGAGGAGCGAACTGTTTGTGGGGCAATTGTGAAGCATTTGCTGGAACTTATGGTGGAGGAAAACTGAAGGGAGATTGGTAGTTTTGATGGGTTTATTTAAAGAAATAGGTACAGATGGAGAAGAGGCAAGGAGAAGGATACCTTTAACATGGGCATGGAGAACGCTTGAGGAAATTGTCAAATTGATTATTATTTTTGGCCAAAGTAAATGGACCATTTTGACATGTATATTTATCGACCCAGGTTAATAGACAATGGTTGGATGTAATAAGTAACCAACTAGGTCTGAAGTGGTGTCTCTTTTATTATAGAGATCAATGAGAAGAGGCTATGAAACATTTATGTGAATTGTGCTGCACCTTGATAGACACAACAGAGGAATCAACGGAGTCTTCTGACTGAATCGTGATATTGAGGTAATAATTACGTGTTTTTTGCTCACGTTAGAGATGGAACTTTTGATTCCTTAAAGGGAGGGAGTGCAGTATTCCAAAATACACAGATGGGAGGTTTTCTAAACATTACAGGGTGGCATACAAGAGGTTTTCTAAACATTAAGAGGTGGTATACAGGCATTGAGGGTGTGGCTGGAAAGGAGAAAGCACATCAATACTTAGAGATGTTGATCATGCATAAATAGGGGGGTAGCACGAGAAAATAAAAATAAAAACCTTTTTGATATGTCACTAAGATGTTATTGGACAGAATGTCCACAGTAGTTTGTATATAGGCAGGGAGTCTTGTGGGGGGATTTTGTGCAATTTGTTGTATTGATGGGAATTATGTTGTATATTTGTAAATATGTAAATTATAAAGCCAACTTCATATGATTGATACATATGTTTTGAATTACAGCCCTGATGATGTCCGTAGGGACGAAACGCGTTGGCTGAGCTGCGTTGACTGCTTTTGATGAAAAGCATTGATTGAATAAAAAAATGTGGATCCATTAAGAAACACAAGATCCCCAAGTGATTATTTTTTTAATGTACTGATGATAATTAAGGAATGAACAGTATTATTCTTTGAATTTTGGAAAGACAAATCAAGGATGGACTTTTACACTCTCCTTTTCTTCTAAAATTGGATTTTGCATGAACGTGGCCCTGGGGCAGTGTGACCACTTAAAGTTGAGTGTGAGAGTATGCTAATGGAATTGTCCTGATATTATACCAGTGCACCCTTGTTCTTAGCCCACACTGCCAGTTGCAGATTTTTGGGAAATAAAATATGCTATTCACTAATAGTGTAAAAAAATGGGGTACAATACACTGAAATATGCACCACCATGGCAGCTGAGGTAAGTAAAAAATGCTTTTAAATGTATGTTGCGTGCTTGCGGGTGAGAGTGTGTTTATGTGTGAGAGAGTGTATATGTGTGAATTTGTGTAAGTATGTGTGTGTGAGTGAAAGTGGAGGTCAAAGGGCATGTGATGTGACTTCCGCTACCCCTGGCATTTCGGTGAATTGACGTCCATGTTTAAATTCCAACACAATGGATAGGATCACATAAAGTGAATATGGTAAGTGCTAACTTGATACCTCTGGGGCATGAGGAACATACACGAGTTTCTGTATCACATACAAAGCATTTACTCATGAGTATCCCAAAACCCTTAGTTAACAAAGATGCTAGCTCTACAGGAAACATGTCAAATAACATGGCGGCGCAACATGGTGTGCATCCCCCTAACGTTCCAGGATATACATTTAAGACCTATGGCGGGTCCCATTGTACCAGTCGTGTCATACCTTTAGCAGTTTCCCTCATAGCGACATGCCTGGCCCCAAACAAAATCCCCTCAACAATAGGAACCCCCCAACACCCACTCCCCAGGACAGGTACAGACAAACAAGTTCCCATCCAAACTAGAACGTGTGAACAACTATTCACGAAAAGTGGCGAGGCGTAAACTGACCCTGCTGGACCCAGATCTCCCCCAGGTCATTTCCCCCAACCTCTTAGGTCAGTTGAGAGCCCCAGTATCTGCTTCGGTGCCATCAGGTTGCTGCTATAAGGCGTGAGTCACAGCAGTAGTCAACTCCCAGTGCTATAAGACCCTCCTACATACGACCTGGTGTGTGAACTTCAGGCTATTTCATCCGCTGTTTGAGGAGTGACGTCCGGGAGGTCAATCTCAGAGTCTCCGTTCGTGCTGCCTGGGTGGGAGCTTTCAGATCTGTCCATGCCATGCTCGCTGGTGGTCGATTTCGGGCTAGCACCTCCATGACTAAGTTCTGCAATTGCCTGCAAAGCTTTGTGCTGCCTAGTCGGCGTTCTTTAGGTGAGGGAGCTCTTGGCGGCAGCGGTGAAGTGGTCGGTGTCCGCTGGGTCAAGACCGGCGATGAAGTACGAGTCTCCGTGCTCTGCCGGGTCTCCAATCATTCCCATGCGTCATGCGGGGCAGTAAAGAAATGTGTCTCTGATTTATCGATCACTCGGAGGTGCGCCGGGAACAGCATGGCATAGGGGATTTGCAACTGGCGCAGTTTCCGCTTGATGGCCATAAAGAAAGCACGCTGGCGTTGTACCTCCCTGGTGAAATCCGGGAATATCATCACTCTATTATTCCCAATCTGCAAGTTCTGTTTCTCTCGGGCTTGCTGCAGTATGTGGTCCCGATCCCGATAGTGAACAAGTCGCACCACCAGCGGTCGAGGAGGAGCTCCAGGTTTGGGTGGTCTAGCTGGGACCCTGTGAGCACGTTCAAGCGCATAAAAGGAGGAGAGACTCTCCGGTGCCACCTCCGCTCTAAGCCAGTTCTCCAGGAAGTGCACTGCATCAGCCCCTTCCTCTCGCTCCGGTACTCCCCCAATGCGTAAGTTATTTCTGCGGGAGCAGCCTTCGCTGTCCTCCGCTCTCACTTCCAGTACCTTGATCCTGGCCTCTACATTTTTCAGAGAGCGCTGCAATGTGGAAACTGCTTCCGGGACCTCCTCCAGTCTTTTCTCGTTGAGTTTCACTCTCTCTTTGAGCTTGCGGTGGTCGTCTTTCAACAAGTTGAGATCTGTCCCTATGGAATCTATCTTTGTCTCCAGGGCTTCTCTTGAGGAGGTGATGGCCTGCATAATGTCTGCTAGGGTAGGTCCCTCAGGGGCAATATCTTTCTGCCTCTCTGACGTCTCGTCTTCATCATCAGTATGCTGTCCTGCATCTTCCACGGTTAGGACAGCATATCCCTTCTTTTTAGACACTCTCCCCATTTTTAACAGCCTGCACGCGCCCACTGGGCTGCTTCAGGGCGATGTCAGCAATGTACGCAGATCACTGGCAAATGATTCGGCATCAATGTGGGGCAGGCCCTAGGATCTAGTTGCAAGCAGATGAGTTTCCCGCTCGTCGGGCTCTCTGCAGTATACGCAGCCCTCCGAGGTTCCACTCAGTTATGCGGGTCCTCAATTAGTGCTTATAGTCACTCCGCCTGCCGTCTCCTCAGCTCCCCTGTTCCTGGCATATACACACAGGGGGTGTCTCAGGGCCGCGTCACATTCAGCGCGATGGCCTCCGCTCTTCTATGCGCTCCGGGCCAGTCCCCTGCTTAGTAAAATACCTCTGTTTTCCCACAAGCGCTGTTCTGCAGCAATGGGGCTCAGAGGCGTAATGATGTGTCTCAACTAGGTGGTCGCAGGCGCCCCAGCTCAGCCCTGTGTCTTTGTTGTGCGCCCTATCCGCCGTGGACCTCCCAGCCAGTCCCCGGTGCAATTCAACGGGCTCGTACTCCCGGGTTGTCAGCCACTTTTCGCCCCTCAGAGTTACCGCTCAGTCCTCCCTGCGTATTAGGGCTGGCCCAGTGCTGCCCTCTCACCTCCTAGCACTGCAGTTCAGGTTACGAGGTGTACGCTCCAGCGCTCCCCTGATCAGCATATGTCGGCTTCTCTGCCGTCCGGCGCTCCTTCTCCGCACCTCCCTGGTCTGCCGCACACCTCCCTGCCGTCAGGGTTTGTTACTACGGCCCACAGCCGCCATTTTGTAGGTGCAGTGCCTCATCTCCAGGGCCGCCACTCCCACTGCTCTCCACCGTAGGTCTGCACTCCTCACCCCCACCGGGCAGCTCGCACAACCAGATCAAGCCACCGCCTCTGATTTCGTTGGAGGCCGCCGCTCCAGAACATGGCTGCCATCTTGGATGCGCCGCACTCGACCATCAGTCAGGGAATTAACTGCGTTTTCACCTCTTCAGAGGCACCGAAATTCACCGCTAGCAGTCCAGCCTGGGCACCAGTAGTTCCGTCACCAGTATTGCGGTAAGGGGCCTCACTGTTGGACCAGGATCATTGCTGTTAGGGGAAAGCCGCGGACGGAGCTCCAGAGTCCGCTTCCCCTCACATCGGCGCCTGGCCACGACCCCTGCCCCAATGTCCTGTGATCGTAGCACTGCCCACTCCACGACTTCCATTCCTGCCTCATGAGGTATAGACGTGTACAGTGCTGTTGCGTCAATGGTGCACAACAGCCAATTATCCTGCATGCTTGATTGTATATCCTGGAGTTTCTGTAGAAAGTCAGAGGTGTCCCTTATGTAGGAATGCCAGTTCTGCACAAATATTTGAAAGTAGTGATCGAGGTACCTGCCTAGAGGGTCAAATATTGATCCGCATCCTGAAACGATGGGTCTAAACGGGGGGTTCTTGATGTCTTTATGGATCTTGGGTATCATGTAAAGTCTGGGTCTCCGTGGATTGTTCGTTGTCAAATATGATCTGTTCATCTATCCAATCCATGTCTTCCGCTTTCTGTAGAATGCTGTTGAGAATCTCCAACAGTTGTGGCGTGGGGTCACAATCTAGTGGCATATATGTGTTGTCATCCAGCACATGTTGGTTCACCTTAGAGTGATAAAAAGCGATTTCCATCACATCTAGAGCCCCTCCCTTATCCGCTGGTTGCAGTGTGATGTTGGAATTGTTGGCTAAGGATCTGATGGCTCTCTTGTCATGTTGAGTGAGGTTCTGTCCTGTGTTAGTTTTGTAATTCAATGTTTTGATGTCTTTCTTTATCATGATTTCAGAAGTGTCTAGCATCTTGTGCGAAACTGGCGCTTGATAGGTGCTTTTAGGTTTGAATGTTGGTGCCCTTGGTGCCTCTCCTATCCATTCCTCACCTATTACGTTGAAAAAGAAATGGCGCAATCGTAAAGTCCGCATGAATCTAAAAAATTATGCTTCTATTTCCAATTCATTGGTTGAATTTGTGGGTACAAAAGACATGCCTCTACTTAACACGTTAATCTGCTGGTGTGTTAATTGAGTTGAGGATATATTGATTATTAAGTTTTGTTTTTGCCGCTGCGCAATGTCTTTCCTCCTTTTTCCTTGTCCTCGCCTGGTTTTGTGATTGTTCCTGTTGCCCCTCGTGTGTTCGGAACCGGTGGTTGTCCTTGATCTGGAGCGTGTGACAAAAAAGACACTGCTGTTGTTGGTTGTACTGATTCCCCAGGTTCAGTAGATGGTCCAGATCCATTCATTTCAGAGGTGCCTGGTTGTACTGGTGTCCTATTTGTGGCCGTGTCCTTATCCGTGGCTATACTTTCCTCAGATGATGTTGTTGTTCTCTTTTGATCAAACCTTCTCCGTGCATAGATCTCAGCCCACGTGTATACTTCGTTTAATTTATAATCGATAGTATCTCTTTTATACTTTCTTAGTTTACCTTCCTGGAGTTCCTTACTGTATTTGTCAAGTTTCTGGTTGAGTCCTTCTAAGTTAATCTGCCAGGTGTTATTCTCCATTTATAGTTCAAGTTCACTTTTTAGGTTGTGGATTTCTTCTTCCAATTCCCGAATCGTCTTTGATAGTTCTTCGATGATCAGTAATATCAAATCCAATGAAGATTTGTTTAGGATTGAGTACCATTTATCCATGAATGTGGAATTCAGATGAAATCGGAACAACATGGGTTTGATAGAAAGTCTCAATCCTCTCGGGATACGTTTGGCTTTATGGTACTTTACCAAAGTTGAAGCATGCAGTTTTTGGTTCAATTGGCGTCTCGTTAAGTATTCCAGTTGTTTGAGCTGTTGGGAGATTGTGCAATATAATCATTTGTATTACGCACTCACATATTATTTGGTGTTATATGTGAAATAAGACTTTAGGGGAAATGTGTGCCAATTAAGGTGCCAGCGCCTTGAGACCCTCATGGGTGAGTAGTCGCACTTTTCAAGACTCTGATTGATAGATTGAATGTGCTCTTGTGAAAATTAGCATGATTCAATGTTAAGCTTGATAAGTGGTTCATAGAAATGTAGAGAAAACATATAAAATGATGTAACACGCTTATATAGAGCTCATTAGTGATGTGACGTACTGACAAATGTATTTTGATTGTTAATAGGTACATGATGTAGTCAAAATAGAGATGATAATATAGTCCAGTGAACGTTTTACTGAAAATGCTAATGATTTGTGGAATTACTAAAACATGTATAATGTGGTGGATTTATTATTTTAGCCTAAGTCGTAGGCCCGAATTCATAGCATGTTTGAATATTCTCGTTTCTGAAGCTAATGCTTAGATTCCCATGCGACTTTTGTAGGATGTTATTTGTTTCACATTTTGCATTTCAGGTCAACAAAAGTTCTGTTAGTGAAGAGTAGGGCTATTGTTTCTTTAGCTAGTTGAGGAATGAAAAAAAGTTACAGTTAGCTTGGCCTGGTGACGATAAGGTGGAAGGAGGTACTTTCTCATGGAAGAAGGAGAAGGGACCAAGGACAAATTGTTGCAAGGGGCATACATGGAGAAGACGTGGAAGGTTTCAACGTCATGGAAAGTTTTGTGACTGAGCCTACTGTAGAGAACGTGAGAGAAAAGCATTATGAGACATTTGTTGCATACAATTTTGAATACATGATGTGTTGAAGAAAGAGGCTGCTGCCCCATTTCCATCTTGCCTTTCGGCAGAAAGCACCTGAGAGCTAGCTTGCTTTTCTTGCTTGTGGCTTTATGCTGCTTGACCCATCTGATGGAGTAACTTCTTAGGAAGGCTCTAACCAATGGCACTTTTCCTCTATGGAACTTCCGCTTAAATATTTATTTCGGGATGTCAGTTAGAGTAGGGATGGATAGAATCAGATGCCTTTCTCAAAGGAGGTGCCGATGCAGGGAAACCTAAATTCATGCTTTTTGATTACTTGCATTCTAATTATAGAACTTGTTTTTTTTTTTTTGCTGCATCAAGTAAACCTTTTCCGAAGATGTGGATTTTTTCTGTTTCTGCTGTGTTTCTATACTCTCTTGCTGAGATTTGTATATGTCCAACTATTTTAGAATTTTTAAAAAAACTTGACTAACCCTCATTTGGTTATTGACCTGAGTTATTGTGTAGCTGTATTGAGTAACACTGTAACACTGTATATGAAATTGATTTATAAAATGTTGCTTTCCTTTACATTTTCATGCTGCTAAAAAGAACCATCGAAGAATGGACATTGGAGGAGTACTGAACAGAATGGCCCAAGCCCTTTCAATCACACACCCAAATATGAAACATGGAGGTGCCATTTGTATACTCTCTTTCTGGAAGATACCTTCATTCACAAAACGCTAGTGGGTGGTGAACAGAGACTGGCAGTAGCCATTGCCCACCACGTAGCAGCCAGCTTGGATAATCCTGCTTGGCTGCATGTGCATGAAGGCATTTAACAGTAAAGTGCAGTAGGAAAGACATTTCCTGTCTGAAGCCAGTACTGGGATCTAGTTTCCCTGTCTTGCATTCCTGCAAGTGATTCTAATTCTACTTATGAACTTTGGGCCTCATTTCAAATCTTTTGACGTAGGGCAGTGGCGCAAGCCTTCCTGCTGCGCTGCCCTACGTCAAAAGAAAAGGGCAGGAATGCGCTGTATCTTACAAATACATCCTTTCCCCCTGCGCTGGCGCACAAATGGCTGCCAACCCAGCCACCCTTGCGCCATGGTGCAAGGGTGCCTGCGTTTTTGGGGTGATTGTTTCTGTGTAGGAAGGGGCACCTTCCTTCACAAAAACAATCAATGGAGCCGATTTCCTCTTTCTGTGTGTGCTGCAGAATGCAGCACACACAGAAAGAGGAAACAAGCATTGGCATAGCCAATAGGTCTCGCTTTTGGGACCTTATAAGTATTTAGTTATGCAGCACAATATCCTTGGTGCAACAACATCAACTGTTGCATGGCTAAACACTTATAAGGTCCCAAAGGCGAGACCTATTGGCTGTGCCAATGCTTGTTTATTTACTGTAGCCGCCACCGAGTATTAAACGACAGAGTGGGATAAGGTCATAGCATATCATCAAAAAGTATCACATAATGCAAAGCTTAAATATATTCAGTTTAACATATTGCATAGAACCTACCTCACACCCGGTAAAATTAACAAAATATTCCCTTATTCATACACTGGCTGTCCTTCACCTTAAGTGGGATTAAAACACATGCTGTAGCATTGGCCCGCCGTAACAGATTATTGGACAGACGTTCTTGATGAGCTGACAGAAGTAATGCGTCTGATCGAATGCTGTATGCTCCGTCTATACAGATGAAAAATGGACCACTCCCCTCAAAACCATGACGAGCTGAGCTCGCGCTCACGTCCAACAACTCACCCTCTGCATATGTATCAACGCTAG
Organism: Calotriton arnoldi; assembly: GCA_963921515.1. Lineage (NCBI taxonomy): Eukaryota > Metazoa > Chordata > Amphibia > Caudata > Salamandridae > Calotriton > Calotriton arnoldi. The sequence goes on along the minus strand of CAWUFW010007832.1, from coordinate 72,959 downwards.
AAATGCTAGGCGCTCTAAAACGAGAGGTTGTTGTACAGAATACATCCTGAAATATTTCAAGGTGCTCTCAAATGTGAAGAACACTGAAAAGAGGGCGCAGTGCTGGAAAGTAATTTTCTAGTGTCAGGCTGCTTGCTCAAGATTTGAAGCTGTAATGGAAACCAGGTTTCCTGATTAGATTGCGCAATTGAGATCCTGGATGGATACCACATCCTTTCCCCCTTCAGCCCTGATGACAATTTTATTAGTGACCCAAGAGACAAGTCAGATATCTTGTGCCTTCTATACAAGGCCTTTATAGTATATCAAACTATATACACACACAAGAGGTTTCTGTAAAATGCACATCTTGAACTTAATGATTTTAATGTGCTGTCAAATGTGATAACTCTGAAAAAGAAGCACAGGAAAGAAAAATAATTGCCCAGAGTCAGAGTTTGGTCAAGTTGCAAAGCTGTGATTGAAACAAGCTTCTGTGTCAGGACACCGCTACTTGTCTTGCTTGCACTGTGTCCAATAAAAGCTTCCGACTGGCTTGGGTAGGTAATGCAAGTCTATTTGTTTTTCTGTGTGATGGGGCAACAGCTGTGGAAATACCCCTATTCATAGAACAGCTACACCATTGGGCAGAAACACTGCAAGTTGCCCTCCTCCAGAGGACAAATACAGCTACGGTAGCGTCAGCACAAGCTTTTCCATTTACTGGGCAGTTACAAATTGGGCAGTAGCAGTGCAAGCTTCACTACGTTACAGGATAGGGACAGCATGGAAGTAGCAAAGCAAGCTTCCCTCTGTCTCAGAAGACAGTAAGTGCAATCTTTCATTTCCCAGCAACACAGATCCAGCAGGGCAGAGTTGTACAAGCTTTCATCATTTACAGGACATGTACACTTAAAGAGTGACAAGTAGCTTACAGGCAGATCTCTAGAGCAAATGCTTAACTCACTGACAGGAATATTTAGGAGGACGAATGAGTGAAAATGTGAGTTCTGACACTATTCTCTCTTAGATGATATTTCACGCAGCACTCTGAAAATCCTGCTGCAGTCACCAAGAAACCTGTTTGTGTTGATTCTTTACTTTTCAACATATTGAAAAATTGCAGTAACCTAGTGGGTCTGTGTTATATGGAGCAGCCTCCCACAGCCTAATTACCTATGCTGTAGACCGACAACAAGGTGCCAACCTCTTCAAAAAGGTTTTGAGTGGGGTGCATCAGACTCTGTACGATCCCAGCCTGTTTAAAATGTAGAGGGCCGCCAGAGAGATACTGAATTAAAAGTGTGAGAATTCAGTGCATCGCTGAGATATCGAGAAGCCCTTAAACTTTTGCAATAAAAGCACCGCACAGAGGACGAATGATACACCAAACAGCCAACACCATGAGGTGAGAGGAAAAACGTTTAGGGGAGTCAAAGCCAACTCAAATCGGTAAAACGATGTAGCAGGCGACTGGCTAGCAGTGTCACGCAATGCCAATAAAAAGTGCACCGCTGAGAACGTATATTACTCGGAAACCAGACAGCTTTCTGCGGCAACTATACTAGATCTCCTTACCACCACTCGCGATCTGAATCCCGAACTGCTGCACTCCGGGTAATTCAATCCGGGAATTTGAGTAAACGTCCACCGGAAATCGAACGCCAACTGATCCAATTTAGTAGGTATCCCAGAGCAGCATGTCTGCAGTGAACACTGCGATTGCTCTCAATCCAAAAGCTACCACAGAACCTCCAACGACCCCCGCACCAGGGCTAAAAGGCAAATACTCAGAGCACCCCACAATTTAAAAGCCCCAAATATTTCAGAACAATCTGTGGTCCAGGAACACCCCACCCTCTGTACCTGAGTCCGGCCTGTCTCCAGAACGCCACCATCTTTGCTACCGGTGCTGGAGCTGCAGTATCTGCTCGTGCAATGGCGGACAGGCAGGGGGCGGGATTCGGCCAAGGGTAAAAGGAGAAAAGCTCTGCAATCAGCCAATTAGACAGCGCGCCGGTCGACATGAAAGAAATACTGTAGAATCCGGCGGAAAAACAGGTCAGAGTTTAAGGCAAATCATATTGCGGTAAAAATAAAAGAAGGTGTTGATACAGCTGCATTTCCAACAGAAGACTTACTAACGGGTGACTTTATCTGTGCATGCCTAAAGGAAGAGAAAACAAGCGCGCGAAAGCGCTATATGAATCAGGTTCGGAGTTACTGACACCAGTCACACCAGAGCCTTCGAACACCAAAGCACTAGATGAACCAGACTCTGCAAACACTGAGAGCCAGACAGACAAAGCTGTTAACAGGACACCCAGATCAAGCCACACAGACATGCTCCAGAAAACAGCCGCCATTGTTCACTCGAAACACCCAAGTCCAGGTGCTTGCTTTCTTGTTCAGTGCTCATTACTAATAAAACAAGCGCGCACAGCAGCAGGGGGAGGGGGGAGAGGAGGGAGCCTGCGCGATTCACTTGTGGGAGCGAGCGGCGCCAGGAGCGATAATTGCTACCATATGGCGCCAGCTGCTCGCTCCCGCAAGTGAATCGCCAAACGTGCATGCGTTGCCATTGAAGGCAATGGAACGCGTGCACGTTTTTGGCTGAAAAGCCGAATCGATCGCAAAAGGTCTTTTTTCCTATGCAGCGCATGCGCGCTGCGTAGGCGAGACCTAAAAACTAGGAGAAATAATGTTATTTCACCTCGTTACATCTCCCCTATGTCAGCCCTGGGGTGGCAGAGGCATTTGACGCATTCCCAGGTTTACGAAATCTCATGAATCTAGGAATGTGTCAAATGCCATGGGTGTTATGTGGGAATACCCACCGGAATGCCCATGGCACGGCTCTATATCGCAGGGCGAGGCAACTCAGCGATTTGCCAGCATTGCCCCAGTCCATATCCACAAGGCCATAAAATGCCACGCTGGGTGGCTTTACGTGGCCTTGTAAATATGACCATGCAGTGCGCCAGTTCGGCTGCTCAGGGATCTTGTAAATGAGGCCCTTTGAGCTTTACAATGTTTAATTTCCTAAACCAAACATGCATTTGGTGCTTATAATGTTGATACTTGTACTTATTTTTATTTTCCTGTTTTCGAAGGAATTGTGTGTGTTTCCTACTAATGTTTTGCAACGGTGCTGAGGAAAAAGCAAGTGGAATACCTAGAACTTTAACTGAGCTCGACCCTCATGCTTACCTTCCAAATGTCTTCATTAGCCTATCTACAGGATGTCAGAACGATAGGATTCACAGAACCACTTTGACAGTGAGTATTTATTTCACTCAGCATCATTCACATATTACCGAGGTGCTCACGACAAATCTCTAGTCACAAAATAATTTCTCTGAGTGCAGGATTTCTCTTTTTAGTAACACCAGAAATGGAAACGACAGATGCCATCTTAGCATGGTGCAGCAGCTAAACTGCACACATCATGCATGACATACCACTGTCTACAAATCAAAATAGCACACCCAGTACCTTATTCTTGTATCTCCAAAGGATTTGGTCTGATAAATATTCCATTCATTAAATCCTAAAATAGAAGTTGAAGAGCTTGACTTCCAAACTTGCTTTCACTCTTAAGTTGCCTCCAACATTACCCCACAAAGAATAGACTCGTCCTGCAGAATATAAGCACAGAAACACAGAACTGGGGGGCATATTTACTAAAAAAGTATTTAGCGTGGCGCTGCAAGCCGTCTTGCTGTGCCTAGCTGCGTCATTAGGAAAGTGCAGGAATGCATCATATTTACAGCAATAGGACGCACCCCTGTGCTTTCCTCTACATTGGCGCCCAATTGGCTGCCTAGCATCAACGGGTGCACCCTAACACCATAGTGCAAGGGTGCCTGCAGTGCAGGGATGATTGTTCTTGTGCAGGAAGGGAAACCTTTTTGCACAAAAACAGCGCACATAGAAGGACCAATAAACGAGGAGAATTAAAGGTATTTCTCCTCGAAGACATAAAGGTATTTATCTTTGTTGCGCCACTTTAACGTCTCCCTTGGGGAGGCGTTAGAATCTGACCCATTCCCAGATTTACGAAACCTTGTAAATCTGGGAGTGTGTCAGATTTCATGGGTTTTTCTGTGGGAACACCCACAGCAACACCAATGGAATGCCACTTTCACGCAGTGTAATGTGTGAAACTGGCCATATTTATAAGGCCATGAAAAGCCACACAGGGTGGCTTTACATGGCCTTGTAAATATGGACCGGCACACTGCGCTTCCGGAGCGTCACAAAAGTGACGCTCTGGCAGCATACAAATGCTGCAGGGGCATTGTAAATATGCCCCTGTGTCTCTTGGAAAAAGGGGGGGCATATTTACAAGGAGTTAATGCCACCAGAACGTCACTTTTTCTCGACGTTCTAGTGGCGTTAAGTCCATTGCTTTATTTACAAGGTGGCGTTAAGCCTCGTAATCTGGCTTAATGCCACCTTGTAAATAAAGTCCCTATTCACGCAGCACTTAGCGTGAAAGGAGCGTGCATTGGTGTTGCAGTGGGATTTCCGCCGCAACACCCATTGCTTTTTGTCGCTGTGCCGTATTTACAAGGTATGGGGCAGCGCCAAAAATATGGCCAGGGAACACCTGGTCTTAAACATGCGATAGGAGGAGAAGGGTTTCATGTCTCCTTGTATTTTGCTCTTTCCATGTGTGATGCATTCTGCAGCACACATAGAAACAGCAAATCGCCTTTAAAGATTGTTTATGTGCTGGAAGGTATCCCTTCCAGCACATAAACAATCACCCCTGCAGCGGAGGCAACCTTGCAACATGGCGAAAGGGTGCCTGCGCTGGCACTAGGCAGCTTCTTTAGCTCTAGCACTTGGGGAAATGCAGGGGTGTGCCGCATTCTTGTAAATACGAAGTGTTAGACCTGGCTTGTCCAGTGGGTTTATCCCCAGACTTTTTGCATTTTGGCCTTCTGTTTCTGACCTGTTTTTGTTGGTTTTATGACTCTGGGCTCTTTACCACTGCTGATCATTGCTAAAGTGCATATGCTGTCCTTGTAAATTGTTATGATGGATAGGTGTTTCCATGATTGGGTATTTGATTCACTACTAAGTCTCTAGTGCAGTGCACTGTGTGTGCCCAGGGCCTGTAAATCTAATGCTGCTAACGGGCCTGCAGCACTGATTGTGCCACCCACACAAGCAGCCTTTCAAAGGTAACTCAGACCTGCTACTGCAGTGTCTGTGCGCAGTTTGGTACTGCCATGTCGAACTGGCAAGTGCACCCACTTGCCAGGCCCTAACCTTCCCTTTTCTTACATGTGAGTCACCCCTAAGGTAGGCCCAAGGTACCCCTGTGGGCAGGGCGCGGTGTATGGGAAAGGTAGGACATGCCCTGATGTGTGTGGCATGTCTAGATAGTGAAATCCTGCCAATTTCGTTTTTCACTATTGAAAGGCTATCTGTCCCATAGGATAGAATGGGAGTTTATTTATGTTATGTTATGTTATGTTAATGAAGTTTTATAACGCGCACAGATACTCCCAGGAGTGTCCCGGCGCGAGCCTTGAGGTGCAGCTAGAAAGAGAATTGCAGGTTAAAACAGAAGTGTTTTGAGCTGTTTTTTAAAAAGTCCAAGATCATGGGTGTTACGCAGCGAGAAGGGCAACAAATTCCAGGCGGTGGCTGCCCGAAATGCAAGAGATCTGCCCCCATTCTTTGACGACGGACACGAGGTAACCGGGCAAGATACTGAGATGCTGACCTCAGATCTCTAGTAGGGGTATAGAACTCAAAGCGCTTCCTTAGGTAAGCTGGCCCCAATCCGTGGAGAGCACGATGGGCAACCACAAGGGCTTTAAACTTAACACGCTTAGTGACCGGCAGCCAATGCAAGGTGCGCAGATGTTGTCTAACGCTGCTTCTGATAGGAACATTGAATAAGAGCCTGGCCGCTGCATTCTGGACGACCTGCAGTTTATTAAAAGAATAATCTGGTAAACCAATATACAGGGCATTGGCGTAATCAAGGCGAGACAAAATCAACGCCCTGGTCACTGTTTCCCTTGCATCCCTAGGGAGCAAGGGAAGAAATTTCCTGAGTGACTTCAGTATCCCAAAACAGCTCCCGGCCAATTTTTTGATGTGATACGAAAAAGACAAATTTTCATCAAACCACACGCCCAGATTCTTAACAGGTTGGCCAGAAGAGGATGGTAGCGGAAAGCCAGCCGGCCAGAGAGTCTCTCTGAACCGTGTGGGGAAGTTGCCGTAGAGCAGAATCTCCGATTTTTCTTCGTTGCATTTAAGCTGTGCCGCTGAGAGCCACTGAAAGACAGCTGTCAGACATTTCTTAACCTTCACGGTATCACACTCCAATTTACCCCAGGTAAACAGTAGTTGAGTATCATCGGCGTATGCAACGATTTTGGCTCCTAGCTCCTCCGCTAATTGTACCAGAGGAGTGACGTAGATGTTGAAAAGAAGGGGACTCAAAGAGGACCCTTGCGGCACTCCTGTGGTAACACCTTGAGGCGTTGAAGAAAATGGGGGATCCAAATCTGTTGCGTACGCCCTTCAAGAAAAGATTTTAGCCACCTCCAGGCTGATCCCGTGACACCTATTTCCATCAAGCGAGACAGAAGCAACGAGTGGGGAACAGTATCGAATGCTGCCGATAAATCCAACAATATCAAGGCAGCACTTCCACCGGCATCCAAACAACCTCGGATAGCTTCTGATACTTCAACCAGGGCCGACTCAGTACTATATGCAGCTCTAAAACCTGATTGAGCTGGATGTAGAAGACCTGACCCTTCAATAAAATCAGTGAGCTGTTTATTAACTGCCTTCTCACAGATTTTAGAAACAGTGGGAAGAAGGGAGATGGGGCGATAACTCCCTGGGTCCTGAGGGTTTAGTGAAGGTTTCTTTAGAAGGGGCAGGATTTTTGCTTGCTTCCACGCTGTTGGAACCAGCGCCTCCTGAAAGGAGAGTCTAATAAGCGTATTCACTTCTATATTAACTGTTTCTGCCACGGAGGCCAGGAGTCTCGCCTTACAAGGATCCGATGGAGAGCCAGATTTCATAGCTTTCAAAATTTTGAGTGAGTCCGACAGGTCAATAGGTGTAAAATCCTCCAGCATAAAAAGTGGCTCAGAGGGAGCAGCCGGGGGCACCCCCCCTGCCTGAGGTGGACTTTGATCTCTAAATGTTCTCTGTATTGAATAAATCTTATCAATAAAGAACATAGAAAGTTTATCACACCATGTATTAGAGGCAGGGAGCCTTGTTGTCTCAGCCCTCGGTACCATAAAGCTCTGAACAATAGAGAAAATTTCCCTAGAGTTGTTATTAGCAGACTCTATCCGGTCCGCGTAATAGAGACCCTTAGCCTTGCTAATAGCAATGTAATACATTTTTTGAGCTTCTCTGAGCTTATAAATATAACTTCCCATTGGGACAAGATAGACAGATGGAGTTTAGTATGCCTGAACTCAGAATATAAAAATGCATCTTTTAGTAAAGATGATGTTTATATTGTGTGTTTAAAAATACCACTTTTAGAAAGTGGGTATTTTCCTGCTTAGCCATCCTGTGTGCCTCTGCTGTTTTGTGGATTGACTGTCTGGCTTTGAATTGACAGCGGCTGGGGATGTGCATTCTCTCAGACAGCCAGTGGGGTGGGGGGGGGGTGTTGATGTGTGTCCTACCTTTTCTGAATGAGTCAGGGCTGGGCTGAATAGACCTTGGCTGCATTCAGAGTAGGGGGAGGAGATTTCTTTCACACATGAATGGTCCTAGTTTGCTTTGAACAATGCTGCCTCCACCTCCTGCCAGGAGGACAGAACTGGTGTTGGGGCCCAGACCCATGAACTTTAGACTACTTCTGGAATTCAAGAGGAACCTCTGCCAAGAAGAAGAGCTGGGAAAAGCTGAAGGAGAAGTACTGCCCCTTTGCTGTGTGCTGTCTGGGGTTGGCCTGCAGTGGCTGTTTTCTTCCAAGGAGTGGACTGTGTGTGTATTCTGCTTGTAAAGTGTCTCCAAGGGCTTGAAGTGGAGCTTGCCCCCTGTTCGAGATGTCTCAGAAACAGCAAAGACCTCACCATCCTTCTGGCCACCGTCTCTGGAACCGCTGGTTTCAGGTGCCACAGAAGAAAGGAGCAGCCGACTCTGTCACCGAGTCCACTGCAGGTTTCCGTGTTGTGAAGGCACTGCAGAAGGCCCCGCTGTACTTCGTACCGCATCCTTGGTCTTACCGACGCCGTCTGGACGATCGTCACCAAGCTGTTGCTTGCACCGCGACCTGTGAGCACTGCACTCCGCACCGCCTCGCTTCATCCTGCCTGGACGTCACCGACACCATCGCTGCACAACCCGAACATCGACCGGCTCCATTGCCTGCACCACAACCTGCCAGCACCGCATCGAGCACCGCCTCACCCTGCACCATAAGCCTTGGTCTCACCGACGCCGTCTGGATGATCGTCTCTGAGCCACTGCCTGCACCGCGTCGTGAGGGCACCGCACCCAGCACTGATTCCATTTTTTCAACGCAACTGCTACTGTTGCCCAGACCGACTTTCACCAACGTGTCGGCTGCAACAAGAAAGGTACTGTTCACAAGCCTGTCAACGCTTTAGTTGGCCCGTACCGACACGGTCGACTGGAACTGTTTGGCTCCGCTGTTTTCAGCATCGCGGTAGCACCGGATTGAGCTACTGACTAGGAAGAACTGTGTTTTGTGGATATTTCTACAATTTTAAGGTTTTCTTGAAAACTGCATATTTTTCAGAACTGTATTGTGGATTTTTGTCATTTTTGGTCTTGTTTGGTTTAAATAAAGAATTGTCTATATTACTAAACTTGTGTGGTGACAATTTGTATTGCTTTCACTGTATTGCTGTATGCATGCACAAAAGCTTTACACACTGCCTCTGAGATAAGCCTGTCTGCTCGTGCCAAGCTACCAAGGGGGTGAGCAGGGGTTATTTTTTAGAAGTGTATGCCCCTTACCCTGACTAGGAAGAAGGGTCCCTACTTGGACAAAGTTGCAAACCATTGCCAACTAGAGACCCACATTTCTACCTCAGCGCATTCCTGCGTTTTGAAATGGACGGCGCGTGGCGTTTCCAGTTTTGACGTAACACCGCGCTCTGCCACTTTCTATTAAATATGCCCCTCTGTCTGCTATGCTTAGTCATGGTTGTCGGGGAAATATCGAATGTTCACTATTTTTTTCTGAATTATTAACTGTTCATTCTGAGTTAAGAAGGAATGAGCAAATGCTCACTCAGGATCATCCTTGTGTTTTTAATGGTAACTCAGTACTGTCTAAGTCAAGGCACAGTGTCTAATATCTGAAGTTGCAGTCTGGGTTACTGTACTACCTGTGCTGGCAGATTTACAACATTGACTCATTACAAGTAATAGAGAATACATTTTTTAAGTCTTTTACTTCGCTACCTCAGTCATATTCAAATTATGTGCTTCACATGGAACTGGCTTTACCTTATATCACGGACTCTATTAAAATGGCACCACTCCTACTGTGGCATTCGATCTGGAGGAGGGACACAGTCCCCCTTACGCAAAATCTAATAACAACTATTCTAAAATCAGATAACCACAGTAGGATTAGATGGATAAAATATGTGGAGTCAGAACTTTTGCACTCGGTTTAAGTCGCCTTTTTAATGATCCCTCTACCTGTAAATCCCTATCTAAGCGGAAAGTAACTGAGACTTTTATTAAGAGAGCCCAATATTTAAGAAGGGAAAAAAACTTCCACACTCAGTCGGCACGACTGTATGATCTAACCCCAGTATTGGAGGAGATAAGCTATTATTATCTGGCTGATGTTACATTCCCACAGCATAAATATATCTTGCTTGGATTTCGTTTAAATCTGATTCCTCTGATGGTGGGATATCCAGGGAAGAAATATAAACATTCAGAACTTTCCCTATGTCCGTGTGACAACTTATCTACACAGGATGATCTTCATGTTTTATTTTTTTGTGGCTTCTACCATCAGGAAAGGCGTAATTTTATCGTACCAATTTGCAAGCGCTACAATTTTAAATATTGTCGTGTAGCACTGTTTTTTCTCAAATCTTTGCAAAATTCTTTTGTGTGCTTTTCGTTAGCGTCATTTTTATGGGCATGCATTAAAAAGAGGAAGCAGGTTGGCACATAAGACGACTTAAAAATGACTTTCATAATTTTTACGGCATTATGTATATAGGGCCTGATTCACAGAACTAACTTACGTCAAAAACGTAAAGTTAGTACTTTTCGGTATTCACAGAATACACTTACCACTACTAACTTTATGTCCGCTCTCGGACCGGAGATTCCGGCCCTGTGGCGGAATTTCCGCCTCTGGGCAGGAATCTCCGCCTCCAGGCCGGAATACCCTCATTTAGGCCGTTTGAGCATTGAAACGGCCTGTTACTTTTATCTCTTCAAGCATTTGTTTCCCGGATACAGTTCAGTGGGGTGAATCACAACATGTCCACCAGTTGAGCTGAATTCAACAACAAAACGACTTGATCTTAACAAGGCACATTGTCATGTTTTCAGATAGAATAGTGGTTACTTATAAGTTATTATTAGAGCCGAGGCTGAAGTGGATATGAATGTATGACCTTTCTTTACAATATTCGATGCTGAAATAATACTTCTGTTTTTATTGTCTGTTGCCAGTTTGTTCAGCTGTGTATTTATTAACCTGAATACCAAACACATACAGGGCAAGAGGATGTCGAATTACATCTTTCAAGACGCCCCAATCTGGAACAATTCAGCCTTAACAATGGGTAACAAACCATTCCTGTGGAAAGACAGGTCCACGAAGGGACTCCATACCCTTGGGTAATTATATTCAGTAGACCCTTTCAAATCCTTCATGACCCTCGCTGCGGAATTCAGCCTGCGCGGGAATCGATATTGGCAATTCTTAAAACTGAGACGCTATGTGTTGCATAAGATGGCCACAGTACCCCTACCACTGCCTACCTCCTCCCTTCTGGTGGAAGATCTGGAGCACTGCATGAGATGCTCAATGACACACATGTGCTCCTGAGCCAGGCCTGCACAAGCACCATTGCTTAACATCGGCCCTGGCTATTGCAAAGATTTGCATTCGCTAGAAATAGAAAACAACGGCAGCTTCGACTCATGACGGCTGGATGGACTCCATGGCCGCAGCCCATGAGAGACTCATATATAAACTGAATGACCAACTGCACACCTTTCATATTATTTGGGGCCTTTTCTCAGGTTGTGAATGGGAACTGGGTAGGGCCTCTTGCTAGCTTTGCCAGCTCTTCTGGCAATCAGCCCATGACCTGGAGGAGAATAGTTCATATTGACCCTCTGACCAGCCCGCTGTGAACAGTTCTTTATTACATGACTTTTGTTCTTGTCAACAGGGGTGTAGCTTCAGTGGGGGGGGGGGCGTTTGGGGTGTTACGCCCCCCTAATAAATGTATTTTGTGATAAATAGTTGGGTACAGGTGCTTTCCGTCGCATATGGTGAGGTGTCTGTTGGATTTCCCCAGGAATGTTTACACACTAAAAACGCACACATTCTCCCTCTCTCTGTTTGGAAAGAGATTGAAAATAATGTTGGTTATTTCACAAAATAATGTGTTTACTCATTTAGTACCCCTACCAATCCACATTACTCTCCCTTTCCACTGTCCCTTAAGCCCCTGTCATGCCTCCTGCTTGTCGTATAATGTATTTTAACATTATGGGGTATATTTACTAAGAATTTGTGCCGTGCTTGTGTCACAAAAGTGATGCAAATCAACGTAAAATCTTTTTTCCCTTTTACTTTCCAGCATAAAACTTTTGGCTGCTGCGCGAGAATATGGTACATAGACCCCTATCTGCCAGCGTGATTGTGGGGAAATCTGAAGCTCACATCCCCAAAATTACTGACCAAGCTACCCCCCTGCTTGTCAATGGTCAATGTACTTTCGTACACAGTTGTACTTTTCTCTAGCACGTTCCTCCCCTCTTCCTCCTCCTCCCATTCCCCTAACCACCCATCCCATGTTGGGAAATATTGTCTCCATAAGGGATCCGTGAGATGCCATGAACAGATTGTATATTTCATGCTTTTGTACTGAAACTGTTGATGCCAGAGGAGCCATTTCATGCTTAGTACATATTATTATGCTGCATCTTATGTGTTTATGCCTAAAACCTACTAAAAATACTTTAACCAGAAAAGGTTGTATGTCAGAATATTGTTAGCAAACATATCGTCTGACAGAAATTGTATGCCCTAAATATTGTTCAGTGGTTTAGATATTCGTTTGTTAGTTCCATTGAAGTGATATTTTTGTAAACTATTTTTATAACACAATATTTATGTCAGACAATATACTCAAGTATGATACCTTGATGTTTTGGGAATTTTTAAATGTAAAATGCAAAACACTGAATCTGCTCAAAAGTTTTCACCATCCCGTTGTAGGCTATTACAAAAATGTTCAAAACTAAATGGAAGGTCAAAAGCTGGACTTCTTGTAGTCATCTACGTATTAGCCACCCTACAGATCACCTATATATGCGAGTGGCATTTCCAGTTCTCTTACATACCTGTTGCTTATTTAGGTGACAAAGGGGAGGATGAGCCACCCTCTACACATGGGCGAAGAGGAGCATGGATTTTGGCAGTATAATCGCTATGTGCCCTCCTGCTGCAGAAATGTGTCACGGGTAGAAAGAAAGGGAACTAGCAACAGACAGTGGGCAGAGGAGGAGAACCAAGTATGGTGAAGGGAAGACATAAGTATGGTGTGCTGAAACAAATCCACACTGGAGAACACCAAACCCTGTCATGGAACCAGGTCTAAACTGGGGTGGCATGGTGAGCAAAAGAATGATGGATTTAACCCAGATCTCTTGACTGGGGGTGAATGTTTTGATTTGTTCTTCAACCCGTCCATCAATTGTGTGTCTTTTGTGTACGTACGTCTCCATGCACAAACCTTATACATAAATTTCAGGTTGGGTATATTGCAAGTGAATAAGTTCACCAACAAGTGGAAGTCCAGTCTGGCTAGACCATCGCACTGTGCACTTTGTAATTATGCAATTGAGGATGTGGAACACTTATTGTTCTTTTGTCAAGTATATGCAAAACCAAGAAAGTCCTGGAAAAGACCACTTTGTATTGTTTGGGGTATAACTAAGACACTTCAAAATAGCGCATCAGATTTTCTGGACCAATAGTAATCCTTCTATATTTACAAGTCTCAGTAGCTACTTATACTCAGAATGGTTAATAATGAAATCCAAAGGCCTTTTTCATTAACATTTTTATCCATCTGTTCTTTATTTTTTCTGGGCAACTTTTTACTACCGAGTACTACCCAGTGTCTGTAAATGTGTTTACAATGTGCTCATATGATAGAATACTGAATGCTTTTATGATTCTCATTTTATATTTTTTACTATCTTCTTACTGGCACATCATCAGGTTTTTACATGAATATTGTCGACAGATGAAATAATTGATTATGTTTTATCTATTTATCATACATTGTAATGATTTAATTGTGTGATGTGTTATGGGCTTAGTCCGAAATAAACTACTACTACTACTACCAACATGAAAACATTTTGAAGAAAGTCCATTTGAAGAATTTCTGGAATGATAAACGTATTGAACTTGGCCCTTTCTGCAGGCGTCATCCCCAAACTTTTGTCTTCACCCTCCTTTTTCTGAACCTCTTTTTGTTGGCTTTTAAGACACTTTACCACTGCTAACCAGTCCTAAACAGCTTGTGATCTCTCCTATAAGCATGGTGAAATTGGCTCATACCCAACTGACACATTTAATTTACTTGTAAGTCCCTAGTAAAGTGGTTCTACATATACCCAGGGCCTGTAAATTAAATGCTACTAGTGATCCTACAGCACTGATTGTGCCACCCACTTACGTTGCCTTGTAAAACATGTCTCAGGCCTGCCATTGCAGTCTGTGTGTGCAATTTTAATCTGCCATTTCGACCTGGCAAAAGAAACCTTAACCCAGGCTTAAACTTTCCTTTTTTATACACATAAGTCACCCCTGGGTAAACAGACCAGAGGGCAGGGTGCAGTGCACCTGCTCAGCTTCAGGGTACAGCCCCTAGGTTGAGTGGCCAGTCTCTGGCTACCACACCTGGACTGGTAGGGAGGAGAGTGGAAGAAGGGTGCCTAACACCTGGGGTTGTTGCCTCCCATTCTGAGAAAGCTCAGCGGTGAGAGAAGCCTGGATGGCTTGGGACATGGCTCTTGACACTGATGGCTGCCAGTGGCCTCTGTTGGTTGCTGACCTTATGGGCAGAGTTTTCCTTGGGTTGGGGACAGAAGCCTGATCCAAGGAGTGGAGTGGACCACATCACTTTGTTGGGCATGGTGGTATTGTCTGCCTACTGTGATGTGTCTGTGAGCAAGTTAAGTTTGAGTGCTTTGCAGATGGTGACCACAAACGAGGAGAAGGTGTCCACATGGGTCAGTTCAGTGGCTCAGGAGAGTTTAGACACAGGATCCAACTGAGTTCAGAGAGGCATAGAACTGACAAGTGCCAGTGCATAACAGGGACTTCGTCCATGTTCAATCGCCTTTGCAGGGAAGCCCATCAAGGTGTTGATTAGTCTACCCTGGCTTGTGGCTGAAGGGGGGTCATGTTGGACTTGGCTCTTTCTGCAGGGTCATCACCAAACATTTTCCCTTCACCATCTTGTTTTATGAACCTCTTTTTGTTGGGTTTGAGCACTTTGCACACTTTACTACTGCTAATCAGTACTAAAGTGCTTGTGCTCTCTCCTTTAAACATCGTGAAATTGGCTTATGTCCAATTGGCACATTCAATTTAATTGTACGTCCCTAGTAAAGTGGTATAACATGTACCCAGGGCCTGTAAATTAAGCACTACTAGTGGGCCTGCAGCACTGATTGTGTCACCAACTTAAGTAGTCTTGTAAAACATGTCTTAGGCCTGCCATTGCACCTTGTGTGTGCAGTTTCATCTGCCCTTTCAACCTGGCAAGATACACCTTTTGCCAGTCCCAAACCTTCATTTTTAATGCATGTAAGCCACCCCTAAAGTAGGCCATACACAGCCCAGTGGGCAGGGTGCAGTGCATTTAAAGAGTTGGAAATGCACATTTAAGTTTTACATGTCCTGGTAGTGAAAAACTCCTAAATTCGTTTTTCACTACTGCAAGGCCTACCTCTCCTGCAGGATAACATTGGGCTACCCTATTACATCTAATAAGTGATAACTTTAAATTGGGAGCAGATATACAGTTCAAATTTGACGTCTAAAGAATTGTAATTTAAAGCCCTCTTTAATGGTAAAGTCAGATTTTAAGTCACAATTCTGAAAATGCCACTTTTAGAAAGTTGCCATATTCTTGTCCTAACCAGTTGGTGCCGCTTGGACTCATGCCGCAGTCTATGGCAACACTGGAGGATTTTGCCATCCCGGCTGACCTCCGTCCAGCAAATTCCGACGTCTGGTAACTATTCATTACGCCTCTCTACCGGATGTCGCCTCCTCTGACGCCGGACCCCCAGTAATTGCTATGCAGCTCCAGGGCCTTCTCCGTCTCAATGCCAGACTCCTTATAGTCCATCAGCCCCCTACCTGAGATACTTGTAATATATCTACAATTTCAAACACCACGGTCTTCCCTACGATATTCCCATAGACGTCTTGCTTCCTCTAGCACACCGCACTTGGGTGCTGACCTCGCTGCCCCTCTGGACTTGCCCTCCTACTAGTATGCAGCACTTACAACTCTGTAACCTGGTCCTGAAGATGACCTGAACTCACAACAGGTCGAAACGCTGTCGACCCCCCAGCACAATTCCTTGGCGCACGCTCTGTGGTTCATCAAATAATTGACCTTCTCCTAATCTTTGTTAACGATTTTGAACCACAAAAAGTTTTTCTGAATATATTGACCCGTTCTTTCGCTGCTTCACTTGTCACTTTGCGTCGTTCACACAGGTGCACAAGTAAGTACAGGTTACATGTACATTCAATGTAATATAGTGTCATTTTCCCACTGTTGTTGAATACAGACTGCTCTTTGTATATATTGCAATAATGATTCATGTCTCCCTGTTTCCTTCTTCTTGCAACTGATGTGCTTAGTTTAAAAAAACGTCTTTAAATATTACCTGTTGAGACGCTGTCCATTGTTACATAGCCTGTCCTTGGTCACATAACTAGGTGTAGTTGGCAGTTGGCCTTTGTGTATTCCTCCAAGTCAGTATTACAAAACAGGGTCTGGGCGTTGGAAAGATGGGCCATCACTGACTTGACAGGGGGTTGAGCTGTCACCTACCACACTTGCACTTCAAAGGCACTGGCTCAGCTCACACACAGAGGACTTCACACTAGCCTATTGTGCCCCCAGACAGACTTGGACAGGGCAGGGAGACAGGAAATTCCAGACACCTCTGTAGGGGGAAACTCCAGAAGCTCCCCCCACTTCAAAGAGGGCACCAAGTATAAATATGGAACCTTCAGACCCACTCTACAATACACTCCTAGAACTGTGAATAATACAGAAGAAGGGGGCCCTGCTGCTTTAGGCCTGCCCTGCTGGCTGATAAGGAAGACTGGACCGGTACCCCTCATCCCAGGCTGAAGTGATTCCAAGGGTCAACTGACTGACCTGTTAGAGTTACAGGGACATAACAAGCTCCAGAGGCCTCCTGCAACTGCCCAGCTGTCCAGCTGCACTGGACCTGCCTAGACATTCCACAGGACCTGCCTGTGCCCTGCTGGCCTCTGCTGGTCTGAGTTCCTGATCCCCAAGTGGTGCCTCCCCAGATTTTGAGCCCTTGGCTGGCATCAGAGAGAGTTCCTACTGGCCTAACTGAAGGTTCCACCAGTTCTGAAGTGACGCAGAGCCCCACAAATTCTCGTTGTACAGCTGCCAGCTCCATCAGAACTGATGCAGAGCAACGTAAGCTTCACCGCCCAGCTCATCGGAACCAATGCAGAGTGCCACAAAGCCTTGCAGATTCACTGGAACCGATGGCAATAGCACGCAGACCGCACACTAATGACATAAGGTACAATCCTTAGCAGGCCAATCTTGGTCCTGTGCCCAGCCTACACTCCATCGCGGTCTGCCTCAACTTGTGACTTTGTTCTGGTCCTGCGTGCCCAGATACCTTCAGTTGGGTCTTTGTGCCTTTTGCCGCTGTTTTTATCTAAACTTTTAAAATTGCATATCTCCAGTTCTACTGATTGGATTTTTGTTGTTTTGATGTCAAATAATTTATTACATTGTACTCTATTTTTTTTAATTGGTGTGGGATGTTTCTTGTGTTGTGTTTTCACTTTATTATTGTTTGTATGGCGTAAAAGTGTTTTACACATTGCCTCTAATTAGAGCCTGACTGCATTTGGGCCAGCACAGGTTCATTTTGTAACTTTTTGTGGTTCACCCTGACAAGGATTGTGGCTGCTGCTTGAGTAGGGTTTCACCCCCGTCCTCCACCAACAATCACATTTCTCACACAGGTGTGTACTGCTTATTGCATGATTTATTGTAGCTAGTCTATTTGAGACATGGCGCAGTGGGCCGCTGAAGTTCACACTTACAAAGGCAAGCTTTCATTTTGAGCTTGACTTGAGTTACGCTGAGTTGTGTTGCATCATGAAACGGGGAGAGGGGCAGTGTATGAATGCATAGTGCTCATCTGCAATGTACAGTGCACAAGGCACAGCCATAGGCATAAGCTTAGAGCTCATAGATTTACCCTTTTTAGGACTCGGATATTGAATGCACTGTATGTGGATTGAGTTAAGTAATCCGTCATAGAAAAACCAGGAAAAGACATGCGGTCCCTAAGGCAGAGAGAACCAGAGGCTGCTAGGCGCTTACTCTGACGGGGGTGGGGAGGGGGGCGAAGAAGCTCCAGACTCATTAGTAATCCAAGTGTTGAAAGAGGGTCACCTGAAGCTTGCCTGGGGTCTGCGTCGAGTCATAAAGATATGTCTAAGATCACATACGTTGGTTGCCAGGCATTCCCTGTTCCATGTTAGCCGGGAAGTCAGATTCAAAGAGGCTGGTTCATCTCCCCTTTATGTTACATGCAAAGAGAGGATACTAAAGTGAAGCTGGTCATCTGAATAGTGAAAAATTCTAGGTAAAGTCACTGAGGCAAAGATGGCAGTGGTAATGGTGAAAAAGCAAATGCCTGCAAGTGGCGGGCTCAGACTGTCATTCAGAAGAAAAAAGAAAAAAAGACAGGATCAGCCCAAATTATTAAAATGGACGTTGCAGTTCACAATTGTCATTATAAATTGCATTGTCTGCATAAACGTTTTACAAAAGCAAGAAAATTGCTTGTTTGAGGCAGAAAACGAAACGATTAACGGTGCAGATTAAATTAAAACCACAGTTTTATTATTATACATTATTAATAAATGAAAACAAATTAAGCGAATTTCAAAAGTTCATTAGAAGTATATTTGATACATAGTCCTGATATTCTTCAACTCTTTATGGATGAATAGAGCGTTTTTGGAAATGTAACCAAAGACGATCAACTTTTCGTAAAAGGCGTACGTTGATATATTGATTTTTTTTAATGTTTATGGTTCGAGTGCAGCAATCTTCTTTATTTTGATATTCTGAATGCACCATGATGTAGTTATGGTGAGAGTAAAGATGGTTACCTGAAACAATATTGGTACAATCAACCAACACATATTTCTCGAGGTTGCTGTCCCGCTTCCTCAGAGCTTATGATGGAAGTTAATGAATGCTGACTGGTTGGGGTCCTGACAGTGTGGTATTTAGTATTCAGGGCCAGTAAGAGTATTTTTTCCATTATAACCCTTTACCCTTCATCAGGCTCAGATGCACTGTCTGCATAGCAAATCCTTGTACGCTACAAGGGAAAGCAGAAGGAAAGTAGGAATTTCAACCTCCGCGCGGGTAGTCCAGGGCAGGCGGTAACCTCACCAAAAAGTTATTGGTGGGCCACTACAATTGTTTGCGATGCAGCTGGTGGTGGCAAGGAAGCGGGCAGTTGTCCACCTAGGCCACTGCCTGACGCTGATTTGTCAATGTGATACTCATTATCACACTGTGGCCCTGGGCCCTTTACGGTGTATTGTGAGATCAGCCACAGCGGTCTACTGCTGCTTGCAGGCCCCCCTCCTAGCAACTGTTGCTGTGTACAATGAGACACACCGCCAAAACTCAACGCATGGTCATGAGGCGTGGTGGGTGAACCTAACTACTTCAGAAACAGAGCAGAGGAAGGACTTGCACCCATTGCTCATCTGGATCAGAATGAACAGGGCTACTCTTCAAAACGCGCAGAAATATCCTGTCCATCGATTCGCTACTGGTCGGATCAGCCATTTAAATTACATCTAGAGTGCTCTCTCTTTCAGAAAAATCTTGAACGGAAGGCTGAGGAAGTAGAATAAAATTATGGGTTACAAAACTTCGATGTAGATGTTTATATGAAAAGCTATTAAATAAATTAAAATAAATAAATATTATGTATGTATAGTGCCATTCAAAATGGCCACCAGGTCCTCTTGCAGCATTTCAATATTTCTGCTAATGCTACAGTCCACAGACGCTTCTCAAGCAACGGTTAAAGAGGTACGTAGGGGGAGGGGACCTTGGTAGACAGAAATTGCAGCAGTGGTAATGGTGACCCTAATACAAGCCCAGCACAGTAACAGTGTAGCAAAGAAAAAACCCAACTTTCAGCAACTGTCACCTCAACTCTCTTTGTCAACAGAAAGCCTCTTTTCATGTCTATAAATAACCATAAAACTTGTCACCACAAGAGCAAGCAATTCATTGTGGTAGTGGCGCAGAATACCTACAGACTTAATAGGCATGTGAACAAACCAGACCGATGTGGGAAGGGATTTCTTGCAATCTGCAATGTGACAATAGCAGGATGTGAACATGCTTTGGACTGTTATTTATGCAACATAGTTTTATTAACTGTGAGTCTAAGAAACCTTCCATTGTTTGGAAACCGAAAAATGAAAATATCTTTGAATTTAAAATTTTCCTTTTTCACAGGCCTTAAGAAAGTGAGTTGAGAGCGAAACATGTGTCGGCCACCGTGCGCTCTCTATTTATGCCTTCTTTACTTTATTCCAAATCTTAAATAGATTTGAGATTTTTTTTAAAAATCGTTTTTAATATCTTCATAAGTGTGATACCAACTGCATTGTTGTGGGAAATGCTTGAGTATCTTTTAAAATTGGTTAGAGTGGCACTTGCGCTATCAAATAAAATGAAAGGCAGCCCGAATAAAGAACCAAGGGCTAGATGATCAGATGTCAAGAATCCTGTTATGGCCAGAGGGCCGGAGCACCATCTCAGTTCAGATCCTCCAAACACACTCCCTCCATCCTCCCGCCAGTGTTAAAGGAAAAAGCTAAGAACTCCTCTTCAAACAACATCTTATTACCCTGTAACCTCCCCCTCCTGTAGCAAGACCCCCTCCTTCATTGCCTTTTCTAACCTAACCTTAGTCACATCCTACACTTCTTCCTACTTCTCCCACAATCCCACCAGGCTCATTCAACCATGGTCAGATCTCTCACCTGTCCTCCACAACCCCTTGGAGATCACACTATATTGCTTTATTATTTATTTATTATTTGTTTATTTTAGCTTTCAAACTATTTGTTTGAAAACAAAGACTAATAGTACAACCATTCAACATTTAACTACACTATCACAATATGTGGGCTAATTCCAACATCAACAGTTGAGCAGCGGGCCATTTGCAAAACCCGCACCAGCAATATTGGTAACAGGATAGACAACACACCCAACCCACGAGCCGGTGGGAGGGAATACAATATGTATGGAGAAGACCCATAAGAAACTAACATCGGAACAGGATCCCATTCTAGAAACTCTATAACGAAGTACAGAGTACTCCGCACTGTGGCGAGGGTGGGGTCAGAGGAAATGGAGGGACCTTAATGGGGAGTCAATGGAGGGGAAGTCAAATCGGTGGGCAGGGTAGCAATGTTGAGGAATGGGGCAAGGATCCCAGGCTCAAGGTAGGAGATGTGCGGGGGCCGGTCAACATCCCGGACTGTTGCGCTCCATATAGGAGGGGGAAGGGAGAGGTAGGGAAGGAGAGGAGGTTAAAGGAGGGGAAGGAATAGATGGCATAGCTAAATCCAAAATGGGAGGGGGGAGGGTAATTCACGGGTTCAGACACAGGTCCTAAAATCAAAGCAGAATAAAGTTAAGATTAGAATTAAGATTAAGAATAGGATTAGCATGGGGGAGGCCTCAGGAGGTGGCGTCAAGGTTCAGGAAAGGGGACCAAATGGCATCAAATAGGTCTACTTTGTCTTGCAATCGATAGATTATGCGCTCACACAATTCCACTTTAAACATCTAAGAGAGGCATTACTCGTGTGAGGGTAGGTGTTGTGAGCGCCAGCGACGCAGGACACATAACCTAGCCGTAGTTAGCGCCGTGGACAAGAATTGTCGCATGTCTGTGGTAAAATCGGGTAAATCAGCAGAATTATGCAGTAGAACCATAGACCATGGGAAGGGAGAGGGCAGGAAAAGCACAAGGCTGAGGGGGTCACCTATTTTGGACCAAATATGAGAGATGGCCTGACAATTATAATGCAGTGTGTCGCAGTTGGGTTTGGAGCAGCACCAACATTGCGACTTGGGCAATAGTCCCACTGCCGTGAGTTTTCGAGGGTCCAGTACCAGTCCTGAATCATGTTGAAGAGACAAAATGTAATTCTAGCCTCACACACCCCACTGCTCAGGACTGCGATCAGATTCTTCCAGCCTCCTTCTGAGTATTGAATGCCAAGAGCATTTTGCCAAGACGTCCGGAGAGAGGACAAAAGGGAGCATGAGTGAAGGTTCTGGACCAGCAAGTTGTAAAACCCGGACATGACTCCCTTGTAGGTTTCCCAGGTGTCCTGATATTGGCCAGTGGAAAAGGCTGGGATGTTCCACAGTTTGGACCCAACTGCACTGTGGAGGCAGTGTCACAGTTGAGATAGTAGTGGCATATCTGTGAGGGGGTATATGGAACTCTTCTTCTAATTTGGCAAATTACTTCCGTTCACCATTGTGAATTAAATTACCTAGTGTTCTTATCCCCATCGTCATCCAGATCAGCCATCGGAGAGGGCAGTTGCCCACTAGAATGGCGACGTTATCCACAGGGAGGCCTGTAGTTGAAGATGGGCTGGGTTGTCAATGAGCTTGTGAGCATGGTTCAAAACATGCACTGTTGTTTTTACCATAGGATTAGTCGTCAGAGTGGAGGGAGCTTTGTGGCGATAAAGGATGTCTGGACCAGGACCACTGCAACTCATGGAGCACTCCAATCGTATCCAAAAATGGGATCTCTCACCTTAGGTTCTAGATAGGGAAGTTGCACCAAATGTAAGGCGTAATAATAAAGATCAATACAAGGAACCCCAAGTCCACCACTTCTCCTATGTGCTACCAGTTTAGAGAAGGATAGTCGGGGCCCCGTGGCCCTCCAGACAAAAGAGAGAATTAATGTATCTATAGTCCACAAGATGTGAGCTTGGATCAGGAGAGGGAGCATTCCAAGGACATACATAAAGCGCAGCGCTATCACCGTTTTGACCGCATGCGCCCTCCCCCACAGAGATAAGTTAAGGCGGTTCCATTTCGTGTATTCAAGATTGGTGTTAGCGAAAATGGGGTCTATGTTGTACAAAACCATGTGTTTGAGACGTCTATTGACCAGGATACCTAAACATTTGAGATGCCACTGTTTCCAGTGGAACGGAAAACAAGCGACGGATGCCTGTGTCGTTACACAGGACATAGGTTGAGCCTCACTCTTATCCCAATTAATCCTGTACCCCAAGATTTTGGAAAAAGACGAGATAAGAGACATTAAGGCCGAGATCGATCTGTCAAGGTCCATAAGCGTATGCAAACTATCATCATAAACCAGAATCTTGGCAATACCGGCATCAATAGGTATGCCCACAATATAGGGCAATTGTCGTATGGCAGCTGCTGGGGTTCCATGGCCAATATGAACAGTAAAGTGGAAAGGGAACTCCCCTGTTTTGTCTCTCTGTGAATCGAGAATGCATTCAATAGGAATACCCCACAATTGACCTGAGCAGTAAGCTCCATATAGAGCCATCGGATTTCTGATTTGAAAGCGTCCCCCAGACCCAGCCGATTGAGGACTCTGAACATGTACCGCCACTCTATATGATCAAATGCCTTTTCAGGATCCAAAGAGAGAGCAATCGTAGCCTCCGGAGAGTCCTTAGAGAGCTATAGAAGAGGAGCCAGCGTGCAGAGGTGATTACGGTAGGATCTAGCTAGGACAAACCCTACTTGCGTGCCATGGATTAAACATGAGATGACAGGCAGCCACAATGCTCGTTAGGAGTTTTGTTTCTGTATTCAAGAGGGAGATGGGGCGGAAACTTCCATAAAGGAGAGGGTCTTTGCCGGGCTTTGGCAGGACCGTGTTCACCACCTTGTTTGACATTAAAGTAATAGAGCCTATGTCCATCGCTTCCTGGAAAACTGAATGAAGGTGTTCCACTGCATCAGTCTTCAGCCATCGATAGAATTCTCCTTGGAACCTGTGATCTCCAGGGGCTCTGTTATAGGGGAGGGCAGAAATGGCCTTCTCTACCTCTTCCTTAATGATTTCTTTGTCCAAGAGAGCTCTACCTTTATCAGTAAGACTAGGAAGAGTGATAGTCAGTGCCGTAGCTAGACCATTTGCCGTTCGCGGCAGTCTCTGCATTTGCCATCCTGCAGCAGCCGCATGGAAGAGCGGGGGTGGTGGCCATTCCTGCATTTGCCGCCCCGCAATGGCCACAGGTAAGAACGGGGGGTGCAGTCCCCAAAACTCGTGCCGCCCGGGGTGAACCCCCCTTGCTACGCCACTGGTGATAGTGGAGGGGAAGGCATCTATTTGGGCATCATCGTTGCCAAGGTCAGACCCCTACAATGTGGCATACTAGGCCCCAAAAGTGTTAGCAATACTTTGTATATCCTGGACCATGCATCCTGAGTCATCCCTAATAGCAGGGATAGCTGTTGCTGCTTTCCTTTGGTGGGGCTGTGCCGCCAGGAGTCTACCTGCTTTCCCTCCCTGTTCATAATGACGGGCTTTTAAGTTTATAGAAGGCATATTCTGCCTGAGATGTATAAAGGGAATTGAGTTCTATTTTGGCCTTCTCCAGGGCACGTCTGGTGGCCGCAGATGGACTCGCTGCTTATGCTCGGGAGCAGGAGTTGACATCTTTCTACAGTAAAAGATGCCACTGATTATGCTATTTATTAGCTAATACCGCATCCCTCATCAGTTGCCCATACAAGGTGGCCTTGGCTGTGGCCCAAAGAGTTTGGAAACTTAGTTGTCTGCCAAGAATGTGGTCATGTGGGATTGAAGCCTCTACTTTTCCTGTGGCAGCTTGCCACTTTGAATCGCCAGGGTTTGCAGTTAGGAAACCTTAAGTTCAGGTCTAGGTCTAGTCGCACTGGGGCATTGTCCGAAAGAGAGCCCTCAAGGATAGAGCAATTCTGGGTTAGAGGGAGATCGGATGGGACACAAGGAAGAACTTGAGCTGAGACTATGTACTGTGGACAGTAGAGAGAAATGTATAGTCCTTGTCCGTCGGATGGAGAAGACGCCAAATATCAAAGAACCCGTGGTCTTCACAGAGGTCCCGTAGCAGTGCTCTGTCAGCATTGTTTTGTTTCCCGATGAGGCCTGCATTATCCAATATGGACTCTGGGGCCAAATTCCAGTCCCCAACAAGCACCACTTTGGATGTGTTAAGCTCAGTCATTGGTCTATGGAGGTAGGAAAAAAATTAAGCTTTTGGGTCAGCCGAGTCATATACGGATTCCACTTTAAGAAGTGCAGAGCCGATCCTAAGCTCCGCAAGATCATAGGGCCCATCGTCATCGGTCCACAAATGAAGAACAGAACATGGGAGGGTCGTACAAATAAGGATAACAACTCCCCTCCTAGAGAGAGTCTATTAAGTGTGAGATCCAGAATGAGTGGGAGTATGGACAGGAGTGCAGCTATAGACGCCATTTCCCACCAAGTCCCGCCTAGGTTTTTCTGCCTCTTTGAGGGACAGGTGGGTTTCTTGAAGGAGAGCAATGTCAGTTTTTTACAGGAAGCAAGGTAGGATAGTATCTTTTTGCGTTTTACATAGTTGGCCATTCTGTTCATATTGAGAGAAATAATGGTAAGGGGGAGGTGTCATGGTGATAGGGGGGACGAGAAAAGGGTGGTGCCCTTAGGTGTCAGAGCAGACAGGGTACGGTCATATGGGCACTGTCAGAATGGGAAATATTAGTGCCAATTAGATGAAACTCTGTTCAGTGCAGGAGGCCAGGGAAGTACGGGAGCCTGGAGGCCAGTGGGGGTGGGAGGGGAGAGGGCAGGGTCTTTAAAAAAGAGGGAGGGTGGATACGAGGCCCAAGGAAGATAGTTGAGATGAAATCGGGATGTACCTTCCTCAAGAGTCCAGGTCGCTATGGGGAGATGGGAGCAGCCGTCAGGAGAAGGGTTCTCCGATTTTGAAGCCGGGGTGAGAGCTGAAGGATTAGACAGTGGGGAATACAGGAGGAGCAAGGATGCATGTGGGTAAGGGCAGAGGTACATGGCGAACATGGGGAAGGGGATACAAATAGCCAAAGTCCCCGGGGACAAAGAGAGCACCATAGCTTGAACAAGGAAGGGAGAGGGTGACAAAGCACGAAGGATTGGCACAGGATGGCCAGTGCAGCCGACAAGCAATGCAGGTAATATAGTCAACGGTAAACAATGCAATAACCATGTGTCAAAAGCAACAATTCAAAGCCCAACAGTAATAATGCATAAAAGAAAAAACAAGGAATAGCTGAGACATAACACAGTAAAAAGAAAACAAACAGAGGCCCTGGGTTATGTAATCGAAGCAAAAACCACACATGGGGCGAAAAAAAGCACAAAGGAAGGACGCAAGTGAAAGAAGAGGATGGGAAGGGGGTAAAAAATAAGATAAGAAAAAATAGGATAAGATAAGATAAAACAAAGTAAGATAAGATAAAATTAAATATGATTGCAGGGCGGGAAAAATAAAGAAGGAAAAGTCAACAAAGCAGGAGCAGGAAATCGGGCTGACACAGGAACAATGACAGGCTGAGAGTGAACCCTAGAACCAAAAATTGAAACAAAGTCTGCATTTAGGGACAATATACTCATCTGGCCTAGCAAGCAGAATCTCTGATGCGGTTCATGGAGGATGGGCCGGAAACTCGCTGTGAGGTGTGGGAGGTCTGAGAGATGACCTGGATTTGTCCTGCTCATCAGAATGGGCCAGTTCCTCACCTGTCTTTAACACCCTCATCCTTTCCTGCTTCTTCAGTTGAAGCTAGGAAAGCCAAACGCTTGTCACTGAGAAATCTGCCTCGATATGAAGCCTTCCATGTCGTATGAACCATGTTTGTGTGCTTCCAAAAGGATCTGTCTGGTATGGGCATGGTGCAGAAAACAGGCGATTATGTGGCAGGGCATGGTTTCTTCAGCTGCCAGCGGACGACGGGCCCAAATCCTGTGCGCTCATCGGATTTCGAGAGGGGCCCGTGAAGGCAAGCCCTTTGACTTTGGGGATCAATTCCAGCAAGAATGCACAAGTTTCAGATCCTTTCATCTTCTCTGGAATGCCGTAGAATCTGATGTTACCACGGCGAGAGTAGTCTTCAAGGTCAATCCGTTTCTGTTGGATATACCATATATCCAGTTGGGAGGCTTCCAGAGCCACCACTTTCTCCTCTGTCATTGAGAAGCGTTGATCTAGATCAGCCACCATCAAGTGGAAGAGCCCCATATCTGTTTTAGTGTCTGCACATCTTGGGTGAGATCGGTGATCTTAGTGTCTGTTGCCGTGAGGCAGGTACCTATGGAGGTGAGTTCTTTTAAGATGGAGTCCAGGGGAGCCTCCAATGGTGAGGACGGGGGAAGCTGAGCAGGTGCTGTGGCAGCTTTCCCTCTTCTAATGACCTCCGTAAAATGGAGTTGTAACGAAGGCTTGCCGATGCAATTCTTTCAATAGAGTGAGGTGTGTAGCCATTGAAGTAAAGGTACCAGAGAAGAGGAACAAGAGATGGGAGGGCCGTTGACTCCTGTGAGGCAAATACAATCAAGAGAATTATCAGAAGACTACAGAGGCACTCGTCAGCAGGGTTAGCCCTGGACCCTACCTCCGTCAAACAGTGGCAGGCAAGTGTGAGGCAGTGGACAGTATGCAGGCTGTGGGCAGGTCCCAGTGATTTTGGCAAAGTCAAGCTACCTTGAATCTCACCCCGGGGAGTGGCTCCAGTGGTGAGCCACTAGGCCAGCCCACCAAGCAGAGGAGAAGACTGTTCTGCCAGTGGTCCGCTGAAGGCCCCAAGGCTGCGTGCACTTCCAGTGGTGCAAGGTCCATCAGAGGTGGCAGAAATTCTGATAATGCCTAGCAAAGATCTGGGTACTTCAGGGTCTCAAGACTGTGATCACCTGCAGGCACTCACAGGGTGCCCACGAGGATCGTGGACCAGCTGGGCATCAGCAAATCATCAGGCGCAGCCCCAGGAAACAGTGAGGGTAGTGAAGGAAGCAGCAAGCCTAGTCAGATGGGAGGGCACCGGTCCTTGCAGGGAACACAGAGTGGTTGGTCCAGGCTGTTCATAGCTGCAAAGTGACACAAAGCACGGGTCGATAGAGGCAAAGTCAAACTGGTGGTATTGTTGCAGCGGGACATCCCCAAATCAGTGGCTTTGGAGAAAAGAAGAAGGGGCGGGCTCTAGTCCTGGCAGGTATAGAGGGTGAGGTATGGGCAGTGCTGCGTCAAGGTACCCGGCACAGGAGAATGGAACGGCAGACCCGGCCAAGCAGGAGACTAGCAACCATGAGCTGTGCAGGCCACTGGAAGAAAATATGTATGAAAATTCTAGATTTGTATGAATAAGCATTACCCAATATGCCACCTCCAGTGTGGCCATGGTGCCCCCTTTGCTTGCCTTACCCACACTTCTCCCCTTTGTCTGTATTTTATTATCCACTTCTTCACACCCTGTGCTAGATGCCCCCCTCTCCCCCTTGCTTGTCGCTCACTCTCACTGCTGACATGTTCCTTCCCTGCCCTTCATCACAGACAAGAAGTTCCTCTGACACCATGTGAATGCTTCAGCCTTGCTGCCCTCTTTGGTCTCATGGCCTAGTTGATGCTGCATGGGTCCATGCATAGTTGATGAACTGCATGTTTTGCTGCATTAGTTTCTGCAGGACACCAAGGGGCCCCCAATACACACAAGGTCTTGAACACAAGACAGAACTCCATTTCTGTCCATGTCTGTGATTGCTGAGAGAATGGAAGTATCCTGAGTGCATGAAGAGCAAGTGGCACAGCAGAAACCAATGACATGGTGGCCAATGGTCGCAGCATCACCTTTCGTTCCTTCTCTGAAATTCCAGTCCAACTCCAAACTACCCAGAGAGGGAAGGGCATGAACCTCACCTCTTCCTGTGGCCAACCTTTTTTAAACCCGCTCTAGAATCCCATAGAGTGTGTACCCTGTGAAAGCACTAGGGTTTAGTGGGACATTAGTATTTCTAGTACACATCAAAGAGAACACTAAGGAGCTAATTACTATGTCGGCGGACTTAGTCTGCCCGACACCGTCTCTGTCCGGGACCGACTGACCGACCTCTGGTCGTTGGTCTCGACCCCCTAAATAGCGACCCCCTAAATAGGATGCGACCGAACTCTGTTCAGTCACATTCCTACATTTCCCTATGGGAGCATGCATTATGGCCGTAAACCGGCCATAATACATGCGCCCATAGGGAAATGAGAGGTGCTGTTCATCCCTGCACCCCGACTGAAGGCCGCACAACCCAGGGGGCCCTGCTGGGGGCCCCCGATCACGCTTTCCGACATGGTTTCCATGTTGGACAGGTGGGCATGGAAACCATGCATCGTAATCCCAAGGGCGGAAAAGCCCACCCTTTGGGATTACGAGCCAGTTCCGACTGGCCGTCGGGCTGCTTGAGCCTGTTGGAAGCCAGCCAGAATGACCGGCCAGTTTAGTTTCCGACCGCCAGCATTGTAATGCGGCGGTCGGAAAGTAAACCAAGCGGCCGCTTACGATGCGGCCCGGAAGGCTACGACTGTTGGTCTGAGCCTTTCCGGGCCGCATCGTAATCGACCCCCAAGAAGCACTGGGATTCTAGCTAATATGTCAAGCATCATTGTCCAAAATATGATGTGGTCAGCCCTATGATGGCACATAAGTATGTGGTCCTGATATGCAATATGTGGCCTCTCTCATGAGAGACTCAGCGTAAGGGATTTCTGTGACCCAAGGTGGACCTTTCCAGTCCTCCTCAAGCAACCTTCTTTATACCAACCACAGGTTACCACATGGGCTAGCCTTCCAGGTTGTCTTCTGTCTGACCTTGAGTATTAGGCACTCTATGGGAACCCCCATGTTTCCAAAGCTTTCCTTTATGGCCACGACAGCAGAAAACCTTCAGTGCAGCCTATTGTCTGCAGTCGAAAGTGACATTTAGGGTTGGAAACTTTTTTCACTTCCTGATTCTGTGAATCAGGGTTTGGGAATGCTGGCATGGATATTGGTGTAGCGCAATGCCATAAGTAGCATCACGACCCCTTTGCCCCTCCCTCTCCTCACGCCCTCCCCCCTTGCCCCCCCCCCCCCACTCCATCAAAACGTTATAGAATTGATAAATGGGCCGCAGTTAGCCTCTAGAAAGCCTTCTATTTTCTGTTGAGGAGCTAGAGGGATGACAAATAGACGGAAGTACAATCTTTCTGTTCTTGCTGCTCTCTATGGCTGCTGAGAAGGGAGAGCGTGGGCGCTGCCATGGGCATCACGTAGCAGACCAGCAGCAGCCGCTGCCCTGACCACTGCTAAATGACGTCCATCTTATTGTGAACTATGTGTGATCTATGACCATAAAAGGTATATGAAGCAGGTACCAAGTAAGCTTCGGTGAAACAAGAGAGAATCGTGGGCGTGTTAAAGTGTGTAACCTCAAGCTCCTTTCATACGAAGCATTAGTGTCAGCAGAAAAGTGTCTGAAAGACAACTATTATCCCTTGTATCCCCAAAAGAGTCTCATTTGCACGAGGACGCGGAAAAACCTTAAAAATAGACATCAAACTCCCTTTCCGTGGACCGTGTGCAGTGTCAGTTACAAAACCCGCCTGACAGATGGTAATTACGAACACGAGGGCGTCAGTTCCTGCCAACAGTACCAGTATTGTTCCACCCGAGAGATGTAACGCAATATTAAATATGATGGGCACTTTAATATTCCCATCGATTGGAGGGCGCTTTGAACCTCTGACACTCGCTGCACTCGGAGATTGCTTACTTCCTCGCGCAGCCTCCCCTCGGGGCAGCAGGTGTTAGGTTTATAAAGGACTACTTGCATTTCTCGACTCACCCTTTAATGTATAAAAAGAGAGGACAGATACAGCTTTATGAAAAATCATTAATATCACTTCGTGACACGAGGACTGTTTATAAATGAGGGAGGAGGCGCCGGTGTCTGCGGGACCTGGGTGTCACCTTCATATGACAGCGCCTTCCTTCCATCTTAGATCATCCCCTAGAGCTGGAGTCACAGGTGAGCATTCCGGAGAATTTTCATTCCACCGCGATGTGGTCTTTATTGACGTAAAGAAACCTCGTCAAAACATAATGCTCCAGTATGGATTGATTTACCAAAGTAGGGCGAGCTGTTCCCTGTCTGAGCTAGTTTTATAGAGGATGAACCGGGTTCTTAAGGAGAATGGAAGGGTGAGAGTGGAGGTGACAACGTGTAGATGTGTGTGTGTGTGAGAGAGAGAGATCTGTTACTTTATAGTAGCCAGGTTTCTACCAATAAATGGCCATGTATAGGTAAGTGTGTGTGCATGTTTTTATATATATATATATATATATATATATGATATATATATATATAGATATATATATATTCACTGAAAAAACCATAGGTTTTAGGGACAGTTATAGTTAGTTGGACATTGCACTCGTACAAAACCCGTGAAATTCCCCCGTTATAGTTAGTCCAGCTAACTATAACTCGCGCCCGCAATGCACTGCTGATGACGTCACATATTACATCACTCATGACATGGTCAGTGACATCACTGATGACATCACTGATGACATCTCAAATGACATCACTGATGACATCATCCAGTGACTGTGTGTTTCTGTAAAGTTTAAATATGTTTAATATATATAGAGAAAGGCGTATTGAAGAATGAGTGGGTGTATAAGTGTCTGAATGGATGATTTAGTACGTGAGTGACTGACTCTACAAGTGAGTGATTAAACGTATCTTACTGAATGCATGGGTTAGTGACTAAACTGTGCGAATGTCTGTATCCGTCTGTTTGTTGGTGTGTAAGTGGATGCATGGATTTGCGACTAGCTACATGAGTGTCTATATGGGTTATTGATTGGTTCTCTGAGTATCTGTATGGCTGCCTGAGTGTTTGTGTGGGTGGGGTGTGTGTGGGTGGGGTGTGTGTGGGTGGGGTGTGTGTGGGTGGGGTGTGATTCACTGGGTGCATGATTTCAAGAGTGCATCTGTGATGGACTGCTTGGGTGGGTGAGTGTGTGTATGGGTGTGTTAGTGAGTGAATGTATATCTCAGTGGTACATGTGCGAGTAACTACATATGTAAAAGGCAGTATATATGTGTGTTAGAGTATTTAAATGGCTATAAGTGAGAGTGTGTTATTGTGAGAGTGGCTGTATGGATGCGTGTGTGATTGTATCAGTTATTGTATCAGAGCGTAAGAATGTGCTAGTATTTGTATGAGTAAGTGAGCTGGTGTGTGTATAACTGTATAGGTGAGTAAATGGGTGTGTGATTAATTTTTGCATGACTGACTAGGTGTGTGAGTACCTCTATGGATGAGTGGCGGTGTGTGAGTGTTTATATAGGTGTATGAGTGCATATGATAGTCCTGTACTGAGTGACTGTAAGTATGAGTGACTGTACAGGTGAGTGAGTGGATGTGTGTGTAGACCTAAGAATCAGTGAGTTGGTATGTAGTTTTTGGTGTTGGAGTGTCTATGGTTTTGCGAATGGCAGTCTGTAATTTAGAGTGGGTGTATCAAAAGTTATATTAGGGTGTGAGAAGATGCATGAAATTATCACATGGATGATGTCATCAGTGATGTCATTTGAGATGTCATCAGTGATGTCATCAGTGATGTCACTGACCATGTCATGAGTGATGTAATATGTGACGTCATCAGCAGTGCATTGCAGGGGCGCGAGTTATAACGGGGGAATTTCACGGGTTTTGTACGAGTGCAATGTCCAACTAACTATAACTGTCCCTAAAACCTATGGTTTTTTCAGTGAATTTCAAAGGTTTTTTAAATGCTAATTTGTAACTATAACGTCCCTGAAACCTATGGTTTTTTCAGTGAATTTCAAAGGTTTTTTAAATGCTAATTTGTAACTATAACATGTCTGAAACCTACGGTTTTTTCAGTGAATTTCAAAGGTTTTGTAAATGACAATTTTTAAATGTATTAATTGTTATATTAATTTTTTTCATACTGATTTACTACATTTTTAGAAACATTTTTTTTTACATATTTTATTTTTAAATTACATTGTAATTACATTATACATTACATTACAAAAAATACTTTCTCAGAATGAATTACTTTAGTTTAAATACTTTGCACATAGGCAATAGACTTTTAAGTACAGTAGTTACAGTTTTTGCAATGGGCAACACATTTTCAAACACAATGCAACATTCAGCTCAATGTGAATTTCTAGTTAAATGCAATTAGTTACTTTATGGATTACTTTTCTAACCACAGGACTGGATCCTAGATTCACTCCTGGGACATCTCCTATAAACAGTTGAGTAAAAGCGTTTTGGTTACAGTCGTGATTTTTAAGGAATATTATTGTACTTTAAAAGTTGACACTTAGAAACTTTTTCTCATAGAATCACCAATGTTATCCTATGGAAGGAAATTCACTTAGAAGGTAAAAACTGTTATCGTTACTTTTTCTTACTCAGTGTTGGATCCTGGATCCAGCACTGGTGCATCTCCTGTAAACAGTTGAAAGAATGCGTTTAAATCATACAGGCGATTTTTTAGGAATATTTGTAGTTTGTGAAAATCGACACTTTGAAACTTTTCTGCTGAAAACCAGACAAAGGATTCCTATGGAAGAAAATATAAGTTACTGGTAAGTACGGTTAAAATTACTTTTCAGGGTCAGTGCTGGGCTAAAAGATGCAGCACTGGGTTCTCTCCTGATAACAGGTGAGTAAATTGGAATTCGTACTTTGGTTGATTTTAGAGGAATATTATAAAATTCCAAAACTCCACACTTAGAAGAATTTCCAAGTGAAACCAGTCAATGTTAGCCTATGAAGGAAATTCAAGTTACCGGTAAGTACGGTTAAAATTACTTTTCAGGACCAGTACTGGGCTGAAAGATGCAGCACTGAGGTCTCTCCTGATAACAGGTGAGTAAATCAGAATTCGCATTTCGGCTGATTTTAGAGGAATATTTGTATGTTTCAAAAATCAACACTTAGAAACTTTTTCAACAAAAAGCAGGCAATGATATCCTATGGAAGGAAATTCAAGTTACTGGTAAGTACGGTTAAAATTACTTTTCAGGATTAGTACTGGGCTGAAAGATGCAGCACTGAGGTCTCTCCTGATAACAGGTGAGTAAATCGGAATTCGTATTTCGGCTGATTTTAGAGGAATATTTTAAAGTTCCAAAACTCCACACTTAGAAGAATTTCCAAGTGAAACCAGTCAATGTTAGCCTATGAAGGAAATTCAAGTTACCGGTAAGTACGGTTAAAATTACTTTTCAGGACCAGTACTGGGCTGAAAGATGCAGCACTGAGGTCTCTCCTGATAACAGGTGAGTAAATCAGAATTCGGATTTCGGCTGATTTTAGAGGAATATTTGTATGTTTCAAAAATCAACACTTAGAAACTTTTTCAACAAAAAGCAGGCAATGATATCCTATGGAAGGAAATTCAAGTTACTGGTAAGTACGGTTAAAATTACTTTTCAGGATTAGTACTGGGCTGAAAGATGCAGCACTGAGGTCTCTCCTGATAACAGGTGAGTAAATCGGAATTCGTATTTCGGCTGATTTTAGAGGAATATTTTAAAGTTCCAGAACTCCACACTTAGAAGAATTTCCAAGTGAAACCAGTCAATGTTAGCCTATGGAAGGAAATTCAAGTTACTGGTAAGTACGGTTAAAATTACTTTTCAGGACCAGTACTGGGCTGAAAGATACAGCACTGAGGTCTCTCCTTATAACAGGTGAGTAAATCGGAATTCGTATTTTGGCTGATTTTAGAGGAATATTTGTATGTTTCAAAAATCAACACTTAGAAACTTTTTCAACAAAAAGCAGGCAATGATATCCTATGGAAGGAAATTCAAGTTACTGGTAAGTACGGTTAAAATTACTTTTCAGGATTAGTACTGGGCTGAAAGATGCAGCACTGAGGTCTCTCCTGATAACAGGTGAGTAAATCGGAATTCGTAGTTCGGCAGATTTTAGAGGAATATTTGCACAATGGTGAAGGGAGGGGCGGGGCCTGAGGTAACATCTGTGCAAACGCGCCTCGTGGCGCGTTTTAAGTTGGGGATTAAGTCCCCTTGAATCCTGAGGGTCCCTAGGGGCCAACTAGCCCACCAGGAACCTCCAATATGCGCCAGGGGCTGCGTTGCAGAGACGTGTAGAGAGGCCACACCCTTTTTACACCTCACTGCAACGCAGCTCTGTGGCGCTTTCTGGATGTACCTGTTGGGCTAGTTGGCCCCCAGTGACCCTCAGGATTGAAGGGGATTTAATTCCCCATCTTAAAACGTGCCACGGGGCCTGTTTGCACACATGTCACCTGAAGCCCCGCCCCCTCCCTTCACCACTGTGCAAACGCGCCCGTGGCGCGTTTTAAGTTGGGGGATTAAGTCCCCTTGAATCCTGAGGGTCCCCGGAGTCCAACTAGCCCACCATATACCTCCAAAAGCGCCACAGAGCTGCGTTGCAGAGAGGTGTAAAAAGGGCGTGGCCTCTGTACACCTCTCTGCAAGGCAGCTCCCTGGCGCATACTGGAGGTTCCTGGTGGGCTAGTTGGCCCCCAGGGACCCCCAGTATTCAAGGGGAATTCGTCCCTCTCTGCAAACGCGCCAGGGGGCGCGTTTGCAGAGTGGTGAAGGAAGGGCGGGGCCTGCGGGCCCGATCGTTTAAAAAAAAAAAAAAAACATTTTTGTCCCCAGAAGGGGGCTGTGTGGCCCCCTTCCTTTTTCCTGTTTTTGGGCCCTGGGGACCCCATCCCCCAGGGCCTTACCCCTTTTTTAAAATTTTTAATTTAAAAAAAAAACGGGAAGGGGGCCGCGTGGCCCCCCTTCCCTGGGCCTGTATTGGCCCCGGGGACCCCATCCCCCGGGGCATGGCCTTTATTTTTATTCTTTGGAGGGGGGCTGCGTGGCCCCCCTCCTCTGGCCATTTAAGGCCCCGGGGACCCCATCCCCCGAGGCCGGCCATACCCTTTTTTTAAAAAAATTTTAAACTTTGGGGAGGGGGGCCGCGTGGCCCCCCTCCCGGGCCACTACTTGCCCCGGGGACCCCATCCCCCGGGCTGGCCTCTCGTTGGGGACTGTGGGGGGTCCCCAAGCCCCCACAGTCCCGCCGGCTCCCCGCGTCCCTTGGGAGCCGGCATTGCTTTACACATGGGGAGCTGCTAAGATGCAGCTCCCCATGTGGAAAGCATCGGCTTTGGATATTGGAAGAGAGAGCAGGTTTCCTGCTCTCTCTTCCAATATCCAAAGCAGTTTGCTATGGCAGGACGGGACCCGCGAGGCTCCCGTCCTGCCATAGCAAACTACAGTGTCCCGGGGTAGGCACCCCGGGACACTGCAGGAGCCGGCCCTGGGGGTGGTGGTCCCCAGGGCCATCAGAGCTCCAGGAGGGGGCCGCGCGGCCCCCCTCCCATTCAGTTCAAAGCCCCGGGAGGTGGTGGTCCCCGGGGCTCTGGGGTCCGTAACGGACCCCCATATTTAAATGTTTAGTGCCCCGGGAGGTGGCTGTCCCGGGGCGTGTGGGGGGGCTGGAGCCCCCCCCCACACAGGTTTTTTAATTTATTAAAAAAAAGCCCCGGGGAGGTTTTTCATTTAATAGTCCTGATGAGATCCCGATACTCTCTGCGGGATTGAAACGTCGTCGACAAAAACATTCTCAACTCTATACCGCTATCTATATTTTCTGTGGAGTATGAGATGTTAACCCTTACTGTGACTTTTGTTTATTTATATTCAAGCATACTGAAAAGTCACGTTTTAAGTCACTTGCCTGGGGTAAGGAAATCGGCTGATTTCCTCTGCCTTGCCACGGTTGCTCACCTTATTTTTCACGTGTTATCATTCCCTTGTTTTATAGACTTTCGCATTAAATCTCTATCTTTATATTAAAACACTTGTTAAATTCCAATTTTTATTATGAAATTGTGAAATTTAAATTCTGCACTCCTATATGTGTGGGACCCTTGTTCTGTAAAGTATAACTGCTTCAAGGGCTAACACAACGTCATTGGTGTTAAAAACCTCTTCTGCATAGAATACATAACTTGGGTCACCCATATTATTCGCAATTATACTTCTTGCATATTGTGGTTTAAAATATTTGACCCAATCTTCCTTCATGACATGATTCTGCGGTTGTTCAGGTTGGCCCCCACGACCCCATTTTATAATATTCCAGAACAGTTTGCTATTATTCTGGGTGCTAGCCTCTTTAAGGTCCTGCCATCGTTGCTCATCCCAGGAACGTTTAGCTTTGAAAATGGAACTCTTGTATGCCTGCCTAGCTGCACGTACCAGGACAGGGTTTCCATCTTTAATCGTGTTCCCAAGGAGCGCTCTTGCCTGCCTACATTACTTGTTATACCAGCGGTAGGACTTCTGGCCTAATGTTTTCTTTGGTCTACATTGTTTAACAAAATAGGTTCTCATATGCTTAAAAAAGTTTTCATGAGACTGGGTGACAAGGTCCAATGGGCTACTGGTGGACAAAATAGTTTCTAATTCTACAAGGATATTATCAACATCTTTGGAGATACTATCCACCGTCTCAGTACTTTCAACTATTCGTTCCTATTTAAGACGTCTCATGTCGTTGGTGGGAACAACGTCCTGAGAAAACAATATATATATATATAACCTACTGGCGGTTGCCAGTAGGCAGTTAAGGACCAAAGTTTCCGTAGGAAAAGCGTTTTTTGTTTTGCCAATAACTTTGGTGCTGCTTGACAAATCTCCACCAAATTTTCACAAAACGTCCCCTTTTCGGTTCAGCTGCTGCGTTGAAAGTTTCGGGGTGTTCCGTCAAGGGCCAAGAAAAAAGGGGGTCCCAAAACGCATTTTCCCCATATATGTATATATATATTTATATATATCTATCTATATATATTCATGGAAAAAAACAAATGTTACAGGGACGTTACAGTTAAGCTGACAATTCACTGGTACAAAACCAGAGAAATTCACCCATTATAGTTAGTTGAACTAACTATAACTCACGCCCCAGCAATGCACTGCTTATGACCTCACATATTACATCACTCATGACATGGTCAGTGATATCACTGATAACATCTCAAATGACATCACTGATGGCATCATTGATGACATCATCCACAGCATCTCTGACGCACCCACACACACCCCTATAGAATCTTTTACACACCCACTGCCACTCTCACACAACCATTCACAAACCCATTCACAGAGCCATACCAGTACTTACACACCCACTCACTGATTCATTGATCTCTACACACATGCACTCACTCACTAATACAGCCATTGACATATCCACTCATACAGCGATACAGGTGCGCACAAACTGAGTGAGTCACTCATAGAACTACTCACACACCTAGACACTCACACATACAGTCAATCATACAGCCGCTTACTCACCCAAACAGTTACACACCCACCCGCTTACTTACTCAGACAAATAGTAACACATACTCACTCAGCTATACAGTCACTGACAGAAGCATGCACTCATCTATATAGTCAGTCTCACATTCACTCACTTATGCATACAGTCACTCATATGCCCTGTCACTCACGTATACTGCCTTTCACATACTCAGTTACTCACCCATACTGACACATGCACTCAATCACTGACACAGCCATACAGACACTCACTCACCCATACAACTTTTCACACATGCAACAGTACCCCATACAGCCACTTACTCAACCACTCACTGATCCATACAGGCGGTCACACACTTTCTCACCCACAAACACAGACACTCAGACAACCATAGACATAGTCAGACAACCAATCAATCACCCATATAGCCATTCAAGTACCCACTAACACGCTCATACACCCACTTAGACATCAACTGACAGACAGATACATACATTCACACAACCAGTCACTCACCCATACATTCACTGAGACACCTAATCACTCACTTATGCAGTCAGTCACGCACCCACTGAGTCATCCATACAGTCACTCATACACCCACTGATATATATATTTAACACTCATAAACTGTCATTTGAGATGTCATCAGTGATGTCATCAGTGATTTCACTGACCATGTCATGAGTGATGTAATATGAGAAGTCATAAGCATTGTATTGCGGGGGCGCGAGTTATGGTTAGCTCAGCTAACTATAACGGCTGAATTTTTCTGGTTTTGTACGAGTGAAATGTCAGCTTAACTATAACGTCCCTGTAACCTTTGTTTTTTTCAGTGAATATATATATATATATATATGTGTGTTTAGACATACTCTCCCATACCAATATAACTGTTTATATGGTCACTGTCATTCTCCATATACAGGTCTCATACATACACCATATGAATCATGATAATCCGATTCATGTCCTACCAAATCCTCCGTGTACTCATGGTGCCTGATTTCTTGTGTATTGCCATCAAACCATATGTCCGCCTATGACTATCAAACAGTCTAATCATCCCCCACATGGAGGCACTCATATCTAAGCTTTCGCACAAAAGAAATTATATCACTTGTCCGCCTGTGACTCTCAAGCCGTCACTAGATCTCATAATTTGACCATTTGCCTATCCCCACAGACTGAAGGTACTCGTATCACTGACACCGCATTGAAGCCGCCATCTATCCGTATCTATAGCTCGTATCAGCTTGAGTGCCGGGTTTATAAAGCCTACTCGTGGTCAATAGTCCATGTCTCATCTTGTGTACTACATGCCTGTACCTCACGCATACATAGACAATCTCCAAATCATATCAGTAACTGTGTCAATACCCAATTTTTTAAATGCTTATTTCTAAGTATAACGTCCCTGAAACCTTTGGTTTTTTTCAGTGAATTTCAAGGGTTTTTAAATGCTAATTTCTAACTATAACATCCCTGAAACCTGTGTTTTTTTTCAGTGAATTTCTATGTTTTTTTAACTAGCAGTTGCGTTTGCAGAGTGGTGGAGAAAGGGGGCTGGGCCTCCAACCAGTGCTCAGGAATTCCGCTGTGTAGGACTTACAGGAGGTACCAGGAGAGCGTCTTGGCCCCCAAGGTCTAGCAGGAGTAAAGTGGACTTCATCCCCCAACCAGTAGTGCACCAGGAGGCGGGTTTGCAGAGTGGTGGAGAAAGGGGAGCGTGGCCTCCGAAAACCTCTTAGCGTTGTAAGTAAAAAAAAAATGTAAGTCCGTTTTTATATAGCGCAGCTACTCACCCTTACGGGTCTCAAGGCGCTGGGGGCCGGAGTGGAAATTAAGTGAGCTATTGCCCAGAGTCACATGGTGCTGAGCTGCTGCCGGAGCCGGGGATCGAACCGTGAACCCTGTGCTCCGAAGTCAGCTGCCCTGGCCGCTGCACCACACCTCTCCACAGCGTTCCAACTGTGTGGGGCTTACTGGAGGTAACAGGAGCGGTAGTTGGCCCCCAAGGACGTCCTCGGGGCCAACTACCCCTCCTATTACCTTCAGTAAGTCCCACACAGCAGGATTGCTGAGTTCTGATACCAGGCCACGCCCCCTTTCTCCATCACTCTGCAAATGCGCCTCCTGGCGCGCTCCTGGTTCGGGGATGAAGTCCCCTTGCCTCTTGAGGGTCCCTGGGGGCCAACTAGCCCTACTTTTACCTCCAGTAAGCCCCACACAGCTGGTTTGCTGAGAGATGGAGAGAGGCTATGCCCCCTATTTACACCACTCTGCAAACCCACCTCCTGGCGCACTGCTGCTTGGGGTGCATTGAGGGGGCGGGCCTCTGGCGAGTTGCCGGCTTTGTTTTTTTTTTTAGGAAGGAGGGCTGTGTGGCCCTCCTTCCCTCGATTGTTTTGTGCCCCGGGGACCCCATCCCCCAGGCCCTGACCCATTTAAAAAAAAGAAAATTGACCAAAAAAGGAGGGGACGATGTGGCCCCCCTTCTGAGGCCATTTTCGGCCATCCACAGGGGCCCAGTCATTCCTTCTTAAAAAGAAAAGAAAAAAGGGAGTTGGGCCAAGCGGCCCCCCTCCTGGGCCATTTTTGGCCCCGGGGACGCCATCCCCCGGGGCATGGACATCTGTTTGGGGACTGCAGGGGGAGCATGAAGCCTCCACGGTCCGGCCGGCTCCCGCCTCCTGTGGGAGCCGGCATGGCTTTTTACCGCCAGGAAGCTGCTGACATGCAACTCCCTGGGGGAAAAAAGCAAAGTGCTCCACTTTGAACAAGTGAGAGCAAAATGCTCTCACTTGTTCAAAGTGGAGCACTTGTTTGCTATGGGATGGCGGGAGCAGTGCTCCCGCCATCCCATAGCAAACCGCAATGTCCCGGGGGTGGGCACCCCGGGACATTGCTGGAGCCAGCCCTGGGGGGTGGCGGTCCCCAGGGCCATTTACGGCTCCACTAGGAGGGCCGCGCTGCCCCCTCCAATTGTATTGAAGCCCCGGGGGAGGTGGTGGTCCCCGGGGCTGTGTGGGGGGGCTCAAGCCCCCCCACACTTTATTTTGTGATATAGCCCCGGGGAGGTGGTGGTCCCCGGGGCTCTGTGGGGGGGCTGGAGCCCCCCCACGCATCTTATCAATGTAGCCTTTGGGAGGTGGTGGTCCCTGGGGCTGCGGGGGCCCGCGTGGGCCCCTGTATGTATTTAGATCCTTGCCTCCAGGACCTGGCCCACTCGGGGGCCTAATTAAATGAAGCGCGGGAGCCCACGCTTCGTTTTTTAACATTTTCAGCCAGATTTGCGGATCCAACGCGAATCCCACCGAAAATTAAAAGAGAAAATGCTCTTTCTGGCCCAGGGGGTCCCTGGGGACCCCCTGAGCAGGCCTAGGGGGTCAGGGTGTTTCATCCCTGCTCCCTTTTCCTAATTTGTTACGTTTTTATGTTTTTTAACCTTTTTCAGCCGAGTTACAAGATGGCTGCCAACACTTCCAGGTTGGAACTGTTGGCAGCCAATCAGATCGCAGGCTCGAGATCGGGAGGGTTCGCGGCTCGTCCGTGGCCATATTTGTGTATCAGAGAAATGTTTAAATTTCTCAGGAACTACTGAATGGATTTCCACCATTTAACAAAAAGAGTGTTTTCTGAACCAACCAAGAGCTACCTTTTTGCCAAATTTGGTGTAATTCCGTTCAGCAGTTCGGGCTGTAGCCGTGTCTAAAGTTTCCTACGGGAATTACTCTTGGAGAAAAAGCTTTTTGTGACCTCCCCTTTTTCTCACCCCCCGCTTGACAAATTACCCTGAAACTTTCAACAAAACAGCTGAAGTGA
Source organism: Calotriton arnoldi (assembly GCA_963921515.1). Classification (NCBI taxonomy): domain Eukaryota; kingdom Metazoa; phylum Chordata; class Amphibia; order Caudata; family Salamandridae; genus Calotriton; species Calotriton arnoldi. Next base: position 31,108 of record CAWUFW010007832.1, on the reverse strand, counting down.
GTGGCCCATTAGATTTGAAAATTTTGTAAAGGTTCGTCAATCGGTGCCAAAGATATTGGCAAAAGAAAAAACGCTTTTTGAATCGAAACAAGGTCCTAACTATAACTACCTACTGGCGATTATATATATATATTTTTTTAAAGATATTTTTCTTGGCATTTTTAACAAATCGTTACAATGATTGCAAAACGGATAAAGGAAAAACAAAACAAGATACATCGTCCAGTGCTGTCTACATTCGTGAGTGCATGCTCCACCAAGACGTGTATTGCAGGATAGCAGTGTAGGAAGTCGTCCAACCTCAGCCCCTCGTATGCATGTGCATTTGTAATTGTAATCATATCGTGCCATTAACAATGCTAAAGCACAGGAAAAGAATGAAGAGGGGAAGAAGTGGGGAAGAGAAGGAAAAAGAAAGGGAAAGAAAAACAAGTAACTCGTGCAGAGGAGTGATGTGGACACGTCGGAGCCCAGACTTCTAGTGATAATAAAAACATAAGCAAACCACGGGCGGATCCGGTCGGGGGCCCCCTCCTCCCACATGTGATATCTTTCCCGTATCTGGATGTATACCCTCAAGGGCTTCTCAGTGCCGTGCACCCCCTACTCATAAATCAAACCCCTAGTACTCCAAGGGACCCTGGATGTGTGACCTGTGCCACGGCATCTATTCGTGATTCGCAATTTGACCCTCCCCCCTCGCTGCCAGATCCCGCCGGTTTCTCCCATTCGGCCATTACCTCCCTCCATTGCTCAGCAATCGGACGCTTCCTCACTACCCTGGCCTCCTCCCATGCCATGCACCTTCTGCCCCAGCCAATGCAATAACATCCCTATTCCAGGCTGCAACCTGTGGCCCCCCTGAGGATTTCCACTCCATCGCTATCCTGCGCTTAGCAAGGCCAAGCACAAGGTCTATCAAACGGTTCCCAACTTCGCCCTTAGGCGGCCTGGGGAAGAGACCCAGCAGGCACGTCTGGATTGTTAAGGCCAACTCCCTCCCCAGAACGTCTTTGATCTTGACCAACACCGCCTCCCAATAAGGACGCACCCATTGACAATCCCAAGTCATATGGCTAAAACCAGCATCTGGGTGGGCACATCTGGGACACTGTCGCACCTCCCCTCCATATGTCACATTTAGCCGGTGTGGCGTCATATAGGTCATGTGTGTGTAATTGAATTGGATATATTTCAATCTGGTGTTCCGAGAGACTTTCCCCGAATAGCGCAATACCTTTCGCCACTCAAAGTCGGTAAGGACTCTGCCCCCGATTCTGTCCCAACGCACCCGCAATCCATCCAGGGGGCCGGTGGAGGCCTCCACTAATGCGGCATAAAGCCATTTCACCAGGTACCCCGCAGTGCCAAGGGTGAATAACGCATGGAAGACAGGGTGCGTATCGGGTTCCTCCCTCCCAGAGCCCCATAAGTGCGCAAGCGTCAGGGCTTCGTAATGTAGGAACTGACCCGGGGGGAGCCCACTATCATCCACCAGGTCTGCGAAGGGAATCAGTGCCTTGTCGAGGTAGCAGTCCCCAATATTATCCAGTCCAGCCTCCGACCATTTGTCCAGCTGGGTGCTCGTGAATGTAGATTGGGGGTCTCCATGTGACAGACCCACCAGGGGTAACATTGGAGAATATTTCGCAGTTTGCTCCCTTCCACTGCAACATTGTCTCCATGTCTGAAAGGCCGTGGCTGCAGCAAAGAGCAATGAGGGGTGGATGTGGCCGAGAGTAGGAGCTTTTCCGTTACCAGCCCGCGACTCGATACCGGGTCCGCCAAGCACGTTCCCTCCTCGTTCACCCCTCCACCCACTGTGCCAACCACTGTAATTGGGCAGCCAACATATAAAGTTTGAAGTGCGGCACCCCAAGCCCTCCCTCCGACATAGGGCGCTGTGGAGTTTGCAAGGACACCCTTGGGCATCCGTCACCCCAAACCAGGTGCCGCAGGAGTGCATGCAGCGGTCAAAACCAGCTTCTTGGCATCAAAACCGGGAGATTCACAAACAAATATAACAACCGGGGCAGCATAACCATTTTGGATAGCGTGATCTGGGCCATGATGGGCAAATGCAGTGTGCCCCAGAAATGAACGCAAGCGTGAAGGGAACACAGCGCGCTTCCCAAATTCCCATCTCTCAAGTCATCTAGGTCATGAAAAATATGTACACCCAAGTATTTAAAGGTACGCTGTGCCCAGAGAGTATCAATCGGCATCGCTTCCGTTCGGGGCATAGGTCCAGCTATGGGAAACAGGTAGGTTTTGGCTTTATTGACCTTAAGGCCCGAAAGGAAAGCAAAATCGCCCAGAATTTGCAGAGCCTCAGCGGCCCCCTCGACTGCCTCCGTAAGGTACAGCAACAAGTCTTCCGCGTATAGAGAGACGTGGTGTCGTTGCCCGCCTAAGGTCAGTCCTAGTCCTCTCCCACCCAGGCGAAACCGTTCCGCCAATGGTTCCACTGCCAGGGCAAATAGGAGTGGTGAAAGGGGGCACCCCTGCAGAGACCCCCGGGAAATCTTATACAATTTGGATATGGTTCGGCCAGTCTTAACTCTCGCAGTGGGCGAGGCATATAGAAGCCGCACCCACCACACCCAATCGTCCCCCCGTCCCATTCGGCGCATCCCTTCGAACAGGAACTCCCAGCTCACCGTATCGAACGCCTTCTCCAGGTCAACAGATAAAACCGCTGCCTGTTGGAGCGCTGGCGCATCTGCATGGTAGATTACAGAGTAGAGCCTACAGAGATTGTAAGAGGTATTACGAGAGGGGATAAACACGTTTTTGTCCGGGTGGATCAGGAACTTCATGTGCGGGAGCAGCCTGCCCGCCAACACTTTGCTCAGGATCTTAAAGTCCAGATTTAGCATGGAGAGAGGTCGGTAATCTCTAACTCCTGCATCAAGTTGCTTGGACTTAGGGAGCGGAATCACAAGTGCCGACTGGGTGGAGTCGGGCAAACCCCCCCTCCCTCATATGCTGCCGCATACAGCGCCACCAGATGCGGAGCCAGTATATCAATAAACCGCTGATAAAATTCAGCTGGGAGGCCATCAGACCCAGACGTCTTACCGTGTGCCAACCCCGCTATGGCAGCCCTAACTTCATGCACAGTGATCGGGCCCCCCAAGTCATCCTGTGCATCTGCCTCCAACGTACGGAGCTGCAGAGGGGCAAGGAAATGTTGAATATCCGGCAAGGGGGCCGCAGTCGGGGCCTTGTACAGCTACTCATAATACAGTAGAAAAGAGTCATTAATGACATCTGGGTCATGCACCAGCTCTCCCGTGTCTAGACCCAGCCGCGTGACAGGCGCTCCCCCCAACTCAGGTTTGATTAATCGCGCTAACAGTCGACCTGCCCTCCCCTACTCTCTTTGCACTTTATCTAGGTAGTCCTTATAGTTGTAACACCTCAACCTGCCCAATGCATCATTGTATCGTGCCCGCGCATCTTGCAGGGACACCTGGGCCGCTTCGTCCATGCCCTGTAAGTTATCTAGTTTATGGATAGTCTCCTCCAAGTCTAGAAGTTCCCGGTTAATCTCCCTATGTGCCCCACACGCTTGCACCATGCAATGGCCCCTTACAACCACCTTAAACGCCTCCCACTCCACCTGGGGAGAGGAGGCAGTGTTGGCATTAAGAGGAAAGTAGGTCTCGACCAATGTTAGCAATGAGGCCCTGAAGGGGACATCTTCAAGCAATAACGGGTTCAATTTCCATGTAGGGATCGGAGGGCGCCACCCCAATGGTTGGTATAATATGAGTAGTGGACTGTGGTCTGACAGAGTGCGCCCCAAGTATTCAGAGTGGTAGACGGAACCGTTGAAGGCTGGGGAACAGAGGAACATATCAAGTCTGGTGTGAACCTGGTGGACTGGCGAGAAAAAGGAGTACTCCCTATCCCCTGCGTGCTGCAGTCTCCAGGTGTCTTCTAAGCCCCAGTGGGACATCCAGGTCCAGAAACCCAACGCTGTACGATGTGGCAGCGTCCCCGGTAGGGGAAGGTGCGAACGGTCAATGCCAACGTCCGCCACGCAATTGAAGTCGCCCCCCGATATGAGAGAGCCTGTAAAGTATTGAGCTAAGGAGGCAGAGAAAGACTCTAGGAAGCCTACCTGGTCCTGGTTGGGTGCATAAACATTGCCTAGTGTCACCTCCCGTCCCGCCAGTTGTCCCGTAAGCAGGGCAAACCGCCCCTCCGTATCAAGCCATGAGCGGTCAAGGGCAAAGGGGACCCCAGGTTTCACCCAAATCAGGACCCCCCTAGCAAAGGCCGAGTAGGTGGTCGTGAAAATCTGACCCCGCCACCTCTTCTTCAACCTCCCAGCCTCTTCCTTATTAAGATGTGTCTCTTGTAGGAATGCAATGTGCACATCCCTGCGCCGCAAATAGGAGTATATGTTGTGACGTTTGGCCATTGTTCCCATACCACGGATGTTCCACGTGAGGAACCTCACAGTGTTAGGTGTACTTGCCATTTCTACAGGAACCCGCCCTCCAGAGGTATAGGGGGGACCCCCCCCGCCCTCCCTCTCATGTGTGCACAACCGCCCTCCTCTGCAAACAACCAAACAAAAGGTATCAACAAGCAAACCCCCATGCTGAACAACTCCCTGACCCCAGGACAGCCTGACAACAGTCAGTCGTCCAAACAGCGTGTGGAACATAACCCTTGGTGAGACCCTACCCCAGTAAGGTACTCAAAGGGGAATGGACAGAAGGAGCAAACAGGAAAACATGGTGCTGATGCACAAACCGTCCGGCTCAAGACCAGAGTCCGCCACCAACAGTTCAGCAGTACTCAAGAGCGAGACCGGCCCAAAGCCCAGGCATCCTCAGATGACTTCATCGGCTGTGTTCGGGGTCACCACCAGCATCTTCACACTGTCACTGCGGGATGTATCAGAATCAATGTCCCCAGTGTCTCTTGACGAACAGGCCTCCACCTCAGGAGAGAGGCTCCCACCCCGCATCAGCGCCGCCACCGCCTGCAAGGCTTCTGCCCTCTCCTTCTTAGTTTGCGATGATGTCAGCTTCTTGGGGGCTCCCCTACGGGAGCGTCGTGTGGTGCGCTTCCCAAGTTCCGCCTTGCTCCTCAACTCAGCTTTGGGGCCTACAGACTGGGAGGCCCTGGCCCTGTAGGCCTCAATCCAGTCCCAGGCCTCCCCCGGGCTGCCACAGAAGTGGGTGCTACCATCCAACACAATCCGCCGCCGGGCAGGGAACATCAAAGAGTACTGGAGGCCCTCCCCCCTCAGCGCCTTCTTGACCTCCAGAAACGAGGCCCGCTTACGCTGCACTTCCAGGGGATAATCCGGAAAGAGGGAAACTTTACTATTGTTAACTGTGTAGGGGCCCTCTGCATGTGCCCTCCGCAGGAGTAGATCTCTGTCTCTGAAATGAAGCAATCGAGCCAGCACCAGTAGCGGAGGACGCCCTGGTGCCAAGGGCCAGGCTGGGACCCTGTGGGCCCTCTCAAGGGTGTAGAAAGTCGACAGACCCTCAGGTGCCACCACATCCCTCAGCCACTGTTCCAGGTAGTTTTTTTAGGACAAGGGGCAGCCAGTCACGGCAGCAGTAGGACGCTTCCGTCCACATGGCTTCAGGCACCCATTCAATGCCCTGTCGCCCAGCATAACAAGATTAACACTGCCCTCGCGGATCCTTGAAACCGCCCAGCTGCACTGCTAATTGCAGTTTGCTCCAACTAACGCCTAAATTATTTCTGCCCAGCTGCAATACCCTCGATTACAATCCTGCATGCTCCAAGCACACCAACCAAATTTTACTACTGTCAGTCTACCCGTGGTTATCTGTGCAGTTAACAGATCCTTTCCGTCATTAACTAGCTCACCATTGTCCTGAAGATGAACCCCAATAATTGGGTTCGAAACGTCGTCGACCACCCTACAACATGAACTCCACTCACTTTGTATAAATTATTTGTGGATTTCAACTATATTGTTGTCAATGTGATGTCTTTTGAAAAATTCACTATCACTATTCACATCACGCTTTCTTTTCACTTAATGTGTGAGCACCTGAATACTAAGCAGATTTGAAAATAAATGCCCGTCATTTCCTGACCTTCTTGACCCTGTGTAGATCCTTTTCTTGCTCCCTAAGGAATTTAACCTCATACATGTAGAAAGTAGTGCCCCCTTCTGGGTCACCATTCTCATTTTCTGGACCTTTTTGAGGCCTCAACTAAATTAATTTCATATAATTAAACATCAGTGCCCTTCTCCGGGCCACCTTTTCGCTTTGGACCTTCAAGGCCACACTTGAACCATTGTTCTTTAAAGATACTGTTCCAGGTAGGACACCATGTCGCTGCCCTCGACTCCCTCCGGCAGGCCCAAAATTCGAACGTTGTTTCGCCTATTGAGTCCCTCTGCGTTCTCTGCTCTCCATTCCAGGACACCCACCCTGTCTGTGAAGGCTCCCATCTGCTGCTCCAGGGCCTTTTGGGCGGGGGCCACTATGGAAATGCTGGACTCAGTTTCCTTCACTCTCTCAGAGAGCTTCTTGTGTTCTTCTCGCAGTAGGCCCAGCCCTACCGCCACCGTGCTGACGCATTTCGACTGCCCAGCAGTCTTGGTCATGTGACCAAGACTGATGGGCAGTCGAAAAGCGTTGTGTGAATCAAACAACTTTCTGCATATACTGTGACTACGCTTTGTTACATCCTGAGTGTGCCTACTTGTATTCGGTTTTGGATATATATATATATATATATATGTATATATACACAGCTTCATGTCACCCACACCACACTAAACTCAGGATCATCTAAAGCCAAACACTCGGAATAAGACGTATTTGCAGCAATGATGACACTTGTAAAAAACATCTACAGGAGCTTGCTACATTATTTTAAAGGCGAGGCTATCCTCTGCATATCATACAGCAACAAATTGACAAGTCTTTGTAGTTATCCAGGGAAGCACTTTTTTGGAATACCAACAGCAGAAACAAAAGTGACAGAACTCTATTTATGGTTGACTATAATCCATCAGCTCCCAACTACAGAAATATAATGCAAAAAAAAATTCCCTTACTGTCCACTTGTGACAAATTGCAAAAGGTTTTTCCAAAACTGCCAGTCATCGCTTACTGCAGAGCTCCCGATTTGCTGTGACTCTAAAAGATGCATCATGTGTGAATACCTTTTACAAACATCATCAGTAACTAGTTCTGTTACAAGAAGGACCTATGGAATAAGACAGCATCTTATATGTTGCTCAACATGCATTATTTATGTGATTCAGTGCCAACCCCAAAGCTGTAAAAAACAATATGTAGGCCAAACAGTGAATGACGTCCATAAACGATTCAGGAACCACAAATCGGCAATAATCAATAAGAAACTTGACCAGCCTGTAGCCAATCATTTTAACCTTGTGGATCCTTTACTAGCCGATTTTAAGATTTTCCCTATGGAACATGTATCTGAAAGAGACACGTTAGTGACAGATTCCTTACCTTAGAATATCCCCAGGCGTCAGGCTGGATCCGGAAAGTTTTTGCGTAGCAGTACCCTTGCGCGTCGGTAGGCGGCGTCGTGCGGCTCCGCGTCCGTCATCGGCGTCGGGATCGCCGGGATGACGTCGCGGGCAGTACTTAGACGCCGCCCCTGCACGCTGACGTCAGTTCTTCTTTTTCCACGCCAGTAAGCGCAGATCCGGGAAGAGCAGTGCCCTAGTCATTTTTTGACTATCTTTTTGGTGATTTTTCACTGTTTTTTCTCCAGGAGTCTCTCGACTCCGAAGGTGTCGGTAGGGATGCCCGGCTTCAAGCCCTGCGACGTCTGTGGTCGTATGATGTCGATCACAGACCCGCATTTAGAGTGTCTCTACTGTCTCGGCCGCGACCACGACACGAAGTCGTGCCCCGACTGCCGGGCCTTGCACCCGAAGGCTTTGCGAGAGCGGTCTCGAAAGCTCCTCGAGGTCCGGCAGTCGGCTCCGCGCCACACCAAGCCCCGGTCACGTGAGAGGTCGAGGGGCCGGTCGCGGAGCCCTCATCGGTCGTCGGGGTCCAAGTCTTCGCACTCCTCCGGTAAGTCGAAGCATAAAATGTCTAAGAAGCGTCATCGCTCCACGACTTCGCCTCGCCGGTCTCGCGACTTGGCTAAGGCTCCTGTCGGCACCGTCCCCGCGGCTCCGGGAGTGCCTGTGGAGCAGCCCCCGCATTACCCGTCCTTCCCGGGTTCGGGGCGACTCCGGCCGAGATACAGGAATTCCTGTCGGCCATGGCCCGCCTCTTCGTGCCTCAAGGTCCCCCCGGTGCGCCTTCGGGCCCCGCGGGCCCTGATGGGGTTTCCCCGGCGCCGCCGCCGACTCCGGTCCCGGCGCCGCCTGTCACACCAGCCTCGGTCCCAGCCCCGGCTTCGGCCCCGGCCTCGATCCCGGCTCTGGTGCTGCCGCAACCCCCATCGACGCCGGTTGACCTAACTACACCTCCGCCGGCGCCGATGTCTCCAGTGCCGTTTCCGACACCGCCCTGGGCTCCGGGCGGCGTCGTTCCCCGGTTCTCTCCGGATCCGGACACGGCGCCGGACCAGTGTCGCTCGACGCCGGCTCCGACGCCTTTGGGACCTTCTCCTTATTTTGAACCTGAGGAGGACGAAGAGGACTGGGAGGGGTCGGAGGACCCTCTCACACAGCAGTGTGAGTACGAACAGGACTGGGCTGAGGAACTTGGGGATGCCAGTGGGCTGGACACCTCCCCTGACCCTGGCATGCTGTCTCCTCCTTCCGTGGCAACGGAGGAGGGAGCAAATTTTGCAATGGTGTTGCGTAGAGCAGCTGGGGCCTTACACCTCCAATTGCCTACAGTGGCCGTCAGGACTAACCTCCTGACGGAAGTGCTTCAGCCGGCGGCTACCTCCTCGGAGCCACTGCTGCCGTTTAATGACGCACTTTCTGACGTTCTTTTGGGCACCTGGTCCAAGCACGCCACAGGGGCTCCTGTGGATAGGAACGTGGCCCGACCCCATCGCCCCGCTCCGGGCGACCCCCTGTTCCTCTCCCAACACCCCACTCCTGAGAGCTTGGTTGTCCAAGCCTCTGCTTCCCAAACCGCCTTCCCTACCGCTCCTCCAGATAGGGAATCCAAACGCCTGGATCAATTTGGGAAGAAGGTCTTTTCTTCCTCCAGTGCTGGCTTGCGGTCTGTCAACACCGCTTGCCTTTTGGCCGATATTCCCACTCTCTGTGGGACTCGGTGGCGCAAGCTTTGCCCCAGTGTCCTGAGGAGGTCCAGACACTGCTTTCCCGCGCCATTGCGGAAGGAAGAGATGCGGCTAAATTCACCATTTGATGTGGCCTTGATACCGCCGACTCGCTGGGTAGATCGATTGCAACGACAGTGGCGCTGCGCCGTCACGCCTGGCTGAGAACCACTGGGTTCTCGGGTGATGTCCAGAACACTCTTATGGACATACCCTTTGATGGGGTCGGTTTTGGGAACAAGGCAGACCATGCGCTGGAGCGTTTTAAGGACTCACGGGCTACGGCCAAGCCCCTGGGCCTTTCTGCTGTACGCCCTCCGCAGCCATCTGCTTTTCGCCCCTTTCGTGGCCACGGAAGGGGCGCCCAGTCACGTCCGCTGCCCAGCCACCGGCCCGCGCAGCAAGCGTCTTCGCGTGGCCGAGGACGTGGCTCCCGCCGTGGCGGGTCAGGCAACCAGCGTGCGGGTCAGGCCACCAACCCCGCCCCGTCCGCGGCCTCCAAGCCCTCCTAGTCCTTCCTTTCAGGTGCACAGCACGCCAGTAGGGGGCAGGGTCCGCCATCACCTTCACCACTGGCGTGCCATCACCTCGGACAGGTGGGTCTTGGACATTGTCCGAAGGGGCTACTCCCTCCCCTTCGAGACCACCCCCCAGCCATGACACCTCAATTCCACCGCATGTCAGGGGATCACTTGGTGCTTCTTCAGAAGGAAGTTGCAGCCCTCTTGGCCAAGAGGGCCATCGAGCGCGTTCCGACCCCAGAAGTAGGACGTGGTTGCTACTCCCACTACTTTCTGGTGCCCAAAAGGACAAGGAGGACATGCGTCCTATCTTGGACCTCCGGAACGTCAATCGCTTCCTCCGGAAGGAGAAGTTCAAGATGCTCACCTTAGCTCAGGTCTTGACTGCCCTCGACCCTGGAGACTGGATGGTAGCGTTGGACTTGCAGGACGCTTATTTCCACATCCCCATCCTGCCGGCCCACCGGCGTTACCTGTGGTTCATGGTGGGCCTCGAGCATTTTCAATTCACCGTGCTCCCCTTTGGCCTCACAAGTGCCCCTCGGGTGTTCACGAAAGTGATGGCGGTGGTCGCAGCTCATCTGCGCCGGGCAGGGGTTCCAGTCTTCCCCTACTTCGACGACTGGCTGCTGAAGGCGGGCTCGTCCCAGGCAGTCGTCTCCCACCTCCAGACTACGGCCGAACTCCTGCACTCGCTGGGGTTCTCCATCAATGTGCCGAAGTCGCACCTGATTCCTTCTCCACAGCTCCTTTTCATCGGAGCAGTTCTGGACACGACGCAGTTTTGGGCCTATCCTCCCGAACGGCGAGTCCGGGATATTCAGGCTATGATTCCAATCTTTCAGCCTCTATCCTGGGTTTCGGTACGGATGACCCTGAGGCTGCTGGGCCTCATGGCCTCCTGCATCCTGCTGGTCGATCATGCCAGATGGCATATGCGGGCTCTGCAGTGGGACCTGAAGTTCCAGTGGGCGTAGCACCAGGGCAACCTGTCCGATCACGTCCAGATCTCGGAGGGCACTGCAAAACAGTTGCAGTGGTGGCTCTCGAACCGGCAATGGGTCATGGGCAGATCCCTCTCCCTTCCCCAGCCAGAGCACACAGTCGTGACGGACGTGTCCCTTCTGGGATGGGGCGGTCACATGGGAGAGGCGGAGATCAGAGGCCTCTGGTCTCCGGCGGAGTCCCGGCTCCATATCAACCTTCTGGAGCTCCGGGCGATCCGACTTGCACTCAAGGCTTTCCTTCCCTCTGTCAAAGGGAAGGTAGTGCAAGTGTTCACAGACAACACCACCGCCATGTGGTACTGCAACAAACAAGGCGGGGTGGGGTCGTTGACCCTATGTCAGGAGGCTCTGCGCCTCTGGACATGGTTGGAACATCAGGGCATATTCCTGATGGTTCAACACCTGGCAAGTTCCCTGAACGCCAGGGCGGACGAACTCAGCCGCAGGTGCATGATGGATCACGAATGGCGTCTTCACTCGGAAGTGGCTCAAGGACTCTTTCTACAGTGGGGAGAGCCTTGGTTAGATCTATTCCCCACCGAAGAGAACGCGCAATGTCATCAGTTCTGCGCGTTGGAATTTCGAAGGCGGCACTCGCTCGGCGACGCTTTTCGTCGCGAGTGGAGTTGCGGTCTGTTGTACGCTTTTCCGCCTATACCACTTCTACCCAGAGTGTTGAAGAAGATTCGGCGCGACCGGGCCCAAGTCATCCTTGTGGCTCCGGACTGGGCTCGAAGAGTTTGGTATCCCGAGCTACTCAGTATGAGCGTCGATCCCCCGATCCGTCTGCCTCTTCGGGAGGATCTTCTCTCGCAGCAGCAGGGGACGGTCCTCCACCCGAACCTGTCCAGTCTCCACCTGCTTGCGTGGAGATTGAGCGGCGGCAGTTGATTCCTTTCGACTTGCCTTCCGAAGTTTGTGATGTGATTCTGGCAGCCAGGCGTCCCTCCACTAAGGTGGTATACGACTGCAGGTGGAACAAGTTTGTGGCATGGTGCACAGCAAAGGCTGTGAATCCCCTCTCTGCCCCTCTTTCTGAGGTTCTTCTGTTCCTTCTTTCTCTGGCCCAACAGGGTTCTGCCCTGGGTACCATCAAGGGCTATCTTTGTGCAATCTCGGCCTTCCTCAGGCTCCCTGATCAGCCCTCTCTTTTAAGTCCCCTGTTGTTAACAGGTTTCTAAAAGGCATTACACACCTCTTCCCTCCTGTTCCGTTTGTCATGCCTCAGTGGGACTTAAACTTGGTTCTTACCTTTTTAATGTGCGCTCCCTTTGAGCCTCTACATAACTGTCCTCTTCGTCTTCTTACTTTGAAGACAGCCTTTCTGGTGGCCATCACCTCCGCTCGGCGGGTGAGTGAGCTCCAGGCTCTATCATGCAAACCTCCCTTTCTGTCTGTCCATCCAGACAAGGTTGTTCTTAGGACGCGTCCGTCCTTCTTGCCAAAGGTGGTTACTGCCTTCCACATTGGGCAGACCATCACTTTGCCCACCTTCTTTCCGCATCCTTCCAGAGAGGAAGAGAGGCTCCACCGTCTGGACCCAAAACGTGCGCTTTCCTTTTATATCAACCGCACACAACACTTCCGGGTGGATGACCAGCTCTTTGTTGGCTACGTGGGCGCCAAAAAGGTCGGGCGGTGCACAAGAGAACCATCTCCCGCTGGGTCACCTTGTGTATCAAAGCCTGCTATTCTTTGGCTAAAAGGAGCCTCCTGTTGGGCTGCGTGCCCATTCCACCAGGGCAACGGCTGCTACCACGGCTTTAGGCCGCGGTGTTCCGCTGCAAGATATATGTCAGGCAGCTACGTGGGCCTCGCTGCACACGTTTACCAAGCATTACTGCCTTGACAGCCAGGTCCGGAGGGACGGCTTCTTTGGCCGTTCTGTCCTCCGGGACTTCCTTGTCTGATCTTTGTTCGCAGACCCACCACCGGGGTTGGTATTGCTGGGGTATCTATTCTAAGGTAAGGAATCTGTCACTAACGTGTCTCTTTCAGATGCACAAGTTACTAACTTGTGTAACGATATATCTGTAAGAGACAGTAGTTAGTGACAGATTCCTGCCGCCCCACCCATCCTCCCCGTTCTGCGAACTGATTTCTAGGGTTAAGGACATCCCTTTCAGGGCCCTAGTATTTTTCAGACACCTATGTCAGCTTCTTGCATGGCTCTGCGTTCCTGGCGCGGAAAGTCGTGTACAGAACTGACGTCAGCGCGCAGGGGCGGCGTCTAAGTACTGCCCGCAACGTCATCCCGGCGATCCCGACGCCGACGACGGACGCGGAGCCGCACGACGCCGCCTACCGACGCGCAAGGGTACTGCTACGCAAAAACTTTCCGGATCCAGCCTGACGCCTGGGGATATTCTAAGGTAAGGAATCTGTCACTAACTACTGTCTCTTACAGATATATCGTTACACAAGTTAGTAACTTGTGCTTTAAAGGAAGAACTACTGAACTCCAGAGAAACCTTCTGGATGTACCATTTAAAATCACTGCATCCAGATGGACTGAACATTACTGACAATACCACCTGATTACTGCATATCTCAAGAGCTCCTAGGACTGCATTGATTCCACATTCCCAATGGAATCTTCACTCATGATGCTTTTTGAAAATTCACCTATGTCATCTGAGCAGCCACTAAGCAAACCATCTTGTACTACCTGAGGAAGGCGGAAGATGAAACATAGTGAAAATATATTTTTGTTCTTTGGTGATTCCATCTGAGTCACTCCTTTCTTGGATATTTTATTCTGTTATGACTCATTGTAGCCTTTGGGATCGAGATTATTGTCCTGGCTGGCTGTTGCTTTCTTGTGATCCTTCATCTTCTTATATATACACATATATATATATATATATATATGTTACCGTCAAAGTGTGAAATCCCGGTATTGTATAGAATGCCTAGGTAATGTATGGAATGCCTGATGGTTTTCGGCAAACTATGAAATATAAGTTTTTGGGGAAAATGTTACATACTTTTCCTAGGCATTCTATACAATTCCTAGGCATTATACAGAATGACCAGTACCATTTACGCAAAGTGTTAAAAGGCCACAAGATGAGATTCCTAGGCATTCGGCAAAGTGTGAAATCCCGGTATTGTATAGAATGCCTAGGGAATGTATAGAATGCCTGATGGTTTAGAGGCAAACTATGAAATATAAGTTTTTGGGGAAAATGTTACATACTTTTCCTAGGCATTGTATACAATTCCTAGGCATTATACAGAATGACCAGTACCATTTACGCAAAGTGTTAAAAGGGCACAAGATGAGAAGCCTTTATTAATTAATACGCATTTGAAAGTGAAAGAACAAAACTATTCTGTACATTACCCAGCCATTCTATAGAATGCCGGATTTCAGACATTGTCGGGCGGGAATAAAATGGCGGGATTAGGCGTATTATATACTTGGCCGGCAGACAATCCGGCAAAGTCTACAATGCCTAGGCAATGTATAAAATATCAATCATTTCATACTTTGTCGTTCCATTCTCAGGCACTCTATACATTACCTAGCCATTCTATAGAATGTCGGAATTCACACTTTGCCTGGCGGGAATAAAATGGCGGGATTAGGGGTATTATATACTTTGCCGGCAGACAATCCGGCAAAGTATACAATGCCTAGGCAATGTATAAAATATCAATCATTTCATACTTTGACGTTCGATTTTCAGGCCTTTTCAGGCATTCTATACATTACCTAGGCATTCTATACAATGCGGGATTTCACACTTTGACGGTAACATATATATAAAGATTAAACTTTGTTTTTTCAGTGAATGTATATATATATAAGTATATATATACACATTCACTGAAAAAAACAAAGGTTAAGGTAACGTTATAGTTAGGTGACTATGTCAGTGACAACATTAACATTTTGAACTAAAAAAAAACCACAGATATTCACCAGTTATAATTTTGTTTTCAACTTGTTTTCATTTTGGAATCATACAGCCATCAGCAAACATTTTATTTTGCAGGTAAACACGTCATGCACAAATGATGTCAAATCAAAGTGCAGTTCGTGGAGCTAAACACCCTTCCCGGATCTATAGTGCCCCTGTGACAATCCGGGGTTCGGACCACAAATGACATCATGAGGTACATTCGAAAATGCTGGGAGCGCTGTACAACGCGGATGAGATAAACAGGTGTCTTTAATACACAAATCATGTAACCAAAAACAAAAAAGAAAAAACCTAGGCGGCAATTGGTAGCCTAAGATATAGCGACAGCCTCAATACATATCAGCGTCCATCCCACTCCTTCCTCCGGATGGACCCACAGTGCACTGAATAACATGTTGACGAGTCCACGTCATAAGTAGGGCTCCCGGTTTTATGGTATTTATATTTTTGTCATTTCCGTCTGTATTTATCCATATTTATTTTTTGCAACTTTTACCTGTCTTTATCCATATTTATTTTAGGTTTTTGTTAAAAAATGAAGCTGAAATGTGTATATTTCTGCATTTATTTAACCAGTTAATGTGCACTCGTGCCTGAACACCTGACAGGTTTTAATGACATATACACACTCAGGTGGTAAAATAAGCACTTGTAAGAAAATATGTACATTTTAGTATCAAGGTTGTGCAAATATACTGCTGTTTAAGGCTCTTGACTAAAATCCCTATCTTTTTTTAATCCCCTTACCTGTCAATCCGCAAAGCTATTGGCCTGGCAGTCATGACTGACAGCATTTAGAATCACTCAAAAACAACCCAATTTCAGTTTTATCCACATTTAAAAATAAATACAGACAGGAAAAAAATGGTTTTCTGTCTGTATTTATCTGTAAAAATCAGTAAAAACGGAAAACAGGGAGCCTTAGTCATGAGGCATCTGAACCGATCCGTGGCCATCTGGTGACAAAGATTTGTCTGGGTTTTTAACCACTTTAGCAATGTTTTCACTTAAACCATTGCCCCACCATTGAGGGGTCCTCCAATGACTCAGCCTTCTCCACCACAATCTACAAAGGTCAACCAGCCATTCTTTTCACCAGAATAAGTTAGCAGGGCTAACTATACCTTGTGCCGCCGCTATGCACTGCTTATCACCTCACATATTATATCACTCATGACATGTTCTGTGACATCATTTATGACATCGCTGATGACATTTCAAATGAGATCATTGATGACATCACTGATGCCATTATCCAATGAGTGTGTTAGATTGATTCATAGTTTACACAGTGGCGTGTAACTACCAAAGTACTTCTTTATCTAATTTTGTAGAGCCTGTGTTGAGCTAATGGGTGTAATGTTTACAAAACACATGTGCTCCTAATACATCATAGCTGTGTACAGGGATTGAACATGTTATAAAAGTTTACATTGAAGAGTAATCCTGATTGCAGGTGACAGTTGACAACCTGTGTTCAGCATGTTCCACACAAATTTTTAGGCTCTGTAGAAAAAGTTTGGAAGAGGGCAAAGATTCTACATACAACATACTAAGTATTGTAAATAGCCTTGAGTTATTAGACAGAATCGTCTCAGCATGGCATTTTCTATGTATCACAGAAGACTGTGTGCATCAGGTATTCAGTTATATACATGTGCTTGTTTTTCTTCAGAAGCTGGTTTATATGTAAAGATTTCACCACAGTTTGAAGGCTGGAGGTGTATGAACTTCAGCACCTTCAGACTTTGCTTATTTTAAGTGAATAGTGCTTTTTTGTCAAGTGTTTAATGGAGTGTACCCTGTTCTTAGTAGATCCTTTTTAATACTCTGTGGTGCATTTCTAATGAAAGTTACAATGTCTGCAAACAGTGTGGTATAGAGTAAACCTTCTCCATAGAGTATACTGTTCAGGAGCGGATCGTGTCAGGGAACAGAGGCGGCGTTGGGGAGGGGGTCAGGGGTGTGGCGGGGGTACCACGGAGATAAATAAAAAACTATATACCTGCCGCCCTCCAGGATTGCGCTCTTCTGCTCCTCTCCTCTCCACTGCAGACAGGCACAGGCTCCCAGACTGCCCTGCGGGCAATACTGAAGCTGCTCTCATTTATGGAAACAGCGTCAGAATTGGCCTGAGTGCCAATGATTTGCGCTCCCAGACAGACATGGAGCCTGTGCCTGCTCTCTCCAATAAGGCAATGCAACTGGTGTTGGAGAGAGCTTCACTGTGCATGTGGGTTTGGTCGGCCTGAGACGGCCGGCCAAACCCACATACGCAGTGAAGGCAGTGCCCACCGCTCCTCCTCCAGCCTGTCATCACCCTGTCTCTGCCCCCAAGACTCGGCACAAGAAAAATAAAACGATGATAAAATGGTGTTTTAAACTCATTTTTATTATCGTTTTATTTTTCATGTTTTTGAGAGGGGGAGGGGGAACGACGCTCCTCCATCATTGCAGGGGAGATGCCGCTGATACTGTTTCCAGTGCCCAATTATCCACTCATATCAACTTCATTTCTCAATGTAGGTTCCGTGACGCTACCTGTGAAGTGAATGGTACAGGGTCAATGTTGCACATAAACTATGCTTTCTACACCTAAGGGAGTTGTGTCTGGGATGGCATTAATGATGCCTCATATTCTTCTGAGCTATTTTGTACTTACTTTCAGGCTTTTAATGCCATAATTATATATAGAGCAATATGTGCCAAAACGAAGCTTGGATGATGTCATCAGTGATGTCATTTGAGATGTCATAAATTATGTCATAGAACATGTCATGAGAGATGTAATATGTGAGGTAATAAGCAGTGCAGAGCAGGGGCGCAAGTTATAGTTAGCTCTGCTAACTAGAACTGTTGAATTTCTGTATTTTTTTTGTTCAAAACTTTAATGTTGTCACTGACATATTCACATATGCATTTCTTAAACCTTTGGCTTTTTACAGTGAATTTCTAAGGTTTTTCTTTAAACAAAAACAGACCTTTTTATCACACCTAACGATAACTTTACTTTAACCTTTTTTTCAGTGAATATCTCAGGGTTTTTTTTAACATAAAGTAAGATTGTATTTAGTACCATATCTAAAGCCAACCCCCCCCGCCTCGCACAGCCTTGGCCGTTTGTGCCGGAGAGGCTGGCCAAAGGGCCTCGCCCGCAGCCAGGCCCTTCGGCAAACCACCCAAAGGGCCTTATATTTTTTTTAGGGAGAGGGAACTGCCAAGCCAGGTCCTTCCTGGACCAGAAACAAGCATCCTGGGACCGGTTTCGGGGCATCACTCCTCATCAGCCAGGCTAGCTTGAATCAAGTGGCACAGTGAGCCTGGGACCCACATCTGGGCATACCCGGCACACTTAGGGGCCGATTCCGATCTCGGTCGGAGGCGCACCCAATACCATTCGGTCGGGAAAAAAGCCATGCGAAAGGCTGTTTCCCGACCGATCCGTACAGCACACCGAACGAGCAAGTACGATGCGCACAACAGCAAAAAATCCGGCCGAGCCGTACTCACCCAAACCAGGTCCTGTTCTCTGACCGAGGCGATTCCGGAAACGCCGAATCGAGTCGCACGGAAGGAAAAATGCAGCCCCGTCCGGCCGGACAAGTACGATGCGCTTTCCGTACGCGCCGAACCCGTCGCTACGCACGGCACGTCAAAGCATCCGGGAGAGGCGCACATAAGCTCCGATTCGCGCCACAACACGATCCACGGCTACGAGGTGAACACGCCAGCGACGAGGACGACGCGAAGCGACGAGGACGAGGCGAAGCGACGAGGACGACGCGAAGCAACGAGAAGGACGAACGACACGAACCAACCATGAATCCCTTCGTCCCGATCATACCAATATTCTACATTTACTACCGGAACAGGCACGGACGCGTACGGCGCAGAAGGTAAGCCAGACACCAACCACAAAACACATACAACACGTACACGACACATCACACACACACACAGGGATGCAGAATATACTTACACCAGCAACAGCAGCACCATAGGGGCGGGATGCCCATCACCAATGCCACATATGCACACAGGGGCCTGAATGCGCACCACCACCCCTACCCAGGGGTGGCATGATGCCTACCACCACTAACACCCTCACCCAGGGGTGGCATGATGCCTACCACCACAACCACCCTCACCCAGGGGGGGGCAGGATGCCTACCACTACTACCACCCTCACCCCGGGGGGCAGGATGCCCACCACTACTACCACCATCACCCAGGGGGGGCAGGATGCCTACCACTACTACCACCCTCACCCAGGGGGGCAGGATGCCTACCACTACTACCACCATCACCCAGGGGGGCAGGATGCCTACCACTACTACCACCCTTACCCAGGGGGGCAGGATGCCTACCACTACTACCACCCTCACCCAGGGGGGCAGGATGCCTACCACTACTACCACCCTTAGCCAGGGGGGCAGGATGCCTACCACTACTACCACCCTCACCCAGGGGGGCTGGATGCCTACCACCACCCTTAGCCAGGGGGCAGGATGCCTACCACTACTACCACCCTTACACAGGGGGGCAGGATGCCTACCACTACTACCACCATCACCCAGGGGGGCAGGATGCCTACCACTACTACCACCCTTAGCCAGGGGGCAGGATGCTTACCACTACTACCACCCTCACCCAGGGGGGCAGGATGCCTACCACTACTACCACCCTTACCCAGGGGGGCAGGATGCCTACCACTACTACCACCCTTACACAGGGGGGCAGGATGCCTACCACTACTACCACCATCACCCAGGGGGGCAGGATGCCTACCACTACTACCACCCTTACCCAGGGGGCAGGATGCCTACCACTACTACCACCCTTACCCAGGGGGGCAGGATGCCTACCACTACTACCACCATCACCCAGGGGGGCAGGATGCCTACCACTACTACCACCCTTAGCCAGGGGGCAGGATGCTTACCACTACTACCGCCCTTACACAGGGGGGGCAGGATGCCTACCACTACTACCACCATCACCCAGGGGGGGCAGGATGCCTACCACTACTACCACCCTTAGCCAGGGGGGCAGGATGCCTACCACTACTACCACCCTTACCCAGGGGGGCAGGATGCCTACCACTACTACCACCATCACCCAGGGGGGCAGGGTGCCTACCACGACAACCACCCTTACCCAGGGGGCAGGATGCCTACCACTACTACCACCCTTACCCAGGGGGGGCAGGATGCCTACCACTACTACCACCCTTACCCAGGGGGGGCAGGATGCCTACCACTACTACCACCATCACCCAGGGGGGGCAGGATGCCTACCACTACTACCACCCTTAGCCAGGGGGCAGGATGCTTACCACTACTACCACCCTCACCCAGGGGGGCAGGATGCCTACCACTACTACCACCCTTACCCAGGGGGCAGGATGCTTACCACTACTACCACCATCACCCAGGGGGGCAGGATGCCTACCACTACTACCACCCTCACCCAGGGGGGCAGGATGCCTACCACTACTACCACCCTCACCCAGGGGGGCTGGATGCCTACCACCACCCTTAGCCAGGGGGCAGGATGCCTACCACTACTACCACCCCCACTCATAGGATGGACAATGCATGACACAACCAGCACACCACAACCTAGGGAATGCAAGAAGAAGACATCCCCCCAACACCATGACAAGCGTGTGTAGACTGTGTCAAATGCCTACAACACCGAACATGACTTTGAACATACAATGTGACCCCCTAGCACATGTGCCACACATATATGTGTGTGGCACCCACAATGCAAGCAGGCCATGACCATTGTGGCAATGGGGTCCAAACCCCCATCATCACAGTGACCAAAATGTAAGTGTGGGGTCCATAGCTGAAGCACATTTTGAACATTGTGGCAATGGGGTCCAAACCCCCATCATCACAGTGACCAAAAGGTAAGTGTGGGGTCCATAGCAGAAGCACATTTTGAACATTGTGGCAATGGGGTCCAAACCCCCATCACCACAGTGACCAAAATGTAAGTGTGGGGTCCATAGCAGAAGCACATTTTGAACATTGTGGCAATGGGGTCCAAACCCCCATCATCACAGTGACCAAAATGTAAGTGTGGGGTCCATAGCAGAAGCACATTTTGAACATTGTGGCAATGGGGTCCAAACCCCCATCATCACAGTGACCAAAATGTAAGTGTGGGGTCCATAGCTGAAGCACATTTCGAACATTGTGGCAATGGGGTCCAAACCCCCATCATCACAGTGACCAAAATGTAAGTGTGGGGTCCATAGCTGAAGCACATTTCGAACATTGTGGCAATGGGGTCCAAACCCCCATCATCACAGTGACCAAAAGGCAAGTGTGGGGTCCATAGCTGCAGCACATCTTGAACATTGTGGCAATGGGGTCCAAACCCCCATCATCACAGTGACCAAAAGGCAAGTGTTGACAAAGTAAGAGGTGCAACTGCCAAACTGCATGGATGATTCCTGGTCACAGAACAACAAACACATCAGTGGCAAAGTAGTGTATGTGTCCCATTGCAACATAAATTGGGGGAGCCAAATCCTGCAGTGCAAATAAGACATAACTTTGGCCATGTGCAGACAAACAACACCCATGGGGGCTGACACCGTCAACAATCATCAATGACACAATGACAGAAGTGACCATCCGAATGCAGACCCACATATTTGCACCAATGGGCACACACATGCAGATACCCTGTGGAGACTGCAGATGTGAGGCGAACAGATACCATACCATGGCAGCAATGGGACACACAATCAACAATTAGCAACAAATGAGGGCTCCCGTCCCATCAGCCTGGTCATGGAAGTGCCAACGGAATCATCAGCACAGATCCAACACACTTGTATAGCAATGTTGCACTGACAACACAGATGAGTCCTTCCCCATTGATGCCCAAACCTGCATGTTCACTGGAGATGGCCACACGGTCAGGGAAGTAGACGAATAGAACAATGGCAGGCACAACAGATGTGCAGGGGTGGAAGCCACAGATGTGAAGTTGCCAATCTAAGTAGGAAATCTCATTGCCAAATACTGAACACATGACACCCTCAGATGCTGCTATGGATGACATGGATACACCACAGGATAGGACACATAACCCCTGGACCACATGGGTTCCTGCACAGTAACACTTCATTATCATGAGACCAAATATCACCATCACTGCAGCAAGGGCATTCTTAGCATCATCAACATCATGTACATCAGAAGCAAAAGCACTAGAGAACAGAAAGTTGCTTTATTCAGCATATGTGGCATTAAAAGTAGAAGTCCGGTAGAACATAAACAAAGGCCAATGGCCAGTCCATCAACAAAGTCACAAGTGGGTGACAGTGGCAGATGCCACCCTACACATGCCTGCACAAAACCAGGGACAATCCACTAGGAGGGGCAACCGGGGGTAGGCCAGGCACCGCAGGGACAGGATCAGGGCTCACCAGGAGGAAGCAGGGAAGGGGTGGTGGGTGCTGGAGAGCCACTGACAACTGCAGTGGAGGTGTCTGACATGGTGTGTGCCGGCACAACTGGGGGGCATGGCTCAGATGTTGTGGGTGCCGGCACGACTGCAGTGGACCCTGCAGATGGAGTGGACAGGTCCGCCACTGCAGTGCCCAAGTCAGACAGGGTGGTAGTGGACTCCACTGCAGTGCCTACCACCAGGGGAGGAGAATGGGGAACAGGCAAGGTGGGCTGGACAGAGGGGGAGGACACCCTCACCACATCAGTGGCACAGACAAGCGCAGCGGGGGGTGTGGTGCCGGGAGAGCAAGTGGCAGGGGAGAAGGCCGGAGCCTCTTGGGGATGGTATATCTGTGGGTGGGGGAACCTGGGGCAGGGTGTGGCGGGGGCACCTGTGGAGTGGGGGCCTGAGGGATGGAGGAAGGTGACCTGGTGCTTGAGCTGCAGGGCGGCGGCGGGGTCTTGCTCTTACCACTCCGGGGGGACTTGCGGGTGGGGGCCTCAGTCTGTCTGCGCCTGGGGGAGGGAGTCCGGGGGCGAGGGGCACTCTGCTCCGTGTGGGGGCTTCCTCTTCCCCCTGGATGCTGGGGCAGCTGGATCGGAGGGGAAGAGGCCGAGGTCACTGAGGAAGAGGCGCTGGGTCTTTGGGGTTGCAGGTGAGGCAAGGGAGGGTGCTTTGGAGGGAGAGGCAACTGAGGACTGCGCAGTGCCCGTGGATGCGTGTGTGTGTACCAGGGCCCCATCCCCTGTGAGTCTGGTTTCAGTCCCCTGACTGTGCGTGCGTGTGCGTTCAGTTTGTGGCGTGTGTGTCTGTGTGCTGGATGTGTGTGTGCTGGTGTGTGCCTGTGCCGGTGTGTGTGTGCTTGGGACGGGCAAGGTGCTGGGGAGTGTGGATGGAGCAGAGGCAGGAGGGGTGAGGGACTGTCTGAGGAGGGACACTGCTGCCGTCAGGGAGGAGTCCATGGACCTGTTGCCCCTCTGTAGGTCAGACATGCCCGATGAGATGCCCTCCATGAACGACACCAGCTGAGTCAACAGTGCGGTGTGCGCATGGAGGACACTCAGCATGGCTGTCTGCCCTACATGGAGCTGGCGAAGGAGGTACACAGACTCCTCACTCAGGGCAGCAGGGGACACAGGGGCAGGGGGTGCGGTGCCTGGGCCAAAGGAGACACGCTCCCGAACATGGGAGCCTCCACGGACCTGGGGAATGGGAGCCGATGGGAGGGCGGTGGTGGTGCTGGTGGTGGCGGGGACAGCAACACTAGCTGGGGTGTGGTGGCTGCTGACACCCGCCTCCACAAGGGAGTCATCCTCCGAGTTGCTCTGGTCCTCAGCTGAGGTGGATGGTGCTGAGGATTCCTCGGTGTGGCTCCCCTCGCCCTCCGTGCCACTGGGTCCCTCCGACCACTCCTCGGCTGCTGACCCAGTCTGGCTCTCTGGCTCCTCCTGGTCCGTGGAGCTGTCCCCTTCCGTGGCCGTGGATGTATCTGCAAACAATGGGGAAACAGACAGACATCAGTCACCTGCACCAAACGCACACACCACTGTGAGCACAGCACATCACAGAGCAAGCCCTGGCATCATTAGTTGTACATTGCTAAAAGTGCCCTAACTGAACAGGAGAAGCCAATTGTCAGTCTGATGCCAAGCATGGCACTCACATCCCACATGGCCTTGCACCCATCTGTCTGGTGTCTGTTGTATTGCAACACCCCAGTGTGGACACATGCACCAAGTACACAGTAGTTGGACACTGCAGAGGACACGGTGTGGACACATCACAGCTCTTGCCACTGAGTCAGTACAGGTTTCCGGATGAAAGGGATGCCCAGAGTCAAATAGGAAATGCATGTGATGCATACCAGCGACAGACACCATGATGCACCCATGTCCTGATAGCCAGCGCCACTATGGTGTGCATGTAGCACATGTCACTCCCCTGCAGGACCACAAATAAGTTGACACATGCCATGGCAGAGGCATGACTGTTAAGTCATACATCACTGTCTCAGTGATGTATGACTTGGCAGCCAGACAACAACACTATGCACTGTGTCACAATAGTAGGTCATGGGGAATGCAAGTCCTGGAGCTGCACAAGTGCACATGTACATCCCCCACACAACACATCATCTCAATCCTCATCTGTCCAGGTCACACCTATTGGACATATGGGAGACCTGTGACACTACCCTCTGAACCTGAGCCCCTCACAATTTGCTGTGAATGGGGAACAGCTGCCTGAACATCACATTCGCATACCCCAGTCTGCACGGGCAGCTGATCAAACACCTATGTGACACACAAGTATCGTCTCCTATGGTCACATCTCCAGGGGCATGCTGAGCCCCTACCAAGAAACACCACAGCAGTCCTGGCAACTAATCCACAGCACACTGACACAGAGGCAGACACCGGAGGGGTCAAATCACTGTGCACAATGTGTCAGCTGATACACGGGAGTGGGAGTACAGAGTGCATTGCATGGCCTGGAGTAGGCATGACTGTCCTGCTCCACATGAATGAGGGATGTGCCCTGGACAGTGGATAGCTGGCTATGTATGTGTGACACACGTAATCTGCACACTCCTGGGGCACAAACATTGTTCCCACCCGCTGCATGGGCGTGTGCCACATACCCCAGGCACATGTGGTGGCTCAGCTCAGCAAGTGGACCGCATATCAAAGCAACACGCAGATCACATGTCCAAACCCAGGCGTTGTGTGAACAATGGACCCACCCATGATGCCCACAACAGAGTTAGGGAAACAGATGCTGTCCCCCACCTTTAGTGAAGCAAACTGCAAGGACACAGTCCCAAGTGACACAATTCCCTGACTGTAAGGGCCACACCTGGGTATCAGATGAGCAGTGGGCAGTGCACAATAGAGGGACATGGCTCCTGGACAACATGACTGCTGCACTGTGGCAGTTGAACCAGGCCAGAGGAGGGCACAAAGCATGTAATACAGAGTTCACAGTGCAGTCTTTGACTCACCCCTCCTTGCTGCTGTCTGGCCTTCAGCTGCCCATCCAGGTCTGGAAAGACCACCGCCAGGATCTGGAGCATGTGGGGGTCAGGGTCCGTGTTCCGCCCCTCCTGCGAGGAGGCGACAGCTTCAGCTGGACCCATGCAATCCTCCGGGTCCAGCCCCGAAGGTCCTGCCACCTCTTCTGGCAGTTGCGGATCCGGCGCTTGTAGACCCCCACGGACCGGACAGCCCGGACGATGTCCTTCCAGATTTCCTGCTTCCGATGGGCATTAACCTGTGAGGATGACAAAGTGAAAAGGCCATTACCACACTTGCAACATATCCGTGCATGACACAGTTGTATATACATGTCTCAATCACAGGGGCACATGATGTACACAGGCAGTGCAAAGCTGACCATGGACAGTTTGCCAGACGTCACTACATGGTATCATTGCATGGGAAGTAAAACCATGTTCAAATGCACTGTCACTGCACCATACCTGTCCAGTGCAAGTCACTACACACTATGGGGGTGACAACTACTCAGTGAGCCTGCTAGCCAGTGGCGTGCAGACTCTCAGCCTTGCTAGTCAGACAAAATGCACATTCAGAAAGGCAGTGCACAGAACACTCACCTGCTCCCCTGGTGTCCCATACAGCTTGCTGTACTGTGGAAGTAGGCTGTCCAGCAGGGCCTGGTTCTCTTCAAGGCTGAAGGCTGGGGCTCTCTCCACAGTACGTGCCATTGCAGGGTCCAGAGGGGCAGAGACAGCAGCAGTGCAGTGGCAGATGTCGTCTTGGAGCATGTAGTGCAGGCAAGTGGGCTCTCAGGGGAACAGCCAGCAATATATATGTGCTGGAGAGGCAGATACTGTCCCTTGTGTCCAAAGTGATAGGTCCAAGTCGTTTGCATCTTCTGAATCTGGCCAATCCATGGAATAGCAGCACCAAAACACGCCCACAGCATCCTTCAAATCTTCAACTTCATGACATACATGATTTTGCAACATTGTTGTGGGTGACCAACTGATTTTCCAGCAACCGACTCGTTCGAAATTCGAAAACGCGTCCGTTGCCAGGCAAGCCCATTGTCAATGGGTGCGCACCGATCGGTCCATTGCGGTACAACGCGCACAGGGGTACAACGCGTACCCGCACACATTGAAAGCAATGGGCCGGCCGGAGGCACCGATCGGTCCATTGCTGTTCAACGCGCACAGGGGTACAACGCGTACCCGACACATTGAAAGCAATGGGCCGGCCGGAGGCACCGATCGGTCCATTGCTGTTCAACGCTCACAGGGGTACAACGCGTACCCGCACACATTGAAAGCAATGGGCCGGCCGGAGGCACTGATCGGTCCATTGCAGTTCAACGCGCACAGGGGTACAACGCGTACCCGCACACATTGAAAGCAATGGGCCGGCCGGAGGCACCGATCGGTCCATTGCTGTTCAACGCGCACAGGGGTACAACGCGTACCCGCACACATTGAAAGCAATGGGCCGGCCGGAGGCACCGATCGGTCCATTGCTGTTCAACGCGCACAGGGGTACAACGCGTACCCGCACACATTGAAAGCAATGGGCCGGCCGGAGGCACCGATCGGTCCATTGCAGTTCAACGCATCACTGTACATGTGACTGGCATATGTCAGCATGCCTGTCTCAGATGGACATATGCCAGCCACAGATAGCTCCCAGGGAGTGAGGGGCACACCTACCACACGACAGCCTGTCCAAACTTTATCATAAGGCATGTAAGGCTGCATTTCCTATTGTGTGTATGTTGGTGTACATGTTGTCCTGTGGGTGTCACCTGTGGGCAGCCACCCCCAGGCTGTGCACGTGTTCATGGGGACAGGATCCTGGGTGTTACGTGTACGTGACCACTGTGATGTGCAACTGTTCATATCTGTGCATGTGCCATGGTCACATTTCACAGTGGTGTATGTGTATGTCATGTCACATACCCCGTGAGTCCCATGTGGGACGGTATGTTTGAGCCAGGGTGTCCCAGTGGCACAATAGTGATGGTCCTCCACAGTCTTTGTGCATGTGGTGTTTACAATGTCTCTGATTTCATGTGCACAATGGGAGACAGTCTCCACATCCACGTTGTGTGTGCATGGACTCTGATGTTGTGCGTGTGTGTCACAGACGTCCATGTCTGTCCTGCCGTGGCAAGTGGGGCCACTACCTGTGGGGGTCATGGTTGTTTTGCTGTGGTGTATACATGATACTCCATGTAATGCCAGTGTCCATGTGGCATTACAGGGTCCCTGGGAATGTACCTGTCGTTGAGCTGTGGTGCCTGGGGCACATCTGTCCTCACATGTCCCTGTGGGGGGTTATTGTGACACGGCAGCAGGAGATGGGAACTGTGACACGGCCTCATGATATCCAATGGGCCAACCTGGGACTAATTGATGCCACCTGTTGGACCGTGTTGACAGATGTTGGCCATGTATGTACCATACATGTCCTTCCGGTACTGCACACTTCATGTAGTTGTGCCTCATAATGATGTATGTTGGGATCTTGAGTGTGTTCAATGCCGCATATGTGGGGTTTCTGACAATCTTGCTTACTTCTCCTCTGCACTGCAGGGCTCCTGCTGTCCATCGGCCATTCCCAGACCTGGCAACGATGGTGGAACGGGACAGCATCCGACGGTACCGCTTCACCAGGCAGCTGATTGAGGATTTGGCAGTGCAGTTGTCCCCACATTTGCAGCCTGGCCGGCCGTATCCTACAGCGCTGACCCCCAAGGTGAAGGTGATGGCAGCCCTACACTTCTTTGCCACTGGTACCTTCCAACATACTGTGGCGACTGCTGGTGGGATGTCACAGACCATGTTCAGCCGTGTGCTCCGCGATGTTTTGGCGGCAATGTTGCTCTTCCTGAACCGGTACATCTATTTCCCTAGACTGCGATGACTCACTGACGTGAAGAGTGACTTTTATGCCCTGGGGAGGATGCCGCATGTAATTGGCTCCATTGATGGGACACATGTGGCTTTGGTACCACCACAGGCCCAGGAGCAGGCCTACAGGAACCGCAAGCACTACCACTCGGTCAATGCACTGGTGGTGTGTCTTGCAGACATGACCATCACACACGTGTGTGCCCGTTTCCCTGGTTCAGCACACGATGCCTTTGTGATGAGGAGTAGTCGCATCCCCAGGATGATGGCACAGATGCAGAACCAGCGTGCCTGGCTTGTCGGTGTGTACTGACTTTGTGCCATTGTGTGTGATCTGATCTGTAGTATTCCGCCCACTGTTCCAAGTCAGCTAATGTGCACTTGTCTGTCCGTAGGTGACTCGGGATACCCCAACATGCCGTGGTTGCTGACACCCCTCAGGAACCCTGTGACACCTGCCCAGATGCGCTACAATGAGGCACATGGTCGGACCAGGAGAGTGATTGAGCGGACCTTTGGTCTCCTGAAGAGCCGCTTCCGCTGCCTGGACAAGACCGGAGGGTCCCTCCCATATGCCCCTGCGAAAGTGTGCAAGATTATCATCGTCTGCTGCATGCTCCACAACCTGGCAGTGCGGAAGGAGTTGCCTCTCATCCAGGATGACAATGACCAACATCCGCCACCTGTGGAGGATCCTGGCCTGGACCACGATGCCAGTGACGATGATGATGATGATGGTGATGGTGATGTCCGCACACAGCTCATCACCAACTTCTTTAGCTGAATGTGAGTATCCTGAGGTGTCATGTCAATGATGTGAGTTGGCATGATGTGTGGGTGGTGCTCTGGTGCTGTGGGAGTGTGTCCATGGGCCACTTGACTGGATGTGTGTTGCGATGTGTGCTAACAGGTGGGCTGTACTCCCCAACAGTGTTGACATGCTAACTTGGTTCTGGGTGGGTATCTTGTAACATGTATTGTGCATGTGTTTTGCTGTTCTGTCCTGTACTCCATTGCTTTTGACTGTGTGTCATTTCTGTCCTTCACAGGGTACTTTCAGATTCGTTTGGTCAACTGTGTCCACCGACGACGTGATTGCACATCCAGGCTGGTAGCTGTTGTGTCCCTACAGGTGATGTGCGCCACACCCATGGACTTCCTTCCGTCTACAGTTGTTGACTGTGTGCCCGCTGCCAGGTGGGGTTACCTTGCATCTGTAGTGGTTACGGCATGTTGCAACTGTGTAATAAACCTGTGCTTCACTTTGTGATGTGCGTTGTCTGTGGTCACATATTTGACTGCCATTTGCTTACTGCACCTGTGGGCTACTTGACTACAACTGGGAATGGGTGTGGTGTCTGTGCATTGCACCGTCTTCCCTGGCAACATCAGTGTAGGCAATGAGTCAGATGGCCTAGGTGTGTATGTGTCGTGTAGCCCTGGTGGTGTGTCTCCCTCATGTGTGTCACGTTTCCTGTACTCACATGCCTGTGTTGTCCTTGCTGTTGCAGTTCGCATACACAGTGTAATTTTGCAGTTCATCATCCCCATAACAGCACCCACGTTGGAATCACGACAGAGGCAAGTATGGTGTATTAGTGTGTTTATTGTGATACATTTGTGTTAATAGTGCATAGGATGGGTTGTGCTGTACATGAATCTTGCAATCCCAAGTTCCTAGGTGAATTGAAAGTCCGGGTAGACAGGATCCCCAGTATCGGGGCCACAGTTGTCTGACACATTGGTCCAACTTGTACTCCCCATGCAATGTGTGGGAGTAGTGTTGCCGTCAACAGGGTGAACAGTCTGTGCACAAAGGCGAACATCCAGAACAGGTTCAGGCTTCCTGGGAGTTGCGCTTGGCCATCGGCCTCTCACTTTTCCCTCCTCGGACGACCCCTCTTCTTGGGGGGGGCCCTCAAGTGCAGGCTGCTGCGGTGCAGGGGACTCTCCGCCAGAGTCCTCCTCCCTCCCTGTGGCAGTTGCAGTTTGTTCGGCACCAGATGTTGTTGGCACACAGGGAGGTGTGGACTGGTTGCTGTTCATCTGGCGGAGGCATTGTAAAATGTCCCTGTGCACCGCCGTCATCTCATGCAGTGCATCCCACTTGGACTCCACGCGGGACATGTGTGAGTCCACACGGGACATGTGTGACTCCACGTGGGACATGTGGGAGTCCAAGCGGGCATGATGGGCAGCCTGCTGCTGTTTAATGTCTCTGAGGAGCCCCACTACCTGGCTGAGCTCTCCGGTGCTGGACTGGTACGCATCAGCTATGCGTACCAGTTGTGGGTCATCATGCACACCAGCAACGTCTGCAAGCAGCGACCTCTGTCTCCCACCCCTCCCACCACCCCTGCTGACATGTGCAGTGTGTGCAGTGGCACGCACAGATAACCCTGGTCCACCTTGGGGTTGGTGGTGGTGGTGGTGTCCATGGCCCCAGGTTGGTCCAGGGTCACTGTGCTGGTGTTGCTCCTTATTCTGTCCATGTCGGCAGGGATGGTATTCGTGGTGACAGTCGTTGTAGGGGTGGGTGCAGGGGTGCAGCTGGTGGTCCTGCTGGTGCTGCAGCTGGTGGTCCTGCTGGTGCTGCATGTTGACTTGCACCGGATGTGCCAGGTTGTTCTTCATCGTCCGAGGAGGACAGAGGCTGTACGACGCCAGTGAGCTCGGCATCCTCTTGAGCCTGGGACTGGGACTCCTCAGCGTCTGCTGCTGTGTCCCCATCATCACCTGTTTTTGGGAGACACAAACAATGTATGTCATGTTTCTGCAGGCATCAATGTGTCATAAGGTTTCTGCACATACACAGAGCTATGCACAGGATAATGGGACCCCGGAATACAGTGGTTTGCCTACCATATACCGTAGCACCCTAAAAACCCCAACCCAACTAGCTTAGCATCCCATCAGCACCCAAGTACCAATGATTGGACAACCCAGAACACGGTATCTTTATCTCAGGACTCGCAGAAGCAAGAACACTCTTTCATCACTCACTCGCACTTGTCCACAAGGTGC
>CAWUFW010007831.1:600000-959754 GCA_963921515.1 Calotriton arnoldi | reverse complement strand
CCATGCTGAGTGTCCTCCATGCGCACACCGCGCTGTTGACTCAGCTGGTGTCGTTCATGGAGGGCATCTCATCGGGCATGTCTGACCTACAGAGGGGCAATAGGTCCATGGACTCCTCCCTGACGGCAGCAGTGTCCCTCCTCAAACGGTCCCTCACCCCTCCTGCCTCTGCTCCATCCACACTCCCCAGCACCTTACCCATCCCAAGCACACACACACCGGCACAGGCACACACCAGCACACACACATCCAGCACACTGACACACACGCCAATGACAAAACGCACACGCACGCACATTCAGGGGACTGAAGCCAGACTCACAGGGGATGGGGCCCTGGAACACACACACGCATCCACATGCACTGCGCAGTCCTCAGTTCCCTCTCCCTCCAAAGCACCCTCCCTTGCCTCACCTGCAACCCCAAAGTCACAGCAGCTCTTCCTCTGTGACCTCGGCCTCTTCCCCACCGATGAAGCTGCTCCAGCATCCCGGGGGAAGAGGAAGCCCACCCACACGGAGCAGAATGCCCCTCGCCCCCGGACACCCTCCCCAGGCGCAGACGGACTGAGGCCCCCACCCGCAAGTCCCCCCGGAGTCCTAAGAGCAAGACCCCGCCACCGCTCTGCAGCTCAGGCACATAAAGTCTCCGTCCTCCATCCCTCAGGCCCCCACTGCACAGGTGCCCCCACCACACCCTGCCCCAGGTTCCCCCACCCACAGATATACCATCCCCAAGAGGATCAGGCCTTCTCCCCCTGCCACTTGCTCTCCCAGCACCACACCCCCGCTGCGCTTGTCTGTGCCACTGATGTGGTGAGGTGTCCTCCCCCTCTGTCCAACCCACCTTGCCTGTTCCCCATTCTCCTCCCCTGGAGGTAGGCACTGCAGTGGAGTCCACTACCGCCCTGTCTGACTTGGGCACTGCAGTGGCGGACCTGTCCACTCCATCTGCAGGGTCCACTGCAGTTGTGCTTGGCACCCACGACATCTGAGTCATGCCCCCAGTTGTGCCGGCACACACCATGTCAGACACCCTCCACTGCAGTTGTCAGTGGCTCTCCAGCACCCACCACCCCTTCCCTGACTCCCCCTGGTGAGCCCTGATCCTGTCCCTGCGGTGCCCGGCCTGCCCCCCCGGTTACCCCTCCTAGTGGATTGTCCCTGGTTTTGTGCAGGCATGCGTAGGGTGACATCTGCCAGTGTCACCCTGTTTGAACTTTGACAATGGACTGGCCATTGGCCTTTGCTCTATTTTTTCTGGACGTCGTTTTCATTCAACACATATGCTGAATAAAGCAACTTTCTTTTCTCTAGTGCTCATGCTTCAGATGTACATGTTGTTGGTGCTGCTAACCATGCCCTTGCTGCAGTGATGGTGATATCTGGTCTCATGATTATGAAGTGTTACTGTGCAGGAACCCATGTGGTCCAGGGGGAATGTGTCCTATCATGTGGTGTATCCATGTCATCCATAGCAGCATCTGAGGGTGTCATGTGTTCAGTATTTGGCAATGGGATTTCCTACTTACATTAGCAATTTCATATCTGTGGCTTCCACCCCTGCACATCTGTTGTGCCTGCCATTGTTGGATTTGTCTACTTCCCTGACCGTGTTGCCATCTCCACTGGACATGCAGGTTTGGGCATCAATGGGGAAGGACTCATCCGTGTAGTCAGTGCAACATTGCTATACAAGTGTGTTGGATCTGTGCTGATGATTCCGTTGGCACATCCATGACCAGGCTGATGTGACGGGAGCCCTCATTTGGTGCTAATTGTTGATTGTGTGACCAAGCGCTCAGCTGACATGATGGGGTCCCTACTGAGGCAACATATGGCACAGCTTTCCTCACACAGGAGTGGAGTCCCCTCATGGCAGTGTGTACACGTGTGACATTGCCTGCGCCCAAGGTGTGTGTTGTATGTGCATGTCTGTGTGTTCACTTCCATTTATCTGCGCATGCTGTGATCCCTAGTGTTGTACCTGTTTGTGATGCTTGCTGACTTGAGCTATGTTCCCCCAAAGTCTTCTCCCTGTGTTCTCTGTGATGTGGGTGCATGGCACATTACTGGTCATCAGGGTGTCACCCATAGGTGTGTTTGCTGTCAGGGCTGAGTTTGTGTGCAGACGCAGATGGGTCACAGTCAGGTTTCCCCTTGGCACTTGTTGTTTGCCCCTGTCATGTGATTTTCAGTTCGTGTTATCTTTAGTTATTGTGACACGTTGTGTGTGTGACTGCTGGCACTCCTCAGGGTCCGGGCTGCGATGTTGGTTGTTGTCTATGTGTGTCCTTTGTGGGTGACCTTGGCTTCTTCATTGGTGTGTGACTGTGGCTGGGATCCCATTGGTTGGTGTGGTATCACCGTCATGTCCATGTACAGCGTAGTGTGCAGTGTGTCAGACATTCAGGAGTCTTGTTGAGTGGCCATGTGTGATGTGTTTCTGCACCTTGGTTCCCACCCACCACCCTGGAATAGTCATGGGTGCATGTGCAATGTCACCAGTGCATGTGTACTTCACTGCTGCACATTGTTGGAGGTCGAGGGGTGTGGTCTTGAGTGTGTGCAGATGGGAGTTGTTGCCCAGCTAGACCCCTGCCTCCATGTTGGCCTTGGCTTACTGGCCATGCTGATTGATTTGTGCTTGTGTCGGTGTGATGGTAGTTTGTTGCTCAGGACACATGACTGTGGTTCACAGTGTGAACCACATTCAGCTTTGTCATCAGAGTGGGATTTTTATGCAGCCAAGGGTCACCACATTGTGGGGGCCCTGGGGGTGGTGCTGTGGTGTGTCTGTGTCTTGCTGTGTCAGTTGTTGTGCCTGTGTGACATGTGTGTTTTGTGCTCCCTCTCATCTGACAATGCCTGCTTGCCCACATAGGGGATTTGGATCCATGAGTTACCTTAGTGTGGCAGTGTATGCACATCTGTATGATTGGTATTCAGATCTCCTCATGTGTTGTGTGGTTGCCTGGGGACACTGGCACCCCCCCCTCACCTGCTGTGTATGATGACAGTGTTGGTCTGCCTGTTTGTGTTTGTGCATTTGCACCACTGCATTGGCATATCTTGGGTGTGCCATTGGCTGTATGTTGTTTGGTGTGTTTCCCCTGCTGTCCCTGGGACTCCTAGGTCATCGGTCAGCACAGTGATCATGGTTTGTGTGTCCCATTGCTGCCATGGTATGGTATCTGTTCACCTCACATCAGCTGTCTCCACAGGATATCTGCATTTGTGTGCCCATTGGTGCAAATATGTGGTTCTGCATTCTGATGGTCACTTCTGTGTCATTGATGAATGTTGACGGTGTCAGCCCCCATGGGTGTTGTTTGTCTGCACATGGCCAAAGGAATGTCTCATTTGCACTGCAGTATTTGGCTCACCCAATTTATGTTGCAATGGGACACATACACTACTTTGCCACAGATGAGTTTTTGGTTCTGTGACCAGGAATGATCCATGCAGTTTGGCAGTTGCAGCTCTTTCTTTGTCAACACTTACCTTTTGGTCACTGTGATGATGGGGTGTAGACCCCATTGCCACAATGTTCAAAATGTGCTTCAGCTATGGACCCCACACTTCCCTTTTGGTCACTGTGATGATGGGGGTTTAGACCCCATTGCCACAATGGTCAAAATGTGCTTCAGCTATGGACCCCACACTTGCCTTTTGGTCACTGTGATGATGGGGGTTTAGACCCCATTGCCACAATGGTCAAAATGTGCTTCAGCTATGGACCCCACATGTTGTAGGCATTTGACACAGCCTACACACGCTTGTCATGGTGGTGGGGGGATGTCTTTATCTTGCATTCCCTAGGTTGTGGTGTGCTTGTTGTGTCATGCATTGTCCATCCTATGAGTGGGGGTGGTAGTAGTGGTAGGCATCCTGCCCCCTGGCTAAGGGTGGTAGTAGTGGTAGGCATCCAGCCCCCTGGCTAAGGGTGGTAGTAGTGGTAGGCATCCAGCCCCCCTGGCTAAGGGTGGTAGTAGTGGTAGGCATCCTGCCCCCCTGGCTAAGGGTGGTAGTAGTGGTAGGCATCCAGCCCCCTGGCTAAGGGTGATAGTAGTGGTAGGCATCCAGCCCCCCTGGCTAAGGGTGGTAGTAGTGGTAGGCATCCAGCCCCCCTGGCTAAGGGTGGTAGTAGTGGTAGGCATCCAGCTCCCCCTGGGTGAGGGTGGTAGTGGTGGTAGGCATCCAGCCCCCCTGGGTGAGGGTGGTAGTAGTGGTAGGCATCCAGCCCCCCTGGGTGAGGGTGGTATTAGTGGTAGGCATCCAGCCCCCCTGGGTGAGGGTGGTAGTAGTGGTAGGCATCCAGCCCCCCTGGCTAAGGGTGGTAGTAGTGGTAGGCATCCAGCCCCCCTGGCTAAGGGTGGTAGTAGTGGTAGGCATCCAGCCCCCCTGGCTAAGGGTGGTAGTAGTGGTAGGCATCCTGCCCCCCTGGCTAAGGGTGGTAGTAGTGGTAGGCATCCAGCCCCCCTGGCTAAGGGTGGTAGTGGTGGTAGGCATCCAGCCCCCCTGGGTGAGGGTGATAGTAGTGGTAGGCATCCAGCCCCCTGGCTAAGGGTGGTAGTAGTGGTAGGCATCCAGCCCCCCTGGCTAAGGGTGGTAGTAGTGGTAGGCATCCAGCCCCCTGGCTAAGGGTGGCAGTAGTGGTAGGCATCCTGCCCCCTGGCTAAGGGTGGTAGTAGTGGTAGGCATCCAGCCCCCTGGCTAAGGGTGGTAGTAGTGGTAGGCATCCAGCCCCCCTGGGTGAGGGTGGTAGTAGTGGTAGGCATCCAGCCCCCTGGCTAAGGGTGGTAGTAGTGGTAGGCATCCAGCCCCCTGGGTGAGGGTGGTAGTAGTGGTAGGCATCCAGCCCCCCTGGCTAAGGGTGGTAGTAGTGGTAGGCATCCTGCCCCCCTGGGTGAGGGTGGTAGTGGTGGTAGGCATCCAGCCCCCTGGGTGAGGGTGGTAGTAGTGGTAGGCATCCAGCCCCCTGGCTAAGGGTGGTAGTAGTGGTAGGCATCCAGCCCCCTGGGTGAGGGTGGTAGTGGTGGTAGGCATCCAGCCCCCCTGGGTGAGGGTGATAGTAGTGGTAGGCATCCAGCCCCCCCTGGCTAAGGGTGGTAGTAGTGGTAGGCATCCAGCCCCCCCTGGCTAAGGGTGGTAGTAGTGGTAGGCATACAGCCCCCCCCTGGCTAAGGGTGGTAGTAGTGGTAGGCATCCTGCCCCCCTGGCTAAGGGTGGTAGTAGTGGTAGGCATCCAGCCCCCCCTGGCTAAGGGTTGTAGTAGTGGTAGGCATCCAGCCCCCCTGGGTGAGGGTGGTAGTAGTGGTAGGCATCCAGCCCCCCTGGCTAAGGGTGGTAGTAGTGGTAGGCATCCAGCCCCCCTGGGTGAGGGTGGTAGTAGTGGTAGGCATCCAGCCCCCCTGGCTAAGGGTGGTAGTAGTGGTAGGCATCCAGCCCCCTGGCTAAGGGTGGTAGTAGTGGTAGGCATCCAGCCCCCTGGCTAAGGGTGGTAGTAGTGGTAGGCATCCTGCCCCCTGGCTAAGGGTGGTAGTAGTGGTAGGCATCCAGCCCCCTGGCTAAGGGTGGTAGTAGTGGTAGGCATCCAGCCCCCTGGCTAAGGGTGGTAGTAGTGGTAGGCATCCTGCCCCCCTGGCTAAGGGTGGTAGTAGTGGTAGGCATCCTGCCCCCCTGGGTGAGGGTGGTAGTGGTGGTAGGCATCCTGCCCCCCTGGGTGAGGGTGGTAGTAGTGGTAGGCATCCAGCCCCCCCTGGGTGAGGGTGGTAGTAGTGGTAGACATCCAGCCCCCCCTGGGTGAGGGTGGTAGTAGTGGTAGGCATCCAGCCCCCCCTGGCTAAGGGTGGTAGTAGTGGTAGGCATCCAGCCCCCCCTGGCTAAGGGTGGTAGTAGTGGTAGGCATCCTGCCCCCCCTGGCTAAGGGTGGTAGTAGTGGTAGGCATCCAGCCCCCCTGGCTAAGGGTGGTAGTAGTGGTAGGCATCCTGCCCCCCTGGCTAAGGGTGGTAGTAGTGGTAGGCATCCAGCCCCCCTGGGTGAGGGTGGTAGTGGTGGTAGGCATCCAGCCCCCTAGGGTGAGGGTGGTAGTAGTGGTAGGCATCCAGCCCCCCCTGGGTGAGGGTGGTAGTAGTGGTAGGCATCCAGCCCCCCCTGGGTGAGGGTGGTAGTAGTGGTAGGCATCCAGCCCCCCCTGGCTAAGGGTGGTAGTAGTGGTAGGCATCCAGCCCCCCCCTGGCTAAGGGTGGTAGTAGTGGTAGGCATCCTGCCCCCCTGGCTAAGGGTGGTAGTAGTGGTAGGCATCCAGCCCCCCTGGCTAAGGGTGGTAGTAGTGGTAGGCATCCAGCCCCCCCTGGGTGAGGGTGGTAGTAGTGGTAGGCATCCAGCCCCCCCTGGCTAAGGGTGGTAGTAGTGGTAGGCATCCAGCCCCCCCTGGGTGAGGGTGGTAGTAGTGGTAGGCATCCAGCCCCCTGGCTAAGGGTGGTAGTAGTGGTAGGCATCCAGCCCCCCTGGCTAAGGGTGGTAGTAGTGGTAGGCATCCTGCCCCCTGGCTAAGGGTGGTAGTAGTGGTAGGCATCCAGCCCCCTGGCTAAGGGTGGTAGTAGTGGTAGGCATCCAGCCCCCTGGCTAAGGGTGGTAGTAGTGGTAGGCATCCTGCCCCCCTGGCTAAGGGTGGTAGTAGTGGTAGGCATCCTGCCCCCCTGGGTGAGGGTGGTAGTGGTGGTAGGCATCCAGCTCCCCCTGGGTGAGGGTGGTAGTAGTGGTAGGCATCCAGCCCCCTGGGTGAGGGTGGTAGTAGTGGTAGACATCCAGCCCCCCTGGGTGAGGGTGGTAGTAGTGGTAGGCATCCAGCCCCCTGGCTAAGGGTGGTAGTACTGGTAGGCATCCAGCCCCCCTGGCTAAGGGTGGTAGTAGTGGTAGGCATCCTGCCCCCCTGGCTAAGGGTGGTAGTAGTGGTAGGCATCCAACCCCCCCTGGCTAAGGGTGGTAGTAGTGGTAGGCATCCTGCCCCCCCTGGCTAAGGGTGGTAGTAGTGGTAGGCATCCAGCCCCCCCTGGGTGAGGGTGGTAGTGGTGGTAGGCATCCAGCCCCCCCTGGGTGAGGGTGGTAGTAGTGGTAGGCATCCAGCCCCCTGGGTGAGGGTGGTAGCAGTGGTAGGCATCCAGCCCCCCTGGCTAAGGGTGGTAGTAGTGGTAGGCATCCAGCCCCCTGGGTGAGGGTGGTAGTGGTGGTAGGCATCCAGCCCCCCTGGGTGAGGGTGGTAGTAGTTGTAGGCATCCAGCCCCCTGGCTAAGGGTGGTAGTAGTGGTAGGCATCCAGCCCCCCTGGGTGAGGGTGGTAGTAGTGGTAGGCATCCAGCCCCCCTGGGTAGGGGTGGTGGTGCGCATTCAGGCCCCTGTGTGCATATGTGGCATTGGTGATGGGCATCCCACCCCTATGGTGCTGCTGTTGCTGGTGTAAGTATATTCAGCATCCCCGTGTGTGTGTGTGATGTGTCGTGTACGTGTTGTATGTGTTTTGTGGTTGGTGTCTGGCTTACCTTCTGCGCCGTACGCGTCCGTGCCTGTTCCGGTAGTAAATGTAGAATATTGGTATGATCGGGACGAAGGGATTCATGGTTGGTTCGTGTCGTTCGTCCTTCTCGTTGCTTGGCGTCGTCCTCGCCGCTTCGCGGCCGTCCCCGCCGGTGCCGTGTTCGTCTCGGAGCCGTGGATCGTGTTGTGGCGCGAATCGGAGCTTATGTGCGCCTCTCCCGGATGCTTTGACGTGCCGTGCGTAGCGACGGGTTCGGAGCGTACGGAAAGCGCATCGTACTTGTCCGGCCGGACGGGGCTGCATTTTTCCTTCCGTGCGACTCGATTCGGCGTTTCCTGATTCGCCTCGGTCGGAGAACAGGGCCTGGTTTGGGTGAGTACGGCTCGGCCGGATTTTTTGCTGTTGTGCGCATCGTACTTGCTCGTTCGGTGTACTGTACGGATCGGTCGGGAAACAGGCTTTCGCATGGCTTTTTTCCCGACCGAATGGTATTGGGTGCGCCTCCGACCGAGATCGGAATCGGCCCCAAAGCTGTGACCCATAATCCACACTCTAAGCATTTTGTAGGAAGGAGTAGTAGCCCACAGGACAGGTCTCCAGCTGAATATGACAATTGGTACTATGAAAGATAGTGAAAAAGCATGTGTGCTAGTGGTTTGAAAAAAACTAAATATTTAATTGGGTGGAGGGAATATGCAGGTGAAAAAAGTGGGTAGCATTTGGAAATGATTAGTAAATAGATGTTTGACTCTGGTAAATAGAAAAAAATGTAATAGAGAGTTGGATATGCTTTACAGTATGTGCAGTAAACCATATATACTGTAGATCATTTTGTAACTAGTATGGCCCTTCTGGAATGTGCTGTGAACTTTTGTTCTACTAGTTCTAGTGGGTTTCTATGGAGAATCTGCAGAGGGTGTACTGGGGGAAGGGAGTTAAAGAGCCAGGTATTCATTTTTTTCAAATTGGAGAGGTTTACGTTCATTGTTATATAAAGTAAGTGAGATTACTTAGTGAGGATTTGGAAAAAAAGTGTAGTATAGTGTTAAAAATATTAAACTATAAAGGAAAATAGGTTTTCCGACTCCTGTTTTTTATGGGAATTCCTCGCTATGATGGCAATTACGCCGCGAATGTTGACACAAAGGCATCCATTTTGGGCTACCTCTGAAAAGGAGTGAAAGGGTTAACAGACAGTAACCATTCAGAAATGCAGTTACAACAATGAAATATGAAAGGAATGTTTTTATTTGCTGACTTTTGCAGTATCAAGCAATATAGGGTTCAGAAGGTTGCCATTTATGGTTGCTTTGTGTGAGAGTGGTATGTCATTTTTGTGCTAAGATTTTACAAACCCTGAGAATATTGCATTTATCTAAATAGAGAAGAAAAAAGCGATGTTGCAAATGAACTCAATATTCTGGTATGTTAATTACATTTCTTTGTATGTCAAAAAATTGATTAATAAAGTATATAATTATGTCATATTGTAATAAAAGAGGTTGATATATATATATATGTATTTAAAAAAGAAAAGATGATATATAATTGAAATCGTAAGTGTTTGTTTTTATGTATCTATTACTCGGTAACTAAGACATAGATTGTCTCGGGTGCAGACTAGGGGGCCGATTCCGATCTCGGCCGGTAGGGCTCCGAATCGGACTCGGCATTACCGGATCCGATTCGGAGCCCTGTTTCCCGACCGAGTCGGACGTACGTCCGGGCGAGCGAGTACGATGCGAGCGTACGCGAAATTGCCGACCGACTCGTTCGCGGGACTCAACCGCTCCGACCGACTCGCACGGACACGACTCGCACCGCGCAATGGAGACGTTCCCCGGCCGGGTAAGTACGATGCGCGCCGCGAGCAGTCCGACCGACTCGTGCCGTCCGGCTCGAAAGAGCAGTCGGAGCCGCACTTTGGGGGTCCGTGTCGGACCCCCCTGTATGCCTAGCCACGCGAGTCGCACACAGGGGGGACCCATGGGTCCCCCCTACCTGTGCATGTACGGCGCGACCTGCTTCGACGCGTACCCGCTGTAGGGGGCGCCCTTGTTCGCCTTGCACCCATCGAGTCAATGGGAGCCCGCGTACGCATTGTACGACCGGCTCCCATTGACTTCAATGGGAGTCCGACCAAATCGAGTCCGATAGCATGCGAACGCATCGTACTCGTTCGGTCGGACTGCTAGGGTCCGATTCGGTCGGAAATCTCTCCGGGTCCGGCTCGGTCAGAGAGATTTCCGGCCTGAATCGGAATCGGCCCCTAGGTGTCTGTCAAGATAGTTTAGAATGTGTTTCCATGGAGCTCTATATTGCAATTGTATTCCCTTACTCCATTCTGTAAGTGGTAGAAGAAAAGGCTGCACACTAATGGTTAAACTTATATGTAATAATGTAGTATAAGATGTCAAAGTTTTATATGTGTATATATGATGTGCTGCTTATAACAAATGTTTTTAAGTGAATTCTGGGAGTTGTAGTCATGTTTTCCATTATAAAAGTAGACTTGAACACTCACATTTGAAAGTGAAACTATGCACTGTAGCTGTATATGAATTATGAATATGTCAAAGTTGATAGGAATGTGTTACATAGTCTTCAGTGTAGGTGTTGGATAGTTATAGGGTAGATTTGTATATGCATACATGGTGAGATATGTTCTTTAATTATATTCAGATTGACATATGAAATAAAACAGTGCTAGGCACTTATGGAAAGCACTATATAAAGTATAGCACCTATGATGCACTTGACATACATGCTTGTAAAGCATAGAGGCTCTCTCTCACCCATTGATGTATCAAGAGAAGCAGTTATATATTCGCTAAGATGCTCACAAAGTAGATATATATGTAGCTCTATCAAAGGCAGTTATAGATATGTTTCTGATTTATAATACAGGCACTGAGGTATTTATTCAGCAATGTATGTTCATATTTCTAGCACTTTCAAAACAGATACTCAGATACTGGTACATTTTCTAAGACATGTTATGGGACTGCTAGTTAGGCCGCAGTGCAGGGTGCTATGTGGTTAATATGTAAGCTATGTATTTTGAATATTTGAGTGAGCTATATGTGCTTAGAAAGATTTTAGTTCTGACGTGTACATGCAGTGTGCCATCCACATTTTAATCTGACATACCTAAGTAAAAACCTATACATTATGTGTTGGATGTGGTGTAATTGACCCATGCATGCTGTTTTAATGTTAGGCCTGTCTTCTTACTTAAAAATCCTACACAAGGGTTAAACTGCTCTTTTAGAATATATGAGTCCACACTAAGTAAGGGTGTAGCTACGCCATAGTATAGGGAGCTATATGCTTAAAACTTAAGACATGTACTCTGAAGATTGAGTGAGGTATATGCACGCCTACAGACCTTGTTCCCAATTAAACATGCACTATACCACCCTGGCTTCAATCTGACACAGCTAAATTCAAAAGCACAGACACAGTAAAACACCCAGCATGCAGCCCTTAGAGACACATTTAACTATGTGCCCAATTATACATTCAGCCTACACCCAGACTTAAATCTAACATTTATAACTAGAAAAGCAGACAGATACTAAAACACTCAGTGAGGTAGTTAGAGAAAAACATTCACTCACACAGACAGGCACAACTGATATCTGTCTGGCACTAATAGAGGCAGTTTCGCACACACTTAAATAACCCAATATTCAAAAATACACCCAGGAGGCAATCTAAGCAGGCCATTACAGACACATTTAGAGAACCATACATGTCACAAAGAGAGGGAGTGATTCAGTAACAAGTTTACATACACGTGGAATCACAGCCCTAGATAGAAACTGAAACACTCATTTAGATATCTGCTAAACAACTGACACTCTCAAGTTTATCATGCAGAGAAGGAGCCCTTGGACTATGTCTCAGGCCTGGTATACTTGAGCTTGGACATGTAGTTTTACTGCTAGTGCTGTCTTATCCCTCAAAACTGCTACACAAGGTGTAAACTGTTCTTGTACCACATATAACTGAGCTATGAGGTAGGTTGTAGCTAGGGCATAGCGGAGGGAGCTATGCGCTTAAAAAATAAAAGTTGCACTTTGACGTTTCAATGAGCTTATGCACACCTAGAGACCTATGTGCCCAATGATACATCCAGCCTACGCCCAGACTTGCTCACGCCATTGGATGGTGTTGGGTATCGATACTGCCATCGAACATAGCCGAAAAGAACTGGAAGAAATAGCTGAACTTGAGCAACTAATCCTGGCTGACACTGCCTTCGCAGACGCGAAGAATCTTCTGGACAAAATCAATACCACCATAGCAACGTTCAACACTTTCGAACTTAACAAGAAAATTACCAAAATCCAGAAAGACATCCGTTTCTACAACACTGAGAAAACCTACCCATACTTACGGGACGAATTTTACAACACTCCTTACATCCCCCCTAGGACCCGCAACTGGGGTAGATTCCGTAATAACCAACAAATTACTTTCTCCGACTCCTCTAACACCTCCATTGAGGATTCTGACACAAACGAGGGACCGAGTACATCTAGGGCCTCCATTAGACCACCACCCTTGTTGCCCTCTGGTTTTTAGGACAGGGCCGCGGGCGCGCACAACCCCCTATCCGCCCACGGAACAACCGGCAATACCAACCTCAATTCTCAGGCGAAAGACAAACCCGAAACAGGTTCTACCAATGGGGACCGCAACAGTAACTAACGACATCACTACTCCTCCTCCTACTGTGACCGTACCACTCATGGGTTCTCAATTGATTCCGATATTCAACTTATCTAGCCATGTGCTATCCCATGATGAGACTCAACTCCTGAGCAGAGGGCTCAGCTTTGTACCCACTGAACGCACCAATTTCGTCGACCTCCAGTCCAACTTGTTGACGTTTTTCCGACGCATCCGACTGAAGCAATTCTTTGCGGACAAACCTTCTTCTACTGAATCCTCAGGCCCCCGATTCTACCCTCCTTCCACGTTTAACCCGCCTTCCTCTTCCATGCCCCCCGAAATCCTTGCCTTTGAGCGCCTGGTTTTACGAGAAGTCATAGACCTTCAAACTCATTTCAAATATGTTCCCTACAACCTTCCTTTATCTGAGAAACAAGCTCTGATCAATCTCAAAAAGAAAAATGATTTAATTATCAAACCAGCGGATAAAGGCGGCGGTATTGTGGTTATGGATGTGGACCATTACGATGTAGAGATCAAGAGACAATTGATCAATACCAGCCATTATCGCCCTCTTGCCAAGGATCCTCTGCCAGACCTCAGAATCAAAATACAAGAGATTACCGGTAGAGCAAGATTGCTAAACATTATCTCCCAGAAAGAATACAATTTCCTCAACAATCAACACCCCCGGACTCCGGTCATATACGTCTTACCCAAGATTCATAAGAACAGTACCAACCCACCTGGCCGCCCTATCGTGTCTGGGTGTGGTTCCATCCTCG
This sequence comes from Calotriton arnoldi, assembly GCA_963921515.1. Lineage (NCBI taxonomy): Eukaryota > Metazoa > Chordata > Amphibia > Caudata > Salamandridae > Calotriton > Calotriton arnoldi. The sequence goes on along the minus strand of CAWUFW010007831.1, from coordinate 946,750 downwards.
AACCCTTAGGCAAATACATTGATGCGATCATAAAGGAATTCGTCCCATCTACAACAACTTTCATCAGGGACACCATGGATCTTATCCAAACCATTGAAGATAGACCTTTCGATATCCAGACCGAACTCATGGTTGGTCTTGATATCGAATCACTATACACTAACATCCCACACACTGAGGGACTCAAAGTTATTGAACAACTATTGGAGTCCCGACAAAGACCTACCCTGATCCCCACCGAGTTCATCTTGGATTTGCTACATGTCGCCCTTGAAAACAACTATTTCTTATACCGAGACACTTTCTATTTACAAATCAAAGGTGTCTCCATGGGGGCTTGCTTCGCCCCCAATTTTGCCATTCTTTTTGTTCATAATCTAGAAATGACCAGTATACTTACTCCCAACAACCCCTTCCTGGCACAAATTTCCCTCTGGCGACGCTACATTGACGACATCCTTTTGTTATGGAAAGGGACCGCAGAGACTCTTGACCCCTGCGTCCTCTGGCTGAACCATTCACAACCCCACCTCAAATTCACATGCGATTACAAATCTAATAATCTTCCGTTTCTGGATTTGACCATACATGTTGAGGATGGCAAAATAGGCACTTGTTTGTACCGTAAACCCACTGAGAGAAACACCTTACTCCAATATTCTAGCTACCACCCACGAGGCCTCCGAGACGGCCTCCCTTTTGGACAATTCCTACGCATTCGCAGAAATTGCAAATGGAAGAAGGATTACTTTCGCGAATCCGACATCCTCATACAAAAGTTACTTGATAGGGGATATCCCAAACGCCTGATTACCCGAGCGCGCAAGAGAGCCTGGTTCTGCCACCGTGAAAATCTTTTCACCCCCCAACCCAAAAAAACCATGTCCCGCATACCTTTTGTTTCCAAATTCAGTCCATGCAGTAACCAAGTGAGCAAGATCATTAAACGAAACTGGTCCCTCTTACGCACACATGAAGCTTTCCAAGAACCCCCGCTCTTTTCGTACAAACGAGGCGATAATTTGAGCACCCACCTAGTACATGCGATCACCTGGCCCACCACCCCTATTCGACAGAACACCATCACTGCCACCTGGGGCCTTCCACCAGTAGTTGGACATTACAAATGCCAGTCCTGCATAGTGTGTGACCTCACACACAATACAAAAGATTTCAAAGTGAATAATGTTACCTACAAACTTAACACATTCACCAACTGCAGATCACAGAATGTCATTTATGCCATCCGTTGTCCCTGTGATCTTGTATATATTGGCCAAACTACACAGATGATTAAACAAAGAATAATCCAACACAAAAGTAGGATACACTGTAAAGTACTGACGGCCCCCCTTGTTTCCCACTACATTGAGAAACAACACTGCGAAACTGATATCGCTTGGCAGGTGATCGACCAGCCCACACTGCCTCTCCGAGGCGGCAACCTCAGAGCCCTCTTGAACAAATGCGAGTGTAAATGGATCACTATCTGTAACTCAGTTAATCAGGGCCTCAACACCATTGACGAATGGAACAGCACTATCCTACTGTAACCTTCCGGATCTTGCTGTTCCAATACACAATTTTCCTGTACTGAATATAAGTTGTTTGTTTCCCTGAACTGTCACCCACATGGTCCTATGCTTTTACATGTGCCCTATACCGCTCATTGATTGATCATTTATTTGTTCACTTTATGGTTTAATACATGATCGGCCCTTTGTTTTTTATTGCCTTAGACAGGGCCTCTTCCCTTCCTCGAATGATTTATCTCTGCCCACTCATGCCCCCTCTTGCGTTCTGCGACCATGACTGCCCTACCAGTCATTATACCGCCATGCGGTTATACGTGTGTTTTACACACTTATGGCTCCCACATTTCCATGACTCTCCTCCGCCCTGCCACCGCACCCATCCCAGCTGTTCCTCCACAGACTGACACATAGCATGCCACGTCTTCCTCAGGCCATCGGCTGTTTCCCTTCTTTTCCCGCAGCGCCTCCCCTTGCTTCCTTCTACCCGCCCCCTGTCAATTTCTTCGTCCTCCTTGCCCTACCTTTGTCCAGCCCCTTTCTAGCCGCCGCGCCCACCCCAGCACACCCCCCCCCCCCGTCCTTCCGGTCACATGACCACTTTCCCTTACTTCTCCAATTCCTCCTGCACTGATTCCGAAACCGGACACTTCTGTGGCGGTCCCTGGTTGACTGAAGCGCCTAACCCTCTTCCTGGATTGATTCCTTTACCCGGTAAGGCATTCCTGCTACAGACCCGTTTCCCGCTACTCCCTGCATTTCCCAGCATGGCTCTGATCCGACCGTGCCTATCTCCCCCCAGATTCTTCGATACCCGGTCTTCACCGAGGATATCCTTCTGCCGGCCTCCGTTGCCTGCCACGCTGCCCCCTCAGGCGCCGGGCTCAATTCACCGTCTCCTTTACAGATCCCCTCTCAGCAACCGTATAGGTGAGTCGGCCTCCTCCATGCTTTGCTTTATTCCTAATCGCGCTCTGCCTTGAGCCTCGACTGACTGCTTGTTCCCCCTCCTCTACACAACCCCTCCCCCCCACCCTTTCTCTTCCTTTCAGATCCACCTACGGCCAGCTCTGCACACTCCTTGGTGCATCTCTTCGCAGACGCCGGATTACCTTCATCCTTCTTACTGTGGATCAGTATTGGCCACATCCTCAGGTATTTCCGGTTTTCTACCCAAGTCGGTTTCGTGCTCATTTTGAAGCCCTGAGCCCTTGACCCCCATTGGCCCGCCCCTCCTCCTTCCCCTTCTCCTAGCCCTAGGCCCCCCTGCGAGACAGGTCCGCTCGCGCCCTTCCATTCCGCTGCCCTCAGATACTGGCGTTCACGTGTAGTTCTTTCCTATAGGCAGGCCATTCTTGTTGTCCCCAAGACACAGCCCGACCTCCGGTCAGGTCCCGTCACGCACCCTTGGTCACACTTCCAGCGCGCATTTCAGCCCCTTGTCACCCCCTCTCTTACACTTCCCTTTCCCTCCCTGTACAGCACTCTCAATACAGCAGCCCCGTCCTGAAGATGATCCTGATTCAATAGGATCGAAACGTCGTCGACCCCTCAGCGTAATTGAAGTCGCCCTTATCCCGTGTGGTTCTATCCAACTCATGTCATCAATCTCTACGCAACCTTTGTGAATCATTTTGTGCTGAACCACACAGTCACTTGTACATACTTTCACCAATTTCACCACGCGCCGTTTTCGCTGTTTGCACTTTGTCACTTGCGTCGCCACTCATGTGTCACGAGCACAATTGTGCACCAAGTCCAAATTGGGCTGTATATATGATTTATGCTTACAGTGCTGATACAACTGTACCGTTTTCAAATAATTCTTTCAAATTATATGATGCCACGTGCACAATTGAGAAACCTTGTGTGAGTCTCCCCTTTTCTTTCCTCGTAATGTATGTTACATACTTTTTTAATTGTCTTTGTCATTGATACCAATTGAGATATTGTTGCTTATTGTCATATTATTACCCAGATCTCAATTGGTTTATGGGTCATACTCCTGTCGTTTTTTCCCAGACTTAAATGTGACATACTTAAGTAGAAAAGCAGACAGACACTAAAACACCCAGTGAGGTAGTTAGAGAAGCATGTAAACATTCACTCACACAGACAGGCACAACTGATATGTATCTTGTGCTAATGGAGGAGGTTTCACACACACTTAAATAACCGAAAATTCACTAATACACCCAGGAGTCAATCTTTGCAGGCCTTTAAAGACACATTTAGAGAACCATATATCACACAAAGAGAGACAGTGATTTACTTACACATTTACACACACATGGAATCACAGCCCTAAATAAGATCTGAAGCACTCATTCAGATATCTGCTAAACAACTGACACTTTTAGGTTTGCCATGCACAGAAGTAGACCTTGGTTTATGTCTCAGGCCTGCTATTCTTGATCCTGTGCATGCAGTTTTTTTTTGTCCTCATTTGTGCAGAAGTTGAGATATAGAAAGACAATAATCCCTTTCATTGGACTGTTACCGGCTAGGGATTTTTGCTCTCCTGGTCTAGTAGAAGGGACCGCCTTCTCGTCTTCTGGCAAGAAAGTGTCTTATGATCTCCAAATTCACCGGGATAGTCGCTCATAGTGCCACTATGGTGACCATCCCAGAATTTGTTTTGTTGCATTATGTTAAATCATCGGACATCCCTTCCTACCCTGCCGCTATTCTCCGTCTTAGGGGTTATCACTGTCCCATAAGTCCCAAAATTGTGTCCGGCTGCTTTTCTCTCTCAATTGGTCCAACTTTCTAAATTTATCTACAGAAATCAGCCAATCTTTTAATGTTGGGGGGCAGGCAAGTATCCACGTTATACATATTTCTCATCTAGCTAGCAGGATTAGTACAAACAGTAAATGTTTTTGGTTATTGTTTAAATAAGAAGGAGAACCGTTATTTTCCACCATGCCAAAAATAGTGATATTTATGCTTACCTCAATTTCTTGTCCTAAAGCTTTATTTATAGTCTTACTCACGTTAGCCCAGTATAAACAGAGTTGAGGGCACTGACAAAACATATGGATGTCGTCCGCCTTTGCTTCACCACATTTTGGACAAATTCTCACCACTTGCTTATTCATCTTAGTTAATATTTCTGGGGTCCAGTATGCCCTGTATAAGGTAAAGAGATGGTTCTTCCTGAGAGGTGCAGATACTATTACACTCCATAATAAAGAAAAGGATACTTGCCATTGATGTTGTAAGTCTTGTGTTGGCAGGTCCTTCTTCCATAAATCTAATGGTAGGACAAGATCTTCTTCTCCCGCTTGAATCATGAGCCAGTACCATATAGATGTTTCTTTTCTTCCTGGGTCACTTTGTAACTCTTCTTCCACCTCTATGTTGTCCTTTTGAACCTTCTCTAGGCCTCTTGCCCAGCTTGTGAGTTGGTAATATTTGAATCTAGACAGTTTCCCACCTGCACTTATTAATAGGGAATCCCAGCTTATCAGAGTTCCTGCTTGAACCAACTTTCCCCACTTGATAATACCTGCTTTCTTTATAGGGGCTGCCAGGGCATCTTTCAAACATTCAGGAGTTCCCGGTGATTTCCAGATAGGTGCTAGGCTGCTGTAGTATGGAATATTTAATGTTTTCCTAATCTTATACCAAAGTTTGCAAGCTGAGCCTAGGACCTTTAGCTTTATTTTCTTAAACTATTTTGGGTGTCCAAATTTGTACAAACAAAAGTCCTCCTCTATTACTGCTTCAAAATAAGGAGTGTAGAACAAATGTGATTTAAGAAGAGTCCTGATGTTCTTGAATTGGAAGGCTCTATAATAATATAGAAAGTCAGGGCTAGCGATACCACCTTGGTCTTTCCTCCTGCGCAGCTTTTCCTACGCGATCCGTACTTCTTTCGAGGCCCATATAAACCCATTGATCTCACTTTGTATCTTCTTAATCCACTGAGTTTTAAATTCAAGTGGGATAGCATTAAAAATGAAGGAGAATTTAGGTAATATGGCCATCTTTATGATGTTGGATCTTCCCATAAATGAAAGTGGTAAGCCACTCCAGGATCTTAGCAGCTTTCTTGTTTCTTTTACTTTTAAGTCGAAGTTTACTTGAGCAATATCATCAATGTTTCTTAATATCTCAATCCCCAAATACTTAAATCTGCTTTTTACTATTGCGGTTGATAGTAGGGAGTTCCATTCCATGATCTCCGTTTTCTGGTGGTTGACCTGGTACCCCGAAACCTCTCCGAACTCATTTAACAAGTTAGTGATAGTTGGAAGAGATGCCTTCAAATTGCATGTAAATACCATCAGGTCATCTGCATATAAGGCCACCTTTTTTACCCATCCTTTGAAATTAAAGGGGATGACATCTTGTGACCTTCTTATAGAGTTAGCTAGTGGCTCTATGTAAAGGTTAAATAAGTAGGGGGAGAGTGGGCAGCCTTGTCGCGTGCCTCTTTTAATTTGAAATTCTTTAGTGAGGTTACCATTTATGAGTATTTTTGCCATTGGGGCTGCGTAAATATTTGTTACTGCTTTTAGGAACTTGTCACCTAATCCATATAAGGATATTACTTTGCATAAGAACATCCAATTTACTCGATCGAATGCCTTCGCAGCATCGAATGTAAGGACTGCAACTGGATGTTTTCCTGAGTGGCTATATCAATAGCTTCAATTAGTTGGTGAGTGAGGTCGTGCATTTGTCTCCCCTTAATAAAACCTTTCTGGGCTTCATGAATTCGATGACTTGTAATGTAACCTAGTCTTGTTGCTAAAATCTGCGTGTAGATTTTATAGTAATTGTTTAAGAGAGATATGGGTCTGTATGATTCACATTTCAAAGGGTCTTTCCCTGGTTTTAAAATTAAGCTAATGGAGGCATCATTCCAGGATTTTGGAAGAGCTAGCCCTCTATTGAAAACCGTGTTTAATAAGTCCACTAACTTGGCAGCCAACGTTTCTTTTAAAACCATGTACAGCTCGTTTGGTAGAGCATCCGGACCTGCTACCTTTCCTCTCTTCAACCTTTTTAGCGCCTCCATTACTTCCTCTATGGTTAATTCTGAGTTCAGGATTTCCCTATCTTCTGCTTCTAATCTTGCGACTGTTGACTTACTCAGATAGGAATCAACTAAATTGCTAGATACCACTAGGTCTTCGTCATATAAAGACTGAAAAAAATCTGTGAAGGCCTTCTCTATCCCCAGGTCGTCTACTACCTGTCCTCCCATTTTTTCTCCCTGTATTGCTACAATCTTGTTTCTATTTAAATTAGTTTTTACTCTCCATGCAAGGAGTTTTCCGCTGCCTTCCCCATATTCATAGTGTGCTAGTTCGCTAGCTTCCCCTCTTTTCCTAACTCTTTCCTCCAACAAATTAGACAGGTCATTTTTCTTTTTGTATATTTCTTCCTCAGCTTTTTCTCGTTCTAAGTTGGACACTGCGGCCTACAAGGTCCTATGTTGGTCTAAGATCTCCGCCTCTAACTGGCGGATTTTGTGCCTAATCTCTTTGTTTCTTGAAGCCTCCAGGCCAATGAGAGCTCCCCTGATTACTTCCTTATAGGCATCCCATACTACTTGGATGGGGGTTTCGTTATTAATGTTGCTTTCAAAGTATTCCTCAGTTATGATTTTCAATTTATCTGTGATCTGCTTATCTAACAGAAGAGTACGGTCTAGGGTCCATCTTGTAGCCACTTGAGGAATCCCTTGTTTTATTTCTATACAGACTGAGGAGTGATCAGATAAATGTGCAGGTATATGTTCAACCTTATTGACCCTGTTTTTTTTTTTTTTACAGAGTTTTATATAGCGCGAACTTGACCCGAATCGGGTATCAGAGAGCTTTACATAGCACCTGTTGCGTTACCCTGTTATTTATCATATTCTCTATCAGGAAAAAGTCAATCCTTGATACATGACCATACTTTTTATTTTTATAGGCAAATCTATTACTTCGATTGCCCTTAGTCTTCCACGAGTCCACCAAGCCCAAGTCTTCTGTAAATCTGTTCAACCATTCTCTCATTTTAAGGAGGTTTAACGTTCTACCCGGTGGGCATCTATCACTTTTAGGGTCCAATAGTAGATTAAAATCTCCTCCCAGGATAATTGGAGCAGATGTTTCTATTAGTTGGGTGTATAAAGCTTGGAGCGGGGCAGGGTCATCTGTGTTAGGACCATAGTATCCAGCAATAGTATATGGGTTTCCCCCTATTTTTACTTTAAAAACTGCCCATCTACCCTTCAAGTCAGTTACCTCTTCTAGGAATATTGCTTTTGCTGATTTTTTTAAAAGAATTGCTACACCCTTAATGCTACAAGGTTGGTTGGTACAAACATAACTATCAACCCATTTTTGATGTTTCATTATCTTACTCCATTCTGATTTTAAGAGGTGTGTTTCTTGTAAGATTATTACTTCACAGTTCACTATTTTAATGTATTCCTGAATTTTTTGACATCTCTTCTTTACTCTCAGGCCATTTACATTCCAGGACATAATGTTTATTGTGTTATTACCCAGAATTCTGGCCATTGTTTTTTTCCCTCTTGATCTTTTGGAAATCCCTCTCGTTTTATTGGGATCTTGTCTAACCTGATGTTCAACACATCCGACAAAAAGATTTTTTTGTGTTTTTTTCCCAAATGATCCCCACCTAATAAAAAATAAATGTGCAAATAAATAACAAAATCTTTCCCCCCACATTCCCCCGAAGAACCCTCCCTGTCATCATTGGACAAATCTGGTTTGTCCTATTCGAGTACCGTCATCGCGAGGCTTTGATTATACTTCATTAGATTTGACCCCTAGATGTGTCTCTACTTCTGTTGCGACTTAATTTGCTCTACGAGGTTAACAACTTCTTTTGGCTCTTTGAAATTATACATCTGATTTTTCCACATGATTCTCAGTGAGGCTGGGAATTTCATTTGTACTGTTGCCCCATATGACTTAAGTTCCTGTATGTGATTTCCCAGCTCCCACTGCCTATCCTGTGTGGCTCTTGATAAATCGGAGCGAATTTTGAAGTTGTAATCTCCTTTAGCAAAAGTACCCGCTTTTAGGGCTTCGTTCAAGATTTATTCTTTTAAAATATAGGTTTTTAAATTTACTAATATTTTCCGTGCGTTTTTCCTTTGCTTACCTAATCTAAAAGGGTCTCTATGGACTCTTTGGATATCTTCCTCAAGGGTTTTATCATCCATCCCAGGGATGTAATATTTCAACAAGTTCATCACAAAGCTTCTTATATTTTGTACTTCCTGCCCGATGGTATATTTAGTATCCACAAGTTGTTTTTTCTTCTCTCTGAGTTCCTTCTCGTTTGCCTTTAAGGTATAGATCTCTCCCTGGCAATCTTTAACGTCTTTCCCGATTTTTTCTACTACAGTTTCCACCTCGAGTACGCGGTCCATTAAAGAGTTTACTTTCGTTTCGAACGCTTCGCAGGTTGCCTGGATCTTTTCTTGATTTTTCTCGGATTTAGCAAAGTTTGCTCTCATCTCATCAATCAGAGTCTCCAAAAGGTTTCCCGTCCCAGCTTGTATGCCTTGTTCTGGAACATTTTCTTGCCTAATTTGAGGTATGCTTTGACATTTTGTATTCTCGACCTCTAGACCTTCCTGGGGGGTTATTTGGGGGGCCACTCCGACCTCTTCAGGATCGCTTATTGTTAAAGCTTGAAATCGATTATGTGTGTCTACTCCTTCACTCCTGGGTGATAGCGCCTCTGTTTGCATATCTTTGGACCCACCACTACAACCCTCCTCCCTCAGTAGTTGTAATTTTAGGGGGTTGTCTGTCTTGTATTCTAAAGAAGGATCGGAGGGAGGGCATCACCTTGATTTTTACCCCTTGTTTGGTTTGAGCAACCTTGGTTGCTAAAGAGGGGCGACACCCCCCCCTTCAATTTCTGGGTCCCCTGCTTAGCTCCTGATTTTCCATTGCTGTTCGTTGTGGGGTTTGTAAGGGTTAAAACCCGACTATCCCTTGAGGAGCTTAGACCCGCTTCCTCAGTAATCTCGGTGACAAATTGCCTGCTTTTTAGGCAGTAGCTGATGCCCTGATTCTGTATTTTGGAGGGGTCTCCTACCGGGGGGGCTCTGTGTTCCCTTGTGTTTTTCAGGGTGATTATGCGTGTTGTAACCTGAGCTGAGTGCTCTGCAAAAGGTCTAACTGCAGAATTACTCTTCTTACCCCTCCCTTTACTCCTTACTGGAGTCATGCATGCTGACTTCGCTGCCTTCTTTACCTCCTTCTTTTCCGTCCCCTTGGTTTCGTCACAGCAGCCCTTACTGCTGAAGGGTAGATGATCACTCCAGTCACTCCAGTCTCTGGTAAGCCCTCTGTACGCGATTCGAGCCGTAGCTCTCCGGCTCCAGTGCAACTCTGCTGCAGCTTCCGCCCACATGCTGCCTCTGTGCGTGCGCGTTGCCGTAGATTCTCCCGGGAGCTCAGAACGCTGTTTTCCGATGAGCCTCACTCCATGCCGCGAACCCAGTGTCCCGCGTATCATGGGCACGACTTTGCTCCGCTATGTGAAAATAAGGTGAGATTTCTTTTCCTATTTGGTGAATATTCCAAAGGATTCCAAAAGAAAAAAAAATTCAAGTAGCGGGGTCTATTACAAACTCTAGCATGCTTCGCTGTTGATGGTGCTCGCGAACGGACCACTTAGCCGGCCGCCATGTTCTTTCGAATCCAGCATGCAGTTTTACTGCTAGGCCAACTTTCACATTTAAAAGTCCTACTGACGGCATAAACTGTTCATTTACCATGTATAACTCACCACTGAGGTAGGCTGCAGCTAGGTAATATTGCAGGGTGCTATGTGCTTAAAAAGTAACACATATACTCTGAAGTTTTAGCGAGCTATATGCCGTCCTAGAGATCCATGTGCCCAATTATATATCCACCCTGCCACTGACACTTCGGGCCCGATTCACAAAAGTAATCTGAGACAAAATCCTAATTTTACGACTTTCGGCATTCACAAAAGGGATTTAGTAGTAGTAAAGTTAGGATTCCTAACTTTACTACTACTAAACTTAGACAAAATCCTAACTTTACAACTTTTGGTATTCACAAAAGGCATTTAGTAGTAGTAAAGTTAGGATTCCAAACTTTACTACTACTAAACTGAGAGAAATCCTAACTTTACAACTTTCGGTATTCACAAAAGGCATTTAGTAGTAGTAAAGTTAGGATTCCTAACTTTGCTACTACTAAATACCTTTTGTGACTACCGAAAGTCGTAAAGTTAGGATTTTGTCTCAGATTACTTTTGTGAATCGGGCCCTTCAATCTGACATACTTAAGTAGAAAAGTAGGCAGAGACTAAAACAGCCATACAGACTGTGACAGAAGCACCTAAGCATTCACTTACACAGACAGGCACAAGTGGAGGTTGTTGCATACACACTTAAATAACCCGGAAGTAGCCCTTGCATCATGTCTCCGGCTTGCTACACTTGAGCCTGTGCATTCAGTTTTATGGCTAGGACAATCTTTGCATTTAAAAGTCCTAAAGAAGGCATAAAGTGCTCTTTTACCATATATAACTCACCACTGAGGTAGTCTGTAGCTAGGTTATAGGGTAGGATGGTGTATGCTTAAACGGTGGCACATGTACTGTGAAGTTTCAGTGAGCTATATGCATTTCTACAGACTTCTGTGTCCAATTATATATCAACCCTGCTACATACACTTCAATCTGACATACCTAAGGAAAAAAGCAGAGAGACACTAAAATACCCAGTGAGGTAGTTGGAGAAGGACCTAAATATTCACTCACACAGACAGGCTGGACTGATATCTTTAATGGTAATGGAGGCAGCTGTACACATATTTAAAAAACCCTATACTCACTAACTCACCCAGGAGGCAATCCATGCAGCCCCTTACCCACACATTTAGAGAATCATACATGTCACAAAGAGAGGGAGTGATTTAGCAACAAACTTATATACACATGGAATCACAGCCCTAGACAGGAACTGTCACACTCATTCACAATATCTTGTAAAGAACTGATACTTTCACCTTTACCATGTAGCGAAGTTGGCCATGCATCATGTCTCGGGCCTGCTACACTTGAGCATGTACATGCACTTTTCCTGCTAGGTCAATATTCATATTTAAAAGACCTACAAAAGGCATAAAATATTATTTTACCACATATTACTCTCCAGTGACATAGGCTGCAGGTAGGCCTTAGGGCAGGTTTGTATGTGCTTACAATGTATCAAATGTACTGCAAAGTTTTAGGGAGCTATATGCACTCCTATATGCCCATTTGCCCAATTATACATCCACCTTGCGTCCCAGACTTCATATATGTACTCTGAAGTTTTCATGAGCTACATACACTGCTAGAGACCCATGTGCTCAATTATACATCCACACTGCCACCCACATTTCAATCTGGCATACCTAAGTAGAAAAGCAAAGAGACACTAAATCACTCAGTGACCTACTAAGAAAAGCACACAGAGAGGCAGACATGATATGTATCTTGCGCTTATGGAGGCAGTTGCACACACACTTAAATAACAGTATACTCACTAACACACTCAGGAGGCAATCCATGCAGCTCCTTACAGATACATTTGGAGAAGCATACATGTCACAAAGAGAGGTAGTGATTTGCTAACAAATGTACATACACATCCACTCACAGCCCCAGATAGGAACTAACATACCCATTCATATATCCTGTAAAGAACTAACAGCTTCAACTCTACCATACAAAGAAGTAACCCTTGCATTATGTCTTGGGGCTGCAATACTTTAGCCTGTGCATGCAGTTTTACTGTTAGGGCTGTGTTGGCACTTCAAACTCGTACACAAGGTGTAAACTACTCTTATACCACATATAACTGAGCACTGAGGTAAGCTGAGGGGAGTTAATAGGGAGAGTGCTATGTACTTAAATGGTAACACATGTAGTCTGAAGATTGCCTGAGCTATATATGCTAATGTAAAGTAAATGTTTAAATAGTTAAAATATGTAATGTGATACTATGTAATTAAGTGGCGAATGTACTTCTCTATTGTTTTTTTCAGACATCAATATCTAGTTATCTACAGAGAATTACCATGTCAACAAAAACTCAGAGAAGTTAGAGGCAGCAGCAAACAGAGCATCTTCTTAGAACTGAGAAACCAAAGGGGCAAAATGCAGAAAAGGTGGTGATAGAGAAATGGACTGCTGGTAAGAGGACAAATACATTTTTAAAATTGTTTGTGCACAACTGTAAACAGTGCAAAAAGAAGTAAATAAAAACAAAACTATAACACCAAGTATCAAAGCACAAAAAGTCTCTGACATAAAAAGTAAGACGCTATTGAAAAAAGGAGAGACTTTAAGCAGAAGGCAGTTCAAGGAAATCAGAGGTAGAATGTTCCGTACCAGAGTAATTCACAACTTGTTAGCATCTATGAAGAAATATAAAAGAAGAACTCAAGCAATTAGACAAAAGGAATATGTTGAAGGTATAGTTGATAATGTGTTTTCTCTGAAGAGGAAACTATTCATCCCTCAGAGGCACAAACTTTTGGGTCACTTTCTGGTTACAAACTAAACACTAGTAAAACACAAGTGATTATTAACTTTAAACCTGCTAGGCCCATCACAGGCGTATGCCATGTAGCAACTTATCTCGGCGTGCGTATCACTTCGGAACTACGAAAGTTACTTAATCTGAATTACGAATCTTTGCTACAGGAAGTCACCAAAAAGCTAAAGCGAAGGTATAATCTCCCCATCAGCATTATTGGCATATATAATATAATAAAGATGTCGATATTACCTAAATATTTATACTTATTCCACGCTATCCCTCTAAGAGTTCCTAATTTTTTCTTAAAAAATCTTGACGGTATTATAAGTAGTTTCATTTGGGTCTAAAAGCGAGCTCGGCGAGCGATTAAACTTATAAAATATCCTTACATACTAGGGGGTCTTCAATTACCTGATTTTAAGCTTTATTTCTGGGCCTCTTTCTCGGGGCGTCTTCATAGCCTTCTCTTAAATAAAGACCAAGATTTTTACCATCAGCTTATACTGGGCCAGGATAGTGGTAGATTTCTATATCGTACTCTAGATCCGAACTATTACAAACGAGTCAGTTTCAAGACCATTAGAGACACTGTTACTGTTTGGCGGGACATCCTTTCTGGCTACTCGCTCCCAACTTTTCACGATAGGTTCCCTCTTTGGGATAACCCACTTTTGCCCGAGATCTTCAAGGATAGGGTGGCAAAAAGCTGGGCTATGTATGGGGTGGAGAGACTTGGTCACTTATACGACATTCACGGTTTCAAGACCTTTCAAAGTCTCCAGAACACATTTTCCCTTCCTCAACAATTTCACTACAAGTATCTGCAGATCAGAGACTTTTTATTGAGATCGCAAAGACTCGTATCCATTTCTGCATATGAGATTCTGACACTTATCCATGAATCACCCCGTAAACACTCAATACGTATTGCTTACCAATATTTCACACCGCTTAGAACAGACCCATGTGTCCAGCTCGCGCTGAAGTGGAGCCGTACTTTGGGGACAGACATTTCTGCCGTACTAATTAACGATGCATTTACTACACTAAAAGAAGCTGTAGTGTCGGTCAATCTAAAGCTTCAACATTTTAGGACACTGTGTATGCTATATTATACCCCCAAGAAGATGGCAAGCTGGCGGGAAAAAAGAGGCGACCAAGCCCCCGATGACAAAACAAAATGTCCCAAGTGCGGAGCCACCGCGGTCGACATAGTGCACATGTTTGCTACATGCCCGCCGATCTGGGCGTTCTGGGAGGACGTTAGTCACGCTTGTAGAGACAGACTGGGTCTAGAACTAAGATTTACCGTACAGGAGATAATGATGGGTTTTAAGGTCGACCCTAGCCCGGCACGTTGTGCACTTTTTGCCATCTTATTAGTTACTGCAAGGCTCACCATCGCCAGGGCTTGGATCTCCCCTAAACCTAGTAGCTCGGTAGAGTGGTGGATCATGTTGGTCGAGATTTGTGAAAGGGAAAAAGCTGTGACAAAAACCAGAGGTGAACGTGCTATGCGGAAATTTCAAACTGCTTGGTATAAGGTACTTAAGGATTGATAATCTAAATATGAGTTTCCTGTTTTATATGTTCCCGATGTACCAATTTTGTTTTATGAAAATTATGTGATCTTGCTGATACCCTATTTTTCCATTAATGTATATTTGTATACATTGTGATGATTTCCCTTTGCATTAATAATAAAAAATTGGGGGGGGGGGAAAGAAAGGGCTTAATTTTGAACCCTAATATTACCTGCAACAAAAAAAAAAGGGAAACTATTTATCTTGGTTTTAAACAGAATGAAGACACTGGACATAATAGTGTTGTTTGTGAGGTGACAGAGCCAGAAGAAAATATTTGTTAATAGAAGTAACTTTTGCAAAGTTTTTAGTGGTGAATAGATACATACTTCGAGTACTGAGCCTGTCTTTAATGAAGATGGCTACTTGCACGACAACACATTAGTGCATGCAGTTGATGAATCTGGACGATTTTATAAGATGAAAATTAGAACTCCTATTTCAAAAGAAGTAATGGTACCTTGAAATGTTGAGAAAGTGATTGCTGAAGAGGTGCAAGGAAGGCGTAGACAGGCCCTTGTGTACGAATGGAATTGCAGTAGTGTTTGTAGTATTGGACAAGAATAAAAAAAAACCAATGTATTATTCCCTGATTTAAATGATTTTTATCAATCAGCAATAAAGATTTTATTATTATTCGACAAGAATCAATTTATATATTGAGAAATTTCCTCCGTATCTTTCCTTGCAGAAGTTTAAAACAGAAAATACGCTCTTTGCAAGGATTAGATCCTTGCAAAGTAAGAAAACATACTAATTTACTAGGACACCCACTAGCTTGTCTGACAAAAAAAGTGGGTCAAAGCAGCTTTCATCATTTCAGAAAGTTAGGTGTCCAGTACTCAAAAATGAAACTTTTGTTAGAAGGCTTTCCTGTGTAAAAACTCCTGCTCTATGTTTAGGAGAAATGAATAGAGCTCTTTTGCATGGTAGTGTAGTGGAAGTAGAAAAGGTTTGTGAGGATGTGCAGTTTCGCTTTTAAGTCCTGAACAGGAGTTTAGGGAAAATGAAGAGTTGGTGACAACAGGATTTGCAGAACAGAACATACGTATTAGTGTTGGTAATTTTGAAAAAGAGATTAGGAACTTTAATGTAGTTTGTTCAGAGAAAGCAAACTGTGTTTGTATATGTTGTCGACGCACTCACTACAAAAGTCAAACTAGTAATGTTGATTTGTATATTAAAAGTGAAAAAGAGAATAATAAAAAGTGGTCGGAATTTGCTGTTTACTTATTTGTAGAGGAATGGTTTGACTTGTCCACCCGACAACTTATATGTAAGTACTGCTATGATAAGTTAGAGGAAAACAAAAGGCCTGCTAGAGCAGTACACAACAACTTAGAAATAGTACCTGTTCCAGAGTGCTTAAAGATTTGAATGTTTATGAATCTATCTTAATACAGTCTATACATCCATTTCAAGCTATAGTTCGCATGGAGCCAAAGACAGGGAAATTATTTCCAACTGAGCTCCAGAAAGGTCTCAAAGGTTGAGTTGTATACTTGCCATTAGATTTTAAGAAAAATATTGAAACCATAGGGGTACATAGAAATTTGGAAGAGGGACTTGTAATTCTAATAAATGGTGTCCTGACCAAGAGCAAAAGATATGGTAAGAGTTAGTAGATATTAGTAAAGTTAAAAAGGCAACTTCATATCTGGTACAAAATAACATATGATAAAAAAATACAGAAATTCTTCAAGATGTCAACCATCTGGAGAACAATACATCATCATTGACAGGTCAGATAGAAAAAGTGGATCGATCCACAGTAGAAGAAATGTATGAACATTATAGTATCCATCCCCTACATTCTAAAGAAATTGTTGGGGATGCTATTGATCTATATCAACTAAAAGAAGCAAAAGGAGCTCCATTAAGTGTATGGGAAAAAAGTTTAGAAGGTCTGTGTTTCCCTCATCTGTTTCCTACTGGACTAGGTGGTAGGTATGATGACTGGCCTGTACAAATACCACCGGCTGAGTACAGATCTACGAGACTTTATTCAGAGGACCCTAGTGTGGTAATGTTTAGAATTGTATGATGCAACTATGATGCAGTGGAACTGCATCATAGTTAAAGTTCCAATGTTAACCAGTATTGAGTTGTACAGCTGGAGGTTGCTGCATGTAAATCTGTACTCCATTAAAGATACTTCAAGAACATAATTGAAGCTTTCTGTCTGGATTACTACATATTTTGGCGACGAGGGACCTGCGCGGAGGGCAGGAAAGAGGCACAACCTTCACCTCTGGAACGCCGCTAATTTCAATTAGCGCTATTGAAGAAAAGAAAATCTCATGTCTTTGGGATATCATCTAACTGTGAGTGTTTACTTAATTTAGCGCTCCATGTTAACTTTATTGGTAATGTTTATTAACATTACTGGAAACAATTGCACAACCAGTGTGTAAAAAAAAAAAAGAATTGTTTTATTGAAATAAGCCTGCTGCGTGTTTCGAGGGACCCGAGGAATTTAATGAAAAGCACATACTTTTCAATAAGTATACAAACTATTGGGAGGCGTTAATCCAAGCGTAGAATACTGCACATTAAATTTTGTTAGCAGTGTGTAAAGCTTTCACACTCAATTTAAGCTGTAAAGTCTGAAACAAACAGCCACTGCCGAGCGCGAGGGAAGAGAAGACCATTCAATATAATGAGGGAGTGCACCCAAGCGTGAAGGGATAATTGGTGTTAAAAGGAATCTGCCTTTTAAAAGCAAACAAAGCCTGCAGGGGAGTGCACCCAAGCGTGAAGGGATAATTGGCACTAAAAGGAATCTGCCTTTTAGGAGTAAATAAAGCCTGTTGTGCGCATGTAAACCTTGCACGAGAGCTTTATTTTGAAAGCAAACAAAGCCTGCTGTGCGCGTGTGCAGCCCGAAGGGACAATTAGCATTGAATCTGAGCCGTCTTTTAGAACAAATAAAGCCTGCTGTGCACAAGTGGAGCTCTACGCTAGCAGTCAATAGGCATTGAAGGAAGGCTCTAATTTGAAACTAAACAAAGCATGCTGTGCTCTCCTGAACCAAGCACTGAAAAAAAAATAAAGCAGCACTGAATAAATAAAGCTTGTGGCAAGGCTGCGCGCACGTTCAATTCGGAAGTAAACACACTTTTGAATCACATTATCATCGAGTTACATTAATTTATAGCAATTAAGTACCGTGTTAGCAGATCCTTTGGGTTTCTCAACTGAAGTTTCCTGTCTGACTGAAGATAACTGAAACTAAGAAAGGACTTTTAGAAATAGCATCAAGCTTCCTGGTTGATGAAATAAACAACAGACTACTCAAACTACTTCTGCTACTACTTGGAGAATTGCACTTTATTGTTTTAATTAATTATTTTAGATTGTTATTTCAGCCTATTATGTTAATTAATTGTGTTGATTAATTATTTTAGGTTGTTGTTTCAGTCTATTATTTTAAACTATTATATTAGATTGTTATTTTAGCTTGTTGTTTGAGTCTTTAATTGCAGGTATGTCTGAAGAATCTATGTCTGCTCCTCCAAAATTTTTACCCGTTCCAGGAGAACCTTCTATTCCTTGGAAACGTTGGAAGAATATATTTTCAACATATTTGTTAGCAATTGGAGGAGACAAATATGGTCCTGTAAGGAGACAAGCCATACTTTTGCATCATCTTGGAGTAGAAGGAAGGAGAATATATGATGACTTACCAGAAATATCATTGGGAATGGGAGATGGTCAACCGGTGAATATTTATGAGATGTCGTTACAGATGTTGGAAAAACATTTTACTCCGAAAGTAAATATTGTTTTTGAAAGGCATAAATTCTTCTGCAGAGTACAAAAGATTTATGAAAGTATTATGTCATATGTAGCATCCTTACGAGGTTTAGCAGTCACTTGCGAATTTCAAGGTTTGTGTGATTCCTTAATAAGAGACCAAATTGTAAGGTGCACGAACAACAAAAGAGTGAAAGAAAAGCTACTGTCAAAGGATCCCACTTTAGAACAAGCTATTCAAATTGCTAGGAGTATGGAAAACACTGATCTTTGGATAAAAGAAATAGATAAAGGAAAAGGTGTAGGTGAAAACTCAATGGTAGTTACGGGAAAAGAGAAAATTCCTACGGAAGTCAAGGAAGTAAAAAGAGAGATATTCAAGAAAGCGATTAATAGAAGTAATGAAAATGTACCAGTTAAAAGTGGAGAAAGACGTCCTATTATTTGTTATAGATGTGGGTGTCCTGGACATGTAAGTTCAAGTTTTGCATGTGGAGCGAGAAATGCAACATGTAGGGTGTGCGGGAAAAGAGGTCATCTGGCGAAGGCATGCAGATCAAAAGGGTACACTCAGACTACTAGTATCAAGGAAGTGGAAGACAAGGAAGAGCAAAATGACGAATTGTTCCTAACTATAGAAGGGGTGGAATTAGATGCATTTCAAGTTGTAGAAACTGTAGAAAAATGTGATTTGGATGTTGTGCTGAATATAGATGGCAGCTTTATGAGTTTAAAGAGAGAGAGTACTGAAAAATTAGAAAAACCACATTGTGAGGTCACATTAGGAAAAAGAACAGTAAGATTATTAGCTGATTCTGGTAGCCTTTTTACTCTAATTTCTAAGGAAACTTTTCAAGAAAAAGTGAATGGAGACATAAAAAATCTTCTACAAGCTGATGTAAGAGCTGTTGGGTATGGTGGATCAAAAATTAATATTTTAGGCATGGAATGGATGAATATTATCTTCAAGAACAATGGGGTATTTGGAAGAGTTTATGTTACTCAGGAAGGATCTAATTTGTTAGGATGGCGACATCAGAAAGATTTGAACATTATGCTCAATCCTAATGCTGTGGAACCAGTTATGGCAATTGAACCGAATGTAGAAAATGTATCCTCAAATGTTGATATGAAGAATGAGTGGGGAAACATGTTAATGAAAAAGTATTCTCATATTTTCTCTGATAATTTAGGTATGTTGAAAGGGTTTGCTCACCGTATCATCTTGAAAAGAAATGCTAAACCCATTGTGCATAAAGTTAGAACAATACCGCATATGATGAGAGAACCACTTCGTAAAGAATTGGATAAATTGTTGGAAGCTAAAGTTATAGAACCAATTGAGTCATCAGAATGGTTATCTCCAATTGTCGTTGCAACCGAAGGAAGGTAATAAAATTCGTTTATGCATTGATTTGAGAGATTTGAACAGAAATATTTGGGTGGATAGACAACCATTACCAAATATTGGAGAAATGTTAAGCATGATGGGAGGGGGTTGTGTATTTAGTGTCTTAGACATGTCCTCAGCCTAGCATCAAGTGAATCTACATCCCCGAGTCGCGTCCCTTGACCTCATTTGTTACACCTTTGGGGGCGTTTCGGTATCGTAGAATGCCTTTTGGATTGGCATCAGCCTCTGCTGTATTCCAGCGCGTCATGCAGGGTATATTTAAGGGGATGGAGAGAATATTATGTTTTCAAGACGATATAATGATTGTGGGGAGGTCTTTCGATGAACATGATAAATTGATGGAAGAAGTTTTGGAGAGAATTTCAAAATGTGGATTGACAATCAAAAAAGAGAAGTGTCAAATAAGATTGAGTAAAGTCAACTATTTGGGTCATCAGATATCAGCTAAGGGTATAAGACCGAAGGGTAGTATTGTGAGAGCTGTGAAAGATGCTCCTTGTCCTACAAATAAGGATCAATTAAAGTCCTTCTTAGGTCTTGCTGAATATTGTCCGAAATTTGTTAAAAAATTTGCTGATTTAGTTGAACCGATGAGACTTCTCTTGAAGAAAGGAATTGTGTTTGAATGGAATTCTAAGTGTGAGGATGCATTTAAAAAAGTAAAGATATGCCTCTCCAGTGCTCCATCATTGGGTCATTTTGACTCTAACAAAAAATCCATATTGGTAACGGATGCTAGTAATATCGGATTAGGAGCAGTCTTGTTACAAGTGTCAGGTAAAGAGGAAACAATTATTGGGTTCGCTTCACGCAGATTACAGGGAGCAGAAAAATCATATTCAACTATAGAGAAGGAAGCTCTGGCATGTTGTTGGGGAGTAGCGCACTTTAAGTACTATTTGTGGGGCTTACCTTTTGTTGTGAAGACAGATCATAAACCTTTAGTCCATATTTTCAAAGGTGGACGTGGTTTAGATGGTAGTGTAACTCCTCGAATATCGAGGTGGTTATTATCTGTTTTAGATTATAATTTTGTGGTCGAATATGTGCGTGGCAGTAAGAATGTTATTGCCGACTGTCTTTCTAGAATGCCGGTGGAGGATGACTCTTGCGTGGAAATTTTGGAGGATTTAGTTGTAAATGTGGACACTGAATTTGCGGTTAGTCAAGATGAATGGAAGGAAGCAATGGAGAATGATGAGGAATATAAGAAGTTGAGGGAACTCATTGTGAATTGTTGGAATGGGTCTAGTGAAGTGGAAATGCATAAACAATACTTGTCGGTGAAGGATGAACTTAGTTTGCAAGGTGATAAGATTTTGAGAAGAAATAGGATAGTTCCTCCAGTTTTATTGAGAACAAGGTTATTGAGAATAGTACATGAGGGGCATTTAGGAAGAAGTTTGACTAAGCGGAGATTAAGAGAGTCTTTTTGGTGGCCTGAAATGGACAGGAATGTGGAAGAACTGGTGCACGATTGTCATGCGTGTAGCAATAGTGATAAGGTAAAGGTTACAAGAGAACCTCCTTTGAGATGTGTTGAGTTACCTATGAGACCATGGGAGAAACTGGCTTTAGATATATTGGGTCCAATTGACAAATTGGGAAGTAATAATCGGTTTTTGGTTGTGTTGGTGGATTATCATAGCAAGTGGTTTACATGTAAATCTATGGGACAAGTCACTACTGCTAATGTGATAAAATTTCTAAAGGAAGTCTTTTGGAAGAAGGAGTACCGAAAACACTTGTAACGGACAATGGAGTTCAATTAGTTTCTTCTGAAATGAGTAGTTCTCTTTTTGGTCTTGGGATCAGTCATGATAGAGTAGCTTTGTTCCATCCACAAGCCAATGGTCTCGTTGAAAGAGTGAATCGGATTGTGATGGAATGTATTCAACTCTCTCTAGCTAATGGATTGTCATGGAAGGATGAGTTACGGAGAATGATGTGGGGTCATAGGATTACGCCTCACACAGTGACGGGAGTTTCTCCTTTTGTAGCTTTGAAGGGAAGAGAGCCGGGTACTAAGGAGTCTCCGATGTGGTTGCAGGAGAAGAATCAGGTTTGGGTTGATAGAGAAAATATGAGGTCAAGAGTTGCAGATTGTCAGTGGCGCAATACGATATGTTTTGACAGCAGGAAAGGTGCTAAGGAGTTGGTGTTTGAGGAAGGTGATTGGGTGGTAATAAGAAGATTTGGATTTGTGAAGAAAGGAGAAAGCAAGTTTTCTCAGCCGCATAAAGTGATCTCTGTCAGAGGTTCCGTGGCTCAACTGGATGATGGCAAGAAGTGGAGTTTTGGGGATTTGTGCAAAGTATCTCACTTATAATACTGTAAAAATTGTTTACCTCAATACATGTAACTCATAGGTTTAATGTTTTTTAAGTATTATTTTCTTTTAGATTTCATAGGGGGAAGATATGTGGTAATGTTTAGAATTGTATGATGCAACTATGATGCAGTGGAACTGCATCATAGTTAAAGTTCCAATGTTAACCAGTATTGAGTTGTACAGCTGGAGGTTGCTGCATGTAAATCTGTACTCCATTAAAGATACTTCAAGAACATAATTGAAGCTTTCTGTCTGGATTACTACACCTAGATTTCGTCAATGTATGCCTTATATATTTCATCCACTATTTTAAAGTGATTTGCCTGCATTGTCTTATGCCGTAAATCACATTTTGAAAACAGGAGCAAAATCAATGTGAAAGAGAATTTGTTGAGAAAATTCACAAAAAAGATGAACAGCTGGAATACAACTTGATTAATGTCATGGCATGTCAATGTGGGACCAACGAATATTGGTATCATCATCACAGTGAACTAAAATGCATGTTGAGAAATTTAGGAGCACCAACAATGTTTTTAACACTCAGTTGTGCTGAGTATGCATGGGATGATCTGCTTCATTTCTTCCGAGAGGCAAATTCAAATATAAAAGACATCGATCTAAAGACACCAGGAGAACCAGGCAAACGTTTGCAGATATTTTAACCACAGATTTCAAGCAATGATGGCTTCTATCTGCAATAAAACTAATCCACCTCTTGGTGAAGTGACTGATTTATTTTGCCGCAAAGAATACCAAGCCAGAGGTGCTCCACATATTCAGATGCTGTTATGGTAAAAGATGCCCCAAAGTTTGGAACAGACACTGATGACTCTGTGATGTCTTTCATGGAGCAGTATGTGACTTGTATCATCCCAAGGGAGAGTGTTGACAAAATGTTAAGACAACAAGTTCTATGATTCCAAAATCATAGGTGTGGAAATATTGTCGTAGAAAATATAGATCAAAAGGAAACTTTTATACAAGATGTTGTTTTGAATTTCCACAACCTGTGATCTCAGAAGGAAGAGTTAACAGCTTTTAGTGTGCAGTCAGACACACTCTCACAGTAATCACCAAAGAACACATACAAACTCGGAAGAGCAGAAGCTTCAAAATAATCAGTGACTACAATCCTGTGATTCTGAAGATGTGGAATGCAAACATGGATCTACAGTCTGTTGCAGATAACTCAATTGCTGTTTCTCATTATGTTACTTCTTATATAACAAAGACAGAGATGAAGGAGATGTGGGAGAAGATTTCGTCAAGATGAGTCTTACAAAGAAATTGTACAGTTTTAGTTTGAAAATGCTTTCTCACACAGAAATAGGCTCTTAAACTGTGCAGACAGGTTAAGCTCATCTGGTGTGTTTTCTAAATCAAGAGGAGCTCTGTGGGTCAGTTTAGGGCTTGCTAACAGTCATAATAGAGTATTAAAGTATTTTCCTGAAATTCAATATCTTGCAGAATTTCAGCCTGAGAGTACAGACATTCTGAAGATGAACATGCTGGATACGTACTATCCAAGAAGGAGTTCTCATCTTGAAAGGATGTGTCTATATAAAGTACTTCAACATTATACTTATAGAAGTAATGTCTCTGAAAACATAGAAGGAGGAAAAGTTGCTGTCCTTGGATGTGAAGGATGTTTGATCAGACAAAACAATGGAAATGTAATCAACCTTAGAAAGCTAATTTGCCAAACTCTGGCCAAAATGAAGTTTTTCTATTTAGCAGTGATGCAGTTGTTCAAGCCATGGCATGCTGAATCCGAGTTACTTGGACACTTTGTGTGTTATGAACACTCATTCAATGCTTTAAAAGACACTATTGAATTTTAAGTGTTTCCAGTCTATCTTCAAATGTTGAGAGAAGAGATTGAACAGGAAGAAACAATTGCTGCTGAGATAGCAAGAGAAAGTTCTCAGAGCAGCCAACGTTCACCACCTGCAAATCAAGATCCTCTTGGAGAACCAATAATTCAAAATGAAGCTGCTATAGCTATGGATGAGGTGGATAATGCAATGCAGCAAGCAAGACAGGAAACTGTAGATTTGGAACTAATAATACAACAACTGAATACAGATCAAATATAAATGTTTGATGAAGTAAAAGATAAAGTAGAACATGGATTACTGCATGAGAAAAAAGAGTGTGAATGTTCTACATATAAACCAGTTCTACTGTATATAAGTGGTTAAGCTGGAACTGGGAAGAGCTTCTTGAATAAAGCAGTCACAATTTATCTACAAAAAACTAGAGATTCTAATTTGTCATGTGTAGTTACTGCACCAACAGGATTAGCTGCACATAATATTAAAGGAGTTACCCTTCATCGATTATTAATGCTCCCCGTTGAACTAGACAAAACAAATTTGAATACAACAAATTGTCTGGTGATGCTTGTCATGAGGTAGCAAAGAAATTGAAGCTTTTAATTATTGAGGAAGTCAACATGATTTCATACCCAAGGCTTACTTTTATACATTTAAGAATGCAGCGGATATTAAAAACTGAGTACCACATACTATTTGGTGGAAAACACTTAGGGGCCGATTCCGATCTCGGCCGGTAGGGCTCCGAATCGGATTCGGCTTAACCGGATCCGATTCGGAGCCCTATTGCCCGACCGATTCGTACGCGCGTCCGGGCGAGCGAGTACGATGCAAAATCGCCGACCGACTCGTCCGGGCGTCCCGACCGCTCCGACCGATTCGTTCCCGGGTCTAACCGCACCACGCAATGGAGACGTTCCCCGGCCGGGTAAGTACGATGCGCGCCGCGAGCAGTCCGACCGAGCCGCGCACTCCGGCTCCAAAGAGCAGTCAGAGCCGTACTTTGGGGGTCCGTGTCGGACCCCCCTGTACGCGTAGCCGCGCGAGTCGGACACAGGGGGGACCCATGGGTCCCCCCTATCTGTGTGTGTACGGCGCGAGTCGCTTCGCCGCGTACACGCTGTAGGGGGCGCCCTTGTCCGCCTCGCACCCATTGAGTCAATGGGAGCCCGCGTACGCGTTGTACGACAGGCTCCCATTGACTTCAATGGGAGTCCAACCGACTCGAGTCCGATGGCATACGTGCGCATCGTACTCGTTCGGTCGGGCTGCACGGGTCCGATTCGGTCGGAAATCTCTCTGGGTCCGGCTCAGTCTGAGAGATTTCCGGCCCGAATCGGAATCGGCCCCTCTGTGTTTGGAGACCTGCTATAACTAACACCAGTTAAAGGACAACCTGTTTTCAAGACACTACTACATAATGAAACAAGGAATTCACTAGGAAGTATTGGAAATGTAAACATTTGGAAAAACTTTTAATACAAAGAGTTAGTAAAAAATATGCGTCAAGCATCAGATGTGGAATACAGAGATAAACTCAAGGGTATAAGAGTGGCAGTTCTCACAAAACAAGGAAAAACTGCATTAGGAAGCCGTCTTATGAAAAATCTATTGCCATCTTCTATTACCGCTGCTCAACTAATGAATGTTATGTTATGTTATGTTAATTGGATTTCTAGAGCGCATCGGTTACCCTGAGGTGTCCTGGCGCTATACACTGCCTGCAGGTTAGTGGAGAAATATGGTCAATGAGTGAACAGCCAAGTCTTCAGTCCCTTTCTAAAAGAAAGGAGATCTGCTGCATTCCTCAGGTGGAATGGCAAGTCGTTCCAGGCCTTGGATGTGCATGTGATGAAACTCCTACCTCCCCAACTAGCTTTTTTAAATGTAGAGATTTGGACGTTTTTTGCTCCAGTGGACCGAAGAGTCCTACCGGGAACATACCATTTAAACCTTTGCCTCAAATGGTCAGGGCCTATTCCATTAAGGGCTTAGAAGGCCATGCGAAGGGCCTTAAAATGTACCCTTTGCTTCACAGGAAGCCAGTGTAGTTGAATTAATTCTTTTTTAACAGAGACGAATTTAGGTGTCCCTGACAACAGCCTCGCTGCCGCGTTTTGTGCTATCTGAAGCCTGTTAATGTGCTGTTTTTGGGCATTCAGATAGAGGCTGTTGCAGTAATCCAGACGTGCCATGACAAGTACCATGACCACCGTCCTGAGATTTCCTACCGAAAGATAAGGCTTTATTTTCCTTATGATTCTGAGTATCAGAAAACAGGCAGATACCACGGAGCTTATATGATCACTAAAAATGAGTCTGTTATCTACTGACACCCCCAGATTTTTTGCTTTCAGGATAGGGGTGGGGCAAATGCCCAAATCTGCTGGCCACCAGTCTGGTGTCCATAAGTGTGAGTTATTTCCAAATATAATAACCTCTGTTTTGCTTGAATTTAATTTTAGGCAATTAGTCGACATCCATCCTGATATGGCCTTCATACAATCATGAAAACATGCTCCTGTTTCCTTTTCCTCACCATCTCTAAGGGATAACACTATTTGAGTGTCATCCACATAGGAGGTGAGTTGGAAACCAAAGGATCTTATCAGGCCAGCCAATGATATCACGTACACATTGAAAGGTGTTGGGCTTAATGAGGATCCCTGGTGAACCCCGCAAGGAATGCAAAACGGCTTGGACTTGTTGTTGTCCAAATCAACTGTTTGTGTTCTTTCAGATAGAAAGGACTGCAGGAGGTTCCAGGCAGCACCCTGTACCCCTACTTCAGACAAACGGTCCACTAAAACTTCATGATGGACCGTGTCAAAGGCTGTTGACTGATCTAACATAATCAGTATTGCCTTACCTCCACAATCGAATGCCTCCCTTACTTCCTCTATGGATTTGATTAAGGCCAACCCTGTGCTATGTTCCGCTCTGAACCCATATTGAGATGGGTCGAGTATATTGTTAGCTTGAAGAAATGCACTGAGCTGGATGTTCATAGCTTTTTCTGTGATGATTTTTGCAGGGACGGAAGCCGCGAGATTGGCCTATAGCTACTTGGGTCCGTAGGATCCAGAGTTGGTTTTTTCAATAGGGGGAGGATAGAGGGCTTCTTCCAATCCTTGGGAAATATCCCAGTGGTAAATATGTTATTAAGCAGGGGGTTTAGGGTGAATCCTATGACTTCCGGAATGGATTTCAGAACCAAAGCCGGACATGGATCTATAGGGGATCCTGATCGGATAGAGTTCAAAAGTTTTGTTGTTTCTGATGCTTCTAATAATGCAAACTTGTCTAGGACTGATGTAGGGTTAGATCCGATCTGAACTTTTTTCGGTGGCTGTATCCATTCACTCTTCTGAACTGAGGTGAACGTAGAAAAAATACATTCCACTTTTTGTTGGAAAAAAATAGCCAATTTTTCGCACAGTTCTGGGCTACTTGCACTCTTGGGAGTCATTGGTGAGGCAAGTTTTTTAACAGTTTTATAAAAGTTCTTTAGGGTTAGACTTAGCTTGAAGGATTTGTTCTGAAAAGAAATTCTTTTTTGTTTCCAACAATAGTTCCTTATAAAGTCTAAGACTAAGCTTATAGATTTCTCTATCATTGCTTTTATACCCTTTCCTCCATGCATAATTTCATTAAAGAAGACAAGTCTATAGTTTGTTTGATTTCAACCCTTAAAGAGTGTTGTAAATTCAATGAAGAATTACTACTATTGGAAAAAGAAGATATAGAAATTATAGCAAGTGATAACATAGAACATCAAGGAGTTACAGTACTACTGACGGAAAGACTGCAATCAAAATTGGACACTTTAGAGAAGTCTGTTTCCAAAACTGCTGGATTACAGAAACAGTTACATGTGTGCAGAAATGCTCATGTAATCTTTTGTCAGAATTCAAATGTTGAGGAAGAGCTTGTAAATGGCGCAATGGGAAAAGTTATACATTTTGTTAATTATGCAAACAGAAATGACGCGGAACACTTGGTCATAAAATTTGATGAGGTTGACTGTGTAAGCAGATTGTTTGATGTTATACGTTTCTTGTTAGTCAAAAACATGTGTAGTGAAAACAGTTTGCGGTGTCACTAGCACATGCTGTAACAATCCATAAATCACAAGGGTTAAGTGTAAATTCTGCTTTGGTAAATATTGGTAGTACTGTATTCAAAGAAGGAATGTCATATGTAGCACTATCGATAATTAGAACATTGTCCGGTTTGTATTTGATTGATTTTGATGAGAAACAACTTAGTGCTGATGCAAGCTGTGTAAGGGAGTATAACCCTTTAAGAAGTGCTCCTCATCTGGCCAGTACCCAGTTTATGAGTAACAAGTAATCTGTCTAATGTGGAAGATAAGAAAATAGAATATAGTTCATGATCAAAAAGAGGTAGAGAAGGAGAATCCTCAACCATGAAAGAAGATAAAAGTACTAAATAATGAAGAAATTGTAGGTTACCAGTTAGACAACACTTCAGGGGTCAACTGCTATGTAAATGTTGTTGTCAATGTGCTATTTCATTTGCGTGTTGTTGTTACTGAAATTAAACAAAAACGAGGTAAGAGAATTTGTTCTGCACTCTACGGTTCGCTGCAACGTTCACTCAGTGACAGAACTGCAATACAATCGGCTTCAGGAATACGGCATCTTATAGATATGTCTACTCTATCAGTAGTAATTTCTATCAATGTTCAAAAAGATGCGCAAGAATTTATTATGTTGAACCTAGGAGTATTAGAGGAAGAAGAAGTAAATATTAATCAGGTATGTGGGTTAAGTTACAAATGGCAGAATAACTGTGAAAATTTTGATTTTACCTCCAGCACTGTAATTAATTCAGAACGATTCCTCTACTTGATATTACCAAATTGTAAAAGTATACCTTTTCAACAACGCCATGAACAAAATAAACAGATATAAAAAAATGATGTTTTTCACAAAGCCATTACAACAGAGAATTTTAAACATGGTGCAATTAAACTGTTTTCGTAAATATTGTTTACACATTGTGTATATATGTGTTTTACTCTTTATAGTTTAAAATTTCTTACAGTAATGGCATTAGTGCTGGAATTACAACTTCACAGTGATGGCAATAGCAATTTTTTTTTTTAAACTGTTCTAAATATACCAACACAAATTATTAACAGCATCATACTAACATACAAAAAGAATTGTTTTGTTATACTCCTGTATTATATAGCATACAATTACAGAATAAAGTTACAAAAATCTTTGGAAAAAGTTGGAAAAAATTTAAGAAACTTAAACAATGTAGTTACGAAACACAATTTAAAAAATTAAAACATCACTACAAAATCCAAAAGTTAAAGGGATGTTATAGTTGGAAATTACAATTTAAAGAATTTTATAAATACACTGAAAAATAAAAACGCTATAGGGATGTTATAGTTCACATTAGCATTTAAAAGAACCTAAGAAATTAACTTAAAAAAACAAAGGTTACAGGGACGTTATAGTTAGGAAATAGAAATTAAAAAACATGAAATGAAATTGCAATTTATAAAGCGTTCTACTACCCGTAGGTGTCTAGGCGCTGAGAAATTCCGAAGAGGAGAGAAAGAAAGAAACCTCACCAGAAGGGCACCAGGGAGATAAAGTGATGTATCAGTGTGGCCATACCTATTTATTTAACAGCCATGTCATAAGGGCCTTTCGGAAGTTCAGTAAATTAGCTGTTTTTCTTAAGTTCAAGGGCATGGAATTCCATAATTTGGCCGTTGCCGCATTAGAAATTCACTTAAAAAACCAAAGGTTACAGGGACATTATAGTTAGGAAATAGAATTTCAAAATCCTTTGAAATTTACTGAAAAAAAACCAAAAGTTACAGGGGCGTTATAGTTAGGCTGACATTTCATTTGTACAAAACCATAGAAATTCAGCAGTTAAACTAACACCCCCGCAATGCACTGCTTATGACCTCATATATTACATCAATCATGACAAGGTCAGTGACATCACTCATGACATCACTCATTTCAATTTCCTAACAATAACTTCCCTGTAACCTTTGTTTTTTTAAGTGATTATATATATAATATATGTATATATATATATATGTGTGCATATATATATTGGAAAAGGCTTATATTTGCCAAAACGCGTTTGATATTTGGTCCGTGAAGATTAAAATTAAAAAGAAGAAATTCCACCTGAGTGTGTCTTCATCTGTCCTTGGAGGCTTTCAAGGAGGAAGAGAAGTGAAATATATGTATATATATATATCAAACAAACCTCTCTGCATGAGAAAGGAATGAGCTGCACTGCTTCCGGTGATTTAAAAGATTTTATTTTCATGCTGGCATTTCCTAATGCATTTCGGTCACATCTTGACCTTCATCAGAGGGGAGCCAAAGCATCTAGAAGCAACAACACACCAACATGACAATTGCCTATTTATAATATTTGCCCCCTGGTGGGTGCCTCGTTAGGCTGAATTCAGGCATGCTGGACCATGTAGTGCGCTGTAAATCTCCTAATTGTTACCCTTCAGTGGGCGATGCTTTTCAAGTTTATACTGCATTTTCACTTCACTGGAATCCCCACACATATGATTTTCGCATTGCTGGAGTCCCAACCAAAGTCCATTCCTTGGCGGCTGCCAACTAGCCTTCGTCTTTCCACATCAATAAAAACGGTCCATTTTCGGGTAGTTTTTTGGTGCTCTTTGACGGTGGTGCGTCGCTCGGGGCGGGACCAAGCCGCATAGACATCAAACAAACCTCTCTGCATGAGAAAGGAATGAGCCGCACTCCTTCCAGTGATTTAAAAGATTTTATTTTCATGCTGGCATTTCCTAATGCAATTCGG
The DNA here is from genome assembly GCA_963921515.1 of Calotriton arnoldi. Classification (NCBI taxonomy): domain Eukaryota; kingdom Metazoa; phylum Chordata; class Amphibia; order Caudata; family Salamandridae; genus Calotriton; species Calotriton arnoldi. The sequence goes on along the minus strand of CAWUFW010007831.1, from coordinate 915,892 downwards.
TCACGTCTTGACCTTCATCAGAGCGGAGCCAAAGCATCTCGAAGCAACAACACACCAACACGACAATTGCCTATTTATAATATTTTTCCCCTGGTGGGCGCCTCATTAGGCTGAATTCAGGCATGGTGGACCATGTAGTGCTCTGTAAATCTCCTAATTGTTACCCTTCAGTGGGCGATGCTTTTCAAGTTTATACTGCATTTTCACTTCACCGGAATCCCCAGACATATGATTTTCGCATTGCTGGAGTCCCAACCAAAGTCCATTCCTTGGCGGCTGCCAACCACCCTTCGTATTTCCACATCAACAAAAACGGTCCATTTTCGGCTAGTTTTTTGGCGCTCTTTGACGGTGGTGCATCGCTCGGGGCAGGACCAAGCCGTATAGACATCAAACAAACCTCTCTGCATGAGAAAGGAATGAGCCGCACTCCTTCCGGTGATTTAAAAGATTTTATTTTCATGCTGGCATTTCCTAATGCATTTCGGTCATGTCTTGACCTTCATCAGAGGGGAGCCAAAGCATCTAGAAGCAACAACACACCAACACGACAATTGCCTATTTATAATATTTTCCCCCTGGTGGGCGCCTCGTTAGGCTGAATTCAGGCATGCTGGACCATGTAGTGCGCTGTAAATCTCCTAATTGTTACCCTTCAGTGGGCGATCTTCAAGTTTATACTGCATTTTCACTTCACCGGAATCCCCAGACATATGATTTTCGCATTGCTGGAGTCCCAACCAAAGTCCATTCCTTGGCGGCTGCCAACTACCCTTCGTGTTTCCACATCAACAAAAACGGTCCATTTTCGAGTAGTTTTTTGGCGCTCTTTGATGGTGGTGCATCGCTCGGGGCGGGGCCAAGCCGCATAGACATCAAACAAACCTCTCTGCATGAGAAAGGAATGAGCCGCACTCCTTCCTGTGATTTAAAAGATTTTATTTTCATGCTGGCATTTCCTAATGCATTTCGGTCACGTCTTGACCTTCATCAGAGGGGAGCCAAAGCATCTCGAAGCAACAACACACCAACATGACAATTGCCTATTTATAATATTTTCCCCCTGGTGGGTGCCTTGTTAGGCTGAATTCAGGCATACTGGACCATGTAGTGCGCTGTAAATCTCCTAATTGTTACCCTTCAGTGGGCGAGGCTTTTCAAGTTTATACTGCATTTTCACTTCACCGGAATCCCCAGACATATGATTTTCGCATTGCTGAAGTCCCAACCAAAGTCCATTCCTTGGCGGCTGCCAACTACCCTTCGTGTTTCCACATCAACAGAAACGGTCCATTTTCGGGTCGTTTTTTGGCGCTCTTTGACGGTGGTGCGTCGCTCGGGGCGGGACCAAGCCGCATAGACATCAAACAAACCTCTCTGCATGAGAAAGGAATGAGCCGCACTCCTTCCGTTGATTTAAAAGATTTTATTTTCATGCTGGCATTTCCTAATGCATTTTGGTCACGTCTTGACCTTCATCAGAGGGGAGCCAAAGCATCTCGAAGCAACAAAACACCAACACAACAATTGCCTATTTATAATATTTGCCCCCTGGTGGGCACCTCGTTAGGCTGAATTCAGGCATGCTGGACCATGTAGTGCGCTGTAAATCTCCTAATTGTTACCCTTAAGTGGGCGATGCTTTTCAAGTTTATACTGCATTTTCACTTCACCGGAATCCCCAGACATATGATTTTCGCATTGCTGGAGTCCCAACCAAAGTCCATTCCTTGGCGGCTGCCAACTACCCTTCGTGTGTCCACATCAACAAAAACGGTCCATTTTCGGGTAGTTTTTTGGCGCTCTTTGACGGTGGTGCGTCGCTCGGGGTGGGACCAAGCCGCATAGACATCAAACCAACCTCTCTGCATGAGAAAGGAATGAGCTGCACTCCTTCCAGTGATTTAAAAGACTTTATTTTCATGCTGGCATTTCCTAATGTATTTCGGTCACGTCTTGACCTTCATCAGAGGGGAGCCAAAGTATCTCGAAGCAACAACACACCAACATGACAATTGCCTATTTATAATATTTGCCCCCTGGTGGGTGCCTCGTTAGGCTGAATTCAGGCATACACACACATATATATATATATATATATATATATATATATATTCACTGAAAAAACCATAGGTTTTAGGGACAGTTATAGTTAGTTCGACATTTCACTCGTACAAAACCCGTGAAATTCCCCCGTTATAGTTAGTTCAGCTAACTATAACTCGCGCCCCCGCAATGCACTGCTGATGACGTCACATATTACATCACTCATGACATGGTCAGTGACATCACTGATGACATCACTGATGACATCTCAAATGACATCACTGATGACATCATCCACGTGATAATCTCATGCACCTCCTCACACCCTAATATAACCTTTGATACACCCACTCTAAATTACAGACTGCCATTCGCAAAACCATAGACACTCCAACACCAATAACTACATACCCACTCACTGATTCTTATGTCTACACACACATCCACTCACTCACCCGTACAGTCACTCATACTTACGGTCACTCAGTACAGGACTATCATATGCACTCATACTCCTATATAGACACTCAAACACCGCCACTCATCCATAGAGGTACTCACACACCTAGTCAGTCATGCAAATAATTAAACACACTACCATTTACTCACCTATACAGTTATACACACACCAGCTCACTTAATCATACAAATACTAGCACATTGTTACGCTCTTATACAATCACTGATACAAGCACACACTCATCCATACAGCCACTATCACAATCACTCACTCTCGCTTATAGCTATTTATATACTCCAACACACATATATACTGGCTTTCACATATGTAGTTACTCACACATGTACCACTGGGACATACATTCACTCACTAACACACTCTTACACACACTTACCCACCCATACAGTCTATCACAGATGCACTCTTGAAACCATCCACCCAGTGAATCACCCACTCACACATCTATGCACAGAGTCGCACACACCCCACCCACACAAACACTCAGGCACCCATACAGATACTCAGACAACCAATCAATAACTCATATAGACACTCATGTAGCTATTCACAAACCCATGCAGCCACTTACACAGCAACAGACAGACGGATACAGACATTCACCCAGTTTAGTCACTAACCCATGCATTCAGTAAGATACGTTAAATCACTCACTTATAGAGTCAGTCATGCACCTACTAAATCATCCATACAGGCACTTACACACCCACTCATTCTTCAATACGTCTTTTCCTATATATATTAAAAATATTTCAACTTTACAGAAACACAGTCACTGGATGATGTCATCAGTGATGTCATTTGAGATGTCATCAGTGATGTCATCAGTGATGTCACTGACCATGTCATGAGTGATGTAATATGTGACGTCATCAGCAGTGCATTATGGGCGCGAGTTATAGTTAGCTGAACTAACTATAACGGGGGAATTTCACGGGTTTTGTACGAGTGAAATGTCCAACTAACTATAACTGTCCCTAAAACCTATGGTTTTTTCAGTGAATTTCAAAGGTTTTTTAAATGCTAATTTGTAACTATAACATATCTGAAACCTATGGTTTTTTCAGTGAATTTCAAAGGTTTTTTAAATGCTAATTCCTAACTATAACATGTCTGAAACCTACGGTTTTTTCAGTGAATTTCAAAGGTTTTGTAAATGACAATTTTTAAATGTATTAATTGTTATATTAATTTTTTTCATACTGATTTATTACATTTTTAGATTTTTTTTTACATATTTTATTTTTTAAATTACATTGTAATTACATTATACATTACATTACAAAAAATACTTTCTCAGAATGAATTACTTTAGTTTAAATACTTTGCACATAGGCAATAGACTTTTAAGTACAGTAGTTACAGTTGTTGCAATGGGCACCACATTTTCAAACACAATGCAACATTCAGCTCAATGTGAATTTCTAGTTAAATGCAATTAGTTACTTTATGGATTACTTTTCTAACCACAGGACTGGATCCTAGATTCAGTCCTGGTACATCTCCTGTAAACAGTTGAGTAAAAGCGTTTTGGTTACAGTCGTGATTTTTAAGGAATATTATTGTATTTTAAAAGTTGACACTTAGAAACTTTTTCTCATAGAATCACCAATGTTATCCTATGGAAGGAAATTCACTTAGCAGGTAAAAACTGTTATCGTTACTTTTTCTTACTCAGTGTTGGATCCTGGATCCAGCACTGGTGCATCTCCTGTAAACAGTTGAAAGAATGCGTTTAAGTCATACAGCCGATTTTTAAGGAATATTTGTAGTTTGTGAAAATCGACACTTTGAAACTTTTCTGCTGAAAACCAGACAATGGATTCCTATGGAAGAAAATACAAGTTACTGGTAAGTACGGTTAAAATTACTTTTCAGGACCAGTACTGGGCTGAAAGATGCAGCACTGAGGTCTCTCCTGATAACAGGTGAGTAAATCGAAATTCGTATTTCGGCTGATTTTAGAGGAATATTTGTATGTTTCAAAAATCAACACTTAGAAACTTTTTCAGCAAAAAGCAGGCAATGATATCCTATGGAAGGAAATTCAAGTTACTGGTAAGTACGGTTAAAATTACTTTTGAGGATCAGTACTGGGCTGAAAGATGCAGCACTGAGGTCTCTCCTGATAACAGGTGAGTAAATCGGAATTCGTATTTCGGCTGATTTTAGAGGAATATTTTAAAGTTCCAAAACTCCACACTTAGAAGAATTTCCAAGTGAAACCAGTCAATGTTAGCCTATGGAAGGAAATTCAAGTTACTGGTAAGTACGGTTAAAATTACTTTTCAGGACCAGTACTGGGCTGAAAGATACAGCACTGAGGTCTCTCCTTATAACAGGTGAGTAAATCGGAATTCGTATTTCGGCTGATTTTAGAGGAATATTTGTATGTTTCAAAATCAACACAGAAACTTTTTCAGCAAAAAGCAGGCAATTATATACTATGGAAGGAAATTCAAGTTACTGGTAAGTACGGTTAAAATTACTTTTGAGGATCAGTACTGGGCTGAAAGATGCAGCACTGAGGTCTCTCCTGATAACAGGTGAGTAAATCGGAATTCGTATTTCGGCTGATTTTAGAGGAATATTTTAAAGTTCCAAAACTCCACACTTAGAAGAATTTCCAAGTGAAACCAGTCAATGTTAGCCTATGGAAGGAAATTCAAGTTACTGGTAAGTACGGTTAAAATTACTTTTCAGGACCAGTACTGGGCTGAAAGATACAGCACTGAGGTCTCTCCTGATAACAGGTGAGTAAATCGGAATTCGTATTTCGGCTGATTTTAGAGGAATATTTTAAAGTTCCAAGACTCCACACTTAGAAGAATTTCCAAGTGAAACCAGTCAATGTTAGCCTATGGAAGGAAATTCAAGTTACTGGTAAGTACGGTTAAAATTACTTTTCAGGATTAGTACTGGGCTGAAAGATGCAGCACTGAGGTCTCTCCTGATAACAGGTGAGTAAATCAGAATTCGTATTTTGGCTGATTTTAGAGGAATATTTGCACAATGGTGAAGGGAGGGGGCGGGGCCTGAGGTGACATCTGTGCAAACGCGCCCGTGGCGCGTTTTAAGTAGGGGGATTAAGTCCCCTTGAATCATGAGGGTCCCTACGGGCCAACTAGCCCACCAGGAACCTCCAGTATGCGCCAGGGGCTGCGTTGCAGAGACGTGTAGAGAGGCCACACCCCTTTTACAACACTCTGCAACGCAGCTCCGTGGCGCTCACTGGACGTACCTGGTGGGCTAGTTGGCCCCCAGGGACCCTCAGGATTGAAGGGGATTTAATTCCCATCTTAAAACGCACCACGGGGCCTGTTTGCACACATGTCACCTGAAGCCCCGCCCTCCCTTCACCACTGTGCAAACACGCCCCGTGGCGCGTTTTAAGTTGGGGGATTAAGTCCCTTGAATCCTGAGGGTCCCCGGAGTACAACTAGCCCACCATATACCTCCAAAAGCGCCACAGAGCTGCGTTGCAGAGAGGTGTAAAAGGGGCGTGGCCTCTGTACACCTCTCTGCAAGGCAGCCCCTGGCGCATACTGGAGGTTCCTGGTGGGCTAGTTGGCCCCCAGGGACCCCCAGTATTCAAGGGGAATTGTTCTCCTCTGCAAACGCGCCAGGGGCGCGTTTGCAGAGTGGTGAAGGAAGGGGCGGGGCCTGCGGGCCCGATCTTTTTTTTTTTTTGTCCTCTGAAGGGGGGCTGTGTGGCCCCCTTCCTTTTTCATGTTTTTGGGCCCTGGGGACCCCATCCCCCAGGGCCTTACCCCTTTTTGTAATTAAAATTAAAAAACAAAAACGGGAAGGGGGCCGCGTGGCCCCCTTCCCTGGGCCTGTATTGGCCCCGGGGACCCCATCCCCGGGGCATGGCCTTTTTATTTTTCTTTGGAGGGGGCTGCGTGGCCCCCTCCTCAGGCCATTTAAGGCCCCGGGGACCCCATCCCCGGGGCCGGCCTTTCCATTTTTTTTTTTTTTTTTTTGGGGATGGGGGCCGCGTGGCTCCCTCCCGGGCCACTACTTGCCCCGGGGACCCCATCCCCCGGGGCTGGCCCTCTCCGTTGGGGACTGTGGGGGTCCCCAATCCCCCACAGTCCCGCCGGCTCCCCGCGTCCCTTGCGAGCCGGCATTGCTTTTACACATGGGGAGCAGCTAACATGCTGCTCCCCATGTGGAAAGCTATCGGCTTTGGATATTGGAAGAGAGAGCAGGTTTCCTGCTCTCTTCCAATATTCAAAGCAAGTTTGCAATGGCAGGACGGGAGCCGCGAGGCTCCCGTCCTGCCATAGCAAACTACAGTGTCCCGGGGGTAGGCACCCTGGGACACTGCAGGAGCCGGCCCTGGGGGTGGCGGTCCCCAGGGCCATCAAGGGCTCCAGGAGGGGGCCGCGCGGCCCCCTCCCTTAATTGCACAGCCCCGGGAGGTGGTGGTCCCCGGGGCTATGGGGGTCCGTAATGGACCCCCACATTTATTTTGTAAGTGCCCCGGGGAGGTGGTGGTCCCCGGGGCATGTGGGGGCTGGAGCCCCCCCACACCTTATTTAACATAAAAAGAAGCCCCGGGGGTGGCGGTCCCGGGGCTGCGGGAGGGCAGAAGAGCCCTCCCGCACCATTTTTTATATAAAGCCCCCAGGGCTTGGGGGCCCTTTGAGGCCCCCACACATAAAATTAACCCCTCACCATGCCCCCGGGACTTGGGCCACCCGGGGGCAAGATGTAATCGAGCGCGGGAGACCGCGCTCGATTTCTTCGGCAGGATTCGCGCACCCTGAGCGCATCCTGCCGATTTAAAAAAAAAAATTATTTATTTTTTGCCCAGGGGCTCCTTGTGGGACCCCTGAGCAAACCTAGGGGTCAGGGTGTTTCTACCCTGCTCCCTTTGTGCGCTTTGCGCACTTGTTTCTGTCCCTCGGTTCTACCGAGGACAAAATGGCTGCCAACATTTCCTGAATCGGAATGTTGACAGCCAGCTGACAGCCAATTAACATGCAGCTCGTGATCGGGAGGGTACGCGGACCCTACTCGGCCATAGATATCACTATCTTTTTACTTTTGATTTTCTCAGCAACTACTGAACGGATTTACACCATTTAACAAAAGGGTTCTTTCTGAACCAAGAACTACCTCTTTGCCAAATTTGGTGTAATTCCGTTCAGCAGTTCGGGCTGTAGCCGTGTCTAAAGTTTCCTATGGAAAATTGCATGGGGAAAACGCGTTTTGGGACCCCCTGTTTTCTCGGCCCCCGCTTGACGAATCCCCCGAGACTTTCAGGGTAGGAGCGGACCGGAGCGGGCCACAAAGTTTGAAAATTTTGCGAAGATACGTCAACCGGCAAGAGAGTTATTTCAAATAGAATGTCGCGGATTTCCTACGGATAATAGGTTGTAACTATAACTATCTACTGGCGACCGCCAGTAGATAATATATATATATATATATATATATATATATATTCATTCACTGAAAAAACCATAGGTTTTAGGGACAGTTATAGTTAGTTGGACATTTCACTCGTACAAAACAATAGAAATTCCCCCGTTATAGTTAGTTCAGCTAACTATAACTCGCGCCCCCGCAATGCACTGCTGATGACGTCACATATTACATCACTCATGACATGGTCAGTGACATCACTGATGACATCACTGATGACATCTCAAATGACATCACTGATGACATCATCCAGTGACTGTGTGTTTCTGTAAAGTTTAAATATGTTTAATATATATAGGGAAAGGCGTATTGAAGAATGAGTGGGTGTATAAGTGTCTGAATGGATGATTTAGTATGTGAGTGACTGACTCTACAAGTGAGCGATTAAACATATCTTACTGAATGCATGGGTTAGTGACTAAACTGTGTGAATGTCTGTACCCATCTGTTTGTTGGTGTGTAAGTGGATGCATGGATTTGCGAATAGCTACATGAGTGTCTATATGGGTTATTGATTGGTTCTCTGAGTATCTGTATGGCTGCCTGAGTGTTTGTGTGGGTGGGGTGTGTGTGACTCTGTACATAGATGTGTGAGTGGGTGATTCACTGGGTGCATGATTTCAAGAGTGCATCTGTGATGGACTGCTTGGGTGGGTGAGTGTGTGTATGGGTGTGTTGGTGACTGAATGTATATCTCAGTGGTACATGTGCGAGTAACTACATTTGTAAAAGGCAGTATATATGTGTGTTAGAGTATTTAAATGGCTGTAAGTAAGAGTGTGTGATAGTGAGAGTGGATGTATGGATGCGTGTGTGCTTGTATCAGTTATTGTATAAGAGCGTAAGAATGTGCTAGTATTTGTATGAGTAAGTGAGCTGGTGTGTGTATAACTGTATAGGTGAGTAAATGGGTGTGTTATTAATTTTTTGCATGACTGACTAGGTGTGTGAGTACCTCTATGGATGAGTGGCGGTGTGTGAGTGTTTATATAGGTGTATGAGTGCATATGATAGTCCTGAACTGAGTGACTGTAAGTATGAGTGACTGTACGGTTGAGTGAGTGGATGTGTGTGTAGACCTAAGAATCAGTGAGTGGGTATGTAGTTTTTGGTGTTGAAGTGTCTATGGTTTTGAGAATGGCAGTCTGTAATTTAGAGTGGGTGTATCAAAAGTTATATTAGGGTGTGAGAAGATGCATGAAATTATCACATGGATGATGTCATCAGTGATGTCATTTGAGATGTCATCAGTGATGTCATCAGTGATGTCACTGACCATGTCATGAGTGATGTAATATGTGACGTCATCAGCAGTGCATTGTAGGGCGCGAGTTATAGTTAGCTGAACTAACTATAACGGGGGAATTTCTATGGTTTTGTACGAGTGAAATGTCCAACTAACTATAACTGTCCCTAAAACCTATGGTTTTTTCAGTGAATTTCAAAGGTTTTTTAAATGCTAATTTCTAACTATAACGTGCCTGAAACCTATGATTTTTAAGTGAATTTCAAAGGTTTTTTAAATGCTAGTTTCTAACTATGCCTACAGAGGTAGGACATGTGAAGAAAGAAGAAAAACGCACAGTAAGAAGCAAAAGATGTGCAGAAAGAACCAACAGAGGAGCAGAAAGAGGCCTTGTTGCAAAATCATCTTGTGCCCACAACTTTTTCAGACGGGTACTGGTGGTAACTGACTCTGACTAACCAGAGCCAGTGCTATGCTAAAAGACACTTAGAATACAGTGAAAACACCTACATACACTAGGGAACACTATGCGTTGGGGTACCCCTGTGATTAGCATGACCTCCTCTGCAAGTCCCTAGTACATAATAGGGCAGGGGGATTAAAACTACCTCTTAAACGCGCTACAGGGCGCGTTTGCACAGTGGTGAAGGGAGAGGGGCCTGAGGTGACATGTGTGCAAACGCGCCCCGTGGCGCGTTTTAAGTTGCGGGATTAAGTCCCCTTGAATCCTGAGGGTCCCTGGGGCCCAACTAGCCCCCAGGTACCTACAGTTAGGACCACAGAGCTGAGTTGCAGAGAGGCGTTCCGAGGCCACGCACCTTTTTCACCTCTCTGCAACGCAACTCTGTTGTGCTTACTGAAGGTACCTGGTGGGCTAGTTGGCCCCCAGGGTCCCTCAGGATTCAAAGGGAATTAATTCCCCAACTTAAAACGCACCACAGGGCGTGTTTGCGCACATGTCACCTGAGGCCCCGCCCCTCCCTTCACCACTGTGCAAACGCGCCCCGTGGAGCGTTTTAAGTTGGGGGATTAGGTCACCTTGAATCCTGAGGGTCCCTGGGGCCCAACTAGCCCACCAGGTACTTCCAGTAAGCACCACAGGCCTGCGTTGCAACGCCTGTAACAAATTGTGCAGTTGTGTTTAGGTAGTGAAGAGGGTCGTGCTGGGGGTAGTGTTTTAGGGTTTAGGGTAGTGCAGTGGTGTTTGTGTAGTGTAGGGGGTCATGCTGGGGGTAGATTTAGGGTTTAGGGTAGTGCAGTGGTGTTTGGGTAGTGTAGGGAGTCGTGCTGGGGGAGTGTTTTAGGGTTTAGGGTAGTGCAGTGGTGTTTGGGTAGTGTAGGGGGTCGTGCTGGGGTAGTGTTTTAGGGTTTAGGGTAGTGCAGTGGTGTTTGGGTAGTGTAGGGGTCGTGCTGGGGGTAGTGATTTAGGGTAGTGCAGTGGTGTTTGGGTAGTGTAGGGGGTACTGCTGGGGGTAGTGTTTTAGGGTTTAGGGTAGTGCAATGGTGTTTGGGTAGTGTAGGGGTACTGCTGGGGGTAGTGTTTTAGGGTTTAGGGTAGTGCAGTGGTGTTTGGGTAGTGTAGGGGTACTGCTGGGGGTAGTGTTTTAGAGTTTAGGGTAGTGCAGTGGTGTTTGGGTAGTGTATGGGTTCGTGCTGGGGGTAGTTTTTTAGGGTTTAGGGTAGTGCACTGGTGTTTGTGTAGTATAGGGGGTAGTGTTTTATGTTTAGGGTAGTGCAGTGGTGTTTGTGTAGTGTAGGAGGTCGTGTTTTAGGGTTTAGGGTAGTGCAGTGGTCTTTGGGAAGTGTAGGGAGTCGTGCAGGGGGTAGTGTTTTAGGGTTTAGGGTAGTGCAGTGGTCTTTGGGTAGTGTAGGGGGTCATGCGGGGGTAGTGTTTTAGGGATTAGGGTAGTGCATTGGTGTTTGGGTAGTGTAGGGGGTCATGCGGGGTTAGTGTTTTAGGGTTTAGGGCAGTGCAGTGGTGTTTGGGTAGTGTAGGGGGTCGTGCTGGGGGAGTGTTTTAGGGTTTAGGGCAGTGCAGTGGTGTTCGGGTAGTGTAGGGGTCGTGCTGGGGGAGTGTTTTAGGGTTTAGGGCAGTGCAGTGTTGTTCGGGTAGTGTAGGGGGTCGTGCTGGGGGTAGTGTTCTAGGGTTTAGGGCAGTGCAGTGGTGTTCGGGCAGTGTAGGGGGTCGTGCTGGGGGTGGTGTTTTAGGGTTTAGGGCAGTGCAGTGGTGTTCGGGCAGTGTAGGGGGTCGTGCTGGGGGTGGTGTTTCAGGGTTTAGGGCAGTGCCGTGGTGTTCGGGCAGTGTAGGGGGTCGTGCTGGGGCTGGTGTTTCAGGGTTTAGGGCAGTGCAGTGGTGTTCGGGCAGTTTAGGGGGTCGTGCTGGGGCTGGTGTTTCAGGGTTTAGGGCAGTGCAGTGGTGTTCGGGCAGTTTAGGGGTCGTGCTGGGGGTGGTGTTTCAGGGTTTAGGGCAGTGCAGTGGTGTTCAGGCAGTGTAGGGGGTCGTGCTGGGGCTGGTGTTTCAGGGTTTAGGGCAGTGCAGTGGTGTTCGGGCAGTTTAGGGGGTCGTGCTGGGGCTGGTGTTTCAGGGTTTTGGGCAGAGCAGTGGTGTTCGGGCAGTGTAGGTGGTCGTGCTGGGGGTGGTGTTTCAGGGTTTAGGGCAGTGCAGTGGTGTTCGGGCAGTGTAGGGGATCTTGCTGGGGCTGGTGTTTCAGGGTTTAGGGCAGTGCAGTGGTGTTCGGGCAGTGTAGGGGGTCGTGCTGGGGCTGGTGTTTCAGGGTTTAGGGCAGTGCAGTGGTGTTCGGGCAGTGTAGGGGGTTGTGCTGGGGCTGGTGTTTCAGGGTTTAGGGCAGTGCAGTGGTTTTTGGGCAGTGTAGGCAGTCGTGCTGGGGCTGGTGTTTCAGGGTTTAGGGCAGTGCAGTGGTGTTCGGGCAGTGTACGGGGTTGTGCTGGGGCTGGTGTTTCAGGGTTTAGGGCAGTGCAGTGGTGTTCGGGCAGTGTAGGGGGTCGTGCTGGGGGTGGTGTTTCAGGGTTTAGGGCAGTGCAGTGGTGTTCGGGCAGTGTAGGGGGTCGTGCTGGGGCTGGTGTTTCAGGGTTTAGGGCAGTGCAGTGGTTTTTGGGCAGTGTAGGCAGTCGTGCTGGGGCTGGTGTTTCAGGGTTTAGGGCAGTGCAGTGGTGTTCGGGCAGTGTACGGGGTTGTGCTGGGGCTGGTGTTTCAGGGTTTAGGGCAGTGCAGTGGTGTTCGGGCAGTGTAGGGGGTCGTGCTGGGGCTGGTGTTTCAGGGTTTAGGGCAGTGCAGTGGTGTTCGGGCAGTGTAGGGGGTCGTGCTGGGGCTGGTGTTTCAGGGTTTAGGGCAGTGCAGTGGTGTTTGGGCAGTGTAGGGGGTCGTGCTGGGGGGTGTTTCAGGGTTTTGGGCAGAGCAGTGGTGTTCGGGCAGTGTAGGGGGTCGTGCTGGGGGTGGTGTTTCAGAGTTTAGGGCAGTGCAGTGGTGTTCGGGCAGTGTAGGGGGTCTTGCTGGGGGTGGTGTTTCAGGGTTTAGGGCAGTGGTGTTCGGGCAGTGTAGGGGGTCTTGCTGGGGGTAGTGTTTCAGGGTTTAGGGCAGTGCAGTGGTGTTCGGGCAGTGTAGGGGTCGTGCTGGGGGTGGTGTTTCAGGGTTTAGGGCAGTGCAGTAGTGTTCGGGCAGTGTAGGGGGTCTTGCAGGGGTGGTGTTTCAGGGTTTAGGGCAGTGCAGTGGTGTTCGGGCAGTGTAGGGGGTCGTGCTGGGGGTGGTGTTTCAGGGTTTAGGGCAGTGCAGTGGTGTTCGGGCAGTGTAGGGGATCGTGCAGGGGGTGGTGTTTCAGGGTTTAGGGCAGTGCAGTGGTGTTTGGGCAGTGTAGGGGGTCGTGCTGGGGCTGGTGTTTCAGGGTTTAGGGCAGTGCAGTGGTGTTCGGGCAGTGTAGGGGGTCGTGCTGGGGGTGGTGTTTCAGGGTTTAGGGCAGTGGTGTTCGGGCAGTGTAGGGGTCTTGCTGGGGGTGATGTTTCAGGGTTTAGGGCAGTGCAGTGGTGTTCGGGCAGTGTAGGGGGTCTTGCTGGGGATAGTGTTTCAGGGTTTAGGGCAGTGCAGTGGTGTTCGGGCAGTGTAGGGGGTCGTGCTGGGGGTGGTGTTTCAGGGTTTAGGGCAGTGCAGTGGTGTTTGGGCAGTGTAGGGGGTCGTGAAGGGGGTGGTGTTTCAGGGTTTAGGGCAGTGCAGTGGTGTTCGGGCAGTGTAGGTGGTCGTGCTAGGGGTGGTGTTTCAGGGTTTAGGGCAGTGCAGTGGTGTTCGGGCAGTGTAGGGGGTCGTGCAGGGGCTGGTGTTTCAGGGTTTAGGGCAGTGCAGTGGTGTTCGGGCAGTGTAGGGGGTCGTGCTGGGGGTAGTGTTTTAGGGTTTAGGGTAGTGCAGTTGTGCTTGTGTAGTGTAGGGGGTCGTGCTGGGGGTAGTGTTTTAGGGTTTAGGGTAGTGCAGTGGTGTTTGTGTAGTGTAGGGGGTCATGTTTTAGGGTAGTGCAGTGGTGTTTGGGTAGTGTAGGGGTCGTGCTGGGGCTGGTGTTTCAGGGTTTAGGGCAGTGCAGTGGTGTTCGGGCAGTTTAGGGGGTCGTGCTGGGGCTGGTGTTTCAGGGTTTAGGGCAGTGCAGTGGTGTTCGGGCAGTTTAGGGGGTCGTGCTGGGGGTGGTGTTTCAGGGTTTAGGGCAGTGCAGTGGTGTTCAGGCAGTGTAGGGGGTCGTGCTGGGGCTGGTGTTTCAGGGTTTAGGGCAGTGCAGTGGTGTTCGGGCAGTTTAGGGGGTCGTGCTGGGGCTGGTGTTTCAGGGTTTTGGGCAGAGCAGTGGTGTTTGGGCAGTGTAGGTGGTCGTGCTGGGGGTGGTGTTTCAGGGTTTAGGGCAGTGCAGTGGTGTTCGGGCAGTGTAGGGGGTCTTGCTGGGGCTGGTGTTTCAGGGTTTAGGGCAGTGCAGTGGTGTTCGGGCAGTGTAGGGGGTCGTGCTGGGGCTGGTGTTTCAGGGTTTAGGGCAGTGGTGTTCGGGCAGTGTAGGGGGTCTTGCTGGGGGTAGTGTTTCAGGGTTTAGGGCAGTGCAGTGGTGTTCGGGCAGTGTAGGGGGTCGTGCTGGGGGTGGTGTTTCAGGGTTTAGGGCAGTGCAGTAGTGTTCGGGCAGTGTAGGGGGTCTTGCAGGGGGTGGTGTTTCAGGGTTTAGGGCAGTGCAGTGGTGTTTGGGCAGTGTAGGGTGTCGTGCTGGGGGTGGTGTTTCAGGGTTTAGGGCAGTGCAGTGGTGTTCGGGCAGTGTAGGGGATCGTGCAGGGGGTGGTGTTTCAGGGTTTAGGGCAGTGCAGTGGTGTTTGGGCAGTGTAGGGGTCGTGCTGGGGCTGGTGTTTCAGGGTTTAGGGCAGTGCAGTGGTGTTCGGGCAGTGTAGGGGGTCATGCTGGGGGTGGTGTTTCAGGGTTTAGGGCAGTGGTGTTCGGGCAGTGTAGGGGGTCTTGCTGGGGGTGATGTTTCAGGGTTTAGGGCAGTGCAGTGGTGTTCGGGCAGTGTAGGGGGTCTTGCTGGGGATAGTGTTTCAGGGTTTAGGGCAGTGCAGTGGTGTTCGGGCAGTGTAGGGGGTCGTGCTGGGGGTGGTGTTTCAGGGTTTAGGGCAGTGCAGTGGTGTTTGGGCAGTGTAGGGGGTCGTGAAGGGGGTGGTGTTTCAGGGTTTAGGGCAGTGCAGTGGTGTTCGGGCAGTGTAGGTGGTCGTGCTAGGGGTGGTGTTTCAGGGTTTAGGGCAGTGCAGTGGTGTTCGGGCAGTGTAGGGGTCGTGCAGGGGCTGGTGTTTCAGGGTTTAGGGCAGTGCAGTGGTGTTCGGGCAGTGTAGGGGGTCGTGCTGGGGGTAGTGTTTTAGGGTTTAGGGTAGTGCAGTTGTGCTTGTGTAGTGTAGGGGGTCGTGCTGGGGGTAGTGTTTTAGGGTTTAGGGTAGTGCAGTGGTGTTTGTGTAGTGTAGGGGGTCATGTTTTAGGGTAGTGCAGTGGTGTTTGGGTAGTGTAGGGGGTCGTGCTGGGGGTAGTGTTTTAGGATTTAGGTTAGTGCAGTGGTGTTTGGGTAGTGTAGGGGGTCGTGCTGGGGGTAGTGTTTTAGGGTTTAGGGTAGTGCAGTGGTGTTTGTGTAGTGTAGGGGGTCGTGCTGGGGGTAGTGTTTTAGGGTTTAGGGTAGTGCAGTGGTGCTTGTGTAGTGTAGGGGGTTGTGCTGGGGGTAGTGTTTTAGGGTTTAGGGTAGTGCAGTGGTGTTTGTGTAGTGTAGGGGGTCATGTTTTAGGGTAGTGCAGTGGTGTTTGGGTAGTGTAGGGGGTCGTGCTGTGGGTAGTGTTTTAGGGTTTAGGGTAGTGCAGTGGTGTTTGTGTAGTGTAGGGGTCATGCTGGGGGTAGTGTTTTAGGGTTTAGGATAGTGCAGTGGTGCTTGTGTAGTGTAGAGGGTCGTGCTGGGGGTAGTGTATTAGGGTTTAGGGTAGTGCAGTGGTCTTTTTGTAGTGTAGGGGGGTCATGTTTTAAGATGCAACGCTCCAATACCTGACCAGTCTGCACTACATAAAACTGCAAAAAAAATAAAAATAAAAAGTGTTTTGCACACTTTTGTCATTGGGCTATATGTGGGCTACATCTGGGTAATATTTGTGCTACATTTGGGCTCTTTTTTCACTGGTGGCCATCTTGGAAGACTTCTTTGTTATGAAGTTTCCTAATTTCCTCATTTACTGCAGTCTCCTCAGTAGGAAATGCTTTCAGTTTTTTACTTTGATTCCATCAAGAAGGCATTCAGATGTGTCTCACATTTGCCATAAATTCAGAATGTTAGCACTCTAGTTGCTCATTAGATCACTGTAGTAAAGCTACTGCTCACCAGGGAGTTAACTGGAAGTCTGCTGCTGGTATTGAAAGTGATTGTTTCAGTCTGCATGTCAGAATTTTCTAATGAAATAGAAGAGGATTTGAGATCTCACTTAAAACATGCCCTAATTTTTCTTTCTGCAGCACTAACCATAATTTCTATTTCAAAAAGAACCCCTCATTTTGTTCCTTTTTAAATTAAATGTTTTAAGTGTTACCGGTTTATTCCAATTAAGATGGCTTCAGGTGTGCCATACTTTTGTCATAAGTAAGGCTGTTAGCGCTCTAGTTGGTCTTTAGAACACTCTGGGAAGCTGCAGTAGAACACAAAGGCATCAACTGGCAGGCTGCTCCTGTTGAAATATAACAGGAAGATATTTGAGATCACACTTGAAACATGTCTTAATTTTTCTTTCTACAGCACTAACCATAATTTCTATGACAAAATGAACCCCATCATTTTGTTCCTTTTTAAATTAAATGTTTTAAGTGTTACCAGTTTATTCCAATCAAGATGACTTCAGGTGTGCCATACTTTTGTCATACGTAAGGCTGTTAGCACTCTAGTTGTTCTTTAGAACACTCTGGGAAGCTGCAGTAGAACACAAAGGAATCAACTGACAGTCTCTGCCCTTGTTGGATGTACATGTTTTACTGAGAATGTCAGACTTCATTCTCACATGACTGAGAAAGATAATGTGAATTTACAGAAAATATGCTCTCATTTTAGCTTCTGGAGCACCTTCCAAAACTCTATGGGACAAGCATGTGAAAATAGTTTTCTCTCAAACATGATTCATGATATCCCAGCAGAAGGTTTTTCACAGGGTAAAATCACCTTAGAACACACCACAATTCCTGAAATTAGTATGGTACCATCAACAAATGAATTCTAATGTAACTAAAGTCTGTTATCACCCTTTATAGTTCTCCTTTTGGTAACCCTCAAAATCTTTGATTCACTACAATGCATTTCAATGGGGTACTATCATGTATATTGGTCTCAAGATGGCTGCCAGGAATTCCAGGATGAAGTGCTGACAGCCAATCAGATCTCACAATGACATGTGTGGTTAGGCTCCGCCCAGATATATATGTGATTTTACTTTTGATTTTCTCAGGAACTACTGAACGGATTTACACCATTTAAGCAAAAGGCATGACACTGAACCAAGGGCTACCTCTTTGCCAAATTTGGTGTAATTCCGTTCAGCAGTTCGGGCTGTAGCTGCGACTAAAGGTTCCTATGGAAAAATGAATGGGGAAAACACGTTTTGGGACCCCCCTTTTTTCTCGGCCCCCGCTTGACGAATCACCCCGAGACTTTCAGGATAGGAGCGGACCGGAGCGCCCCAACAAGTTGGAAACTTTTGCGAAGATTCGTCAACCGGCCCCAACGTTATTTCAAATAGAATGTTGCGGATTTCCTATGGAAAATAGGTCCTAACTATAGCTATCTACTGGCGACCGCCAGTAGATAACATATATATATATATATATATATATATATATATATATATATATATATATATATATATATATATATATATATATGTACAAACAAAGTTCCCCTTGCGGTGGAGGCACACTCAGGCACACTCATGTGACATTTGTTTCCCCGATTATTGATTGTTTTAAAAGCTTGAAATGGTTTGGCGGTATTCTATTGCAACTACCAGCCCCAGAATGCACCATAATTATTGAATCAAGGAGTAATAAAAACTAATGAGGGAAAACGCTGGTTTGTTGACTGCCATTCTTTTGCTTCACAGGCTGCCCATGAGGGAGGGCGTAATGCTTGAAACGCGTTGCCAGCAAATTCTAAGGGGCTATGCACATGAGACCTGAACGACGATCCTGAGTGTGCCTCCACCGCAAGGGGAACTTTGTTTGTACATATATATATATATATATGTATATATCAAAACAGCTTTAGTATGGACTTCTACCTGATGCATTTCGGTGTAACACACGCCTTGCTCCCGTGAGCAAAGCATGTGTTATGCCGAAACGCGTTGGGTAGAATTCCTTGTATATATAATCCACAGATAGACTCTCACCACATGCAAATGAAGATCCACGAGCCACGCCGATCAGCAGTATTAAAGGTATTTATTTAGGCAGCAACATTAAGCGTTTCGACCACTGCCGTGGTCTTGATCACATGATCATGGAGTTTTTAAAGGCAAGAAAACAGCGTGACACACGACGCAGCATTTAGTAAACACAAAGAAAAGGCTAAGGAGAAAGTTCTACAAATTTGTGGGTCAAACAAGTCAATACATTGTAGGTTTAAAAAAAAACTCACATAATTCCGACAAATAGAACTGAAACTCATCCAAGATGCATTCTTAATATGTGGATTAGTGTTATACAAATCAGTATTGATAAAGTTTTATAATGCTAAACAACATGATGGTATACAAACTGGTAGTGATAAAGTTCTATGGTACTTGGACAAACATTATTCAATTCCAAATGTAGTATAACAGTCAGATGGTGTAGTTTAGATTAAATCCATAGTCACATGGTTTCTCTCTGTTTAGTAAAACATATATTTAATTCAAAACGATAATTTTATTGGGTTTGCAACATGCATATAACGGACTTGATAATACTAGTGCAGTACCATACTAGTTGAATACTATACAGAGCAATATCATTGCTGGGTATTGTTTCAGATATTCAATATATGGCGTGTCGGAAACTAAATGCTCTAGTAGCTTTATTGTACTTTCAAGTGCCAACGATGTATTGACATACCCCTTGCAGACTATAATGGCTAAGGAGTGGTGGCTGTTTCCTGGAACATCTCTCCACTCCAGTGCAAATAAACATAACATTGGTGAATGTTATTCATTCAAATAGCATGTGACATACAGTCCCTGTGAGAGACTGATAAAGAGAGAAAATTAATGTGTTTGTCAAAAATTGCAACAGACAGTTTACACAACATTTTCAATGTGACTGTGGATCACCAGGATTGGTGCCATCAAACTTGACTTTCATCCAAGGTTAGTATATAAATGTAGTTGACTGACCCATGTTGTATCCTTATACTGATGTAAGGAAAAGAAAATCCGGGGTAGTGGGAGGGGTTTTATAACAAAATTATACAAGGGAGACCTCGTAATGACTCATAAATGTGAACATAGTTCCACATAGTTATTCATGCCATCAGGGAACGGGGAACATGGTGTTAGTACACAACTCCGGCTCAGCCGAACTGGAACAAGAAGCGCACTCAGCAGTCTGAAGTTGAAATATGATTTAATCCAATAAATTAATTTCAACAGCATTAGCATGGAATTCTACTCAACGCATTTTATCCAACGTGTTTCGACAGCCAGTAGGTAATATATATATAGTAGGTAGTCATAGTTAGGACATAGTTTCCATAGGAAGAGCGTTTTTTCATTTGCGAAATTTTTAAAACTGATATGACGCTCACTTCAGCTGCAATCTTGAGTTTTGGGGCAATACGTCAAGTGGAGGTGAGAACCAAGGGGGGCTTAAAAGTGCTTTTTCCACATGTTAATTCCCAAAGCACGTTTAGACACGGCTACAGCTCAAACTGCGGAATGGAATTACACCAAATTTGGCAGGAAGGTAGATGTTGGATCAGGGATGCCTTTTTGTTATTTGGTGTAAATCCATTCAGTAATTGTTAAGAAATTAACTGAAATTCAAATTTAGATACATAATGACATGGAGGATCTGTGACCTCTAATGATCTCGTACTGAGATCTAAATGGCTGCCAACACTTCAAAATAGGAAGTGTTTATAGTCATGAACCGAGTCACAGCAAAAAAAAGAGGGCAGGGTAGAAACACCCTGAACACCTAAGACTCTTGGGGTGGTCCGACAGGGACAAAAAAGCATTTAAAAAAAAACAATTCAGCGTGATTCACGCTGGAGCCACAAATCCCCTCTGAAAATGTAAAAAAAAAACAAAGCGCGGTCTTCCGCGCTTCATTTCTAATTTGCCCCCGGATGGGCCAGGTCCCGGGGGCATATCCAAATATGTAGGAGGGGGGCGCATGGGGCCTCCCTTCTACGATCCCTAAAGCCCCGGGGACCTCCATCTCCCCAGGGCATTTATCATGATTGATGCGTGGATTGCCCTCATTGAAACACACACACACTGGAGACCATCATCTCCTCAGGGTAAATGTTTTAATAATGCGTGGGGGCCTGCATGGGCACTCTGCAATCCTAAGTATGGACACCTTTCCGGAGCAAAGCATAACAAAAATGCAGGGGCATGTGGCCCCCCCAGCAGCCCCAGGGACCTCCACGTCCCCAGGGCTAAACAAAATATTGATTCAGGGGGAGCTGGCATGGACTGCGGGTCCTTGAGTCTCCCCCGTGGCCCACAACAGATGAGAGTGGGTGCCCTGGGTGGGACCATTTCACCCACAGTACAGGCCTACAACCCCCCCTTCCCTATAAAAAAAAAAAAAATTAAGAAAAAGCCCAGGATCTCGCCGGAGGCCCGCCCCCTTTCTCCACCACTCTGCAAATGCACCTCCTGGGGCGCTGCTTGGGGCCAACAAGCCTGACTGTAATTCGCACACAGGGGGATTGCTGAGAGATCTTTGGAGGCCATGCCCCCTTTCTCCACCATTCTGCAAACACGCCTTCTGGTGCACTACTGGTTGGGGAATTAATTCCACTTTACTCCTGAGGACCTCTGGACTAAAGTGGACTTCTTCCCCCAGACAGTAGTGCACCAGGAGGTGCCTTTGCAGAGTGGTGGAGAAAGGGGGCATAGCATCGGAGCACCTGTCAGCAATCCAGCTGTATGGGTCTTACTGGAGGTAACAGGAGGGGCAGTTGGCCCCCAAGGAATTTCAAAAGCCAAGGGCTGCTCATCCCCGAAATTGTAGTGTGCCAGGAGGTGCGTTTGCAGAGTGGTGGAGAAAGGGGCGTGGCCACCCACAACCTCTCAACAATTCTGCTGTGTGGGACTTACTGGAGGTCACAGGAGGGGTAATTGGCTCCCAAGGATGTCCTTGGGGACAAACTACTCCTCCTGTTACCTCCAGTAAGTCCCACACAGCAGAATTGCTGAGAGGTCTTCAGAGACATGCCCCCTTTCTCCACCACTTTGACTGTTTTTGAGTTCCTTCTTTGCTTTTTTATATCATATCTTTGCTCATATTCGATACATCTTTTTTATCTTCACTTTGGAGACTGCTCATACTCCACTCTCCACCTGCATATTTCTGTGTGCTGTTGCTACATCATATGGGCAGGCTCAGACCGCTACAAAAGTTACCACATTGACCTCTACATTGCGCTAAAATGGGCAGTGAAATTTTAGCTACTGCTAAGCGTTCTTCTTCTGGCACTAAACAAAAGTGGGTGAAAAATTATCCCCCTCACCCATTATGTCATCGCACAATCCTGTTCTTGACACTATACTTGATGAGGTGAGGGGTCTAAAACCCTTCATGAATACCACTAATGAAAAACTCCAACAAACTGAAGATACATGGATTACTATGGAAGAGATATTATTTGACATGGGACAATGCATTAGTGATCTACATGACGCTACCACCAAGATTCCTATTCTGGAATAAGAAATCCAAAGGCTCAAATTACATAAGAAGACCTTGAAAATAGAAACAGATGTAACAACCTTCGTCTATATAGCGTTCCAGAAAATGTGGATGGCCCTGACCTCCTTACCTTCTTGAAAAAGTTCCTGTCTGAGCTTTTGGACTTTCAACATGATCCACCATTGAACATTCAACATGCACATCGTCTTGGCCAATTCCAACCTCATTCTGCCAGACCCAGAGGAATTATAATGTTATTCTTGGAATTTGCAGACCTTCTCTGTGTTTTGATGGCAGCAAAAGTGAAACGTCATCTTATATTGTCTTGTCACAATATTTACATATCTCAAGATCTCTCCAATGCTACTAATGCCAGAAGGAAAGAATTTCTTGTTCTACGTCCACAAATAAGACAATTGCACATTTGTTATGGCATGTTGCATCCTCAGCTTATATAAAATTACTGATGAGGGCACTACAAGATCCTTTGAAGATCCTGTCAAACTAAAATATTTTCTCTAAAGTATTTCACATCATTTTATGGATACTTCAGCCCAGCACTCCTAAATAAGTCTAACTAACTCTCGCTACTCTTACATATCTTCTATTTTCACCTTTCCACCTCTATAATCATTCTTTATGGCTGTATTCTGTTTTATATCCCAATCTCTCTCTTCCTGCTGCTCTTGGTGCTGTTGCGTCTCATTTCTTCTGCTCTTCATTTTAGATCTAGACTTCTCTCCTTGGTCTATTTCTTTATCTTAACATCACTTTTTTATCACTTTTTTTTGCCTTTTGTTCTCTTTTTTCTTATTGTTTGGTGAGTGCTCTTTCGTTTTTTATTTTTTTTATTTTTGCATTGTGTATATGTTACGTATTTAATAATAAATGGTGTCTTTTTGTTTCCTTCAGCGTCTATGCAGCGTGTCACCCATGTTCCTGTATCTTTCATCCCACTCCCCAATATGTTTATCGTTGTCTCGTGGAATGTTTGTGGTTTAGGACATCCTGTTAAAAGACAAAAGGTACATTCTCATTTGTCTTGTTTAACTTCACATGTTACTTTCTTGCAGGAAACTCATTGTAACGATGTTGAATCGCTTAAATTAAAACGACAATGGGTAGGCTGCGTTGCATATTCCCCTGAGATTAATCATATGGGTGGTGTTGCTATTCTGTTTCGTAAATTGTTACATTCACAGATTTTATCAACTCAATGTGATAATGATGGACGATGGGTATTGGTTACAGTTGTAATTCATAACAGACAAATTTCTTTATTCAATATTTATGGTCCTGTTAAATCGGATCCAGGATTCTGGAACAACATCAAGTTAACATTAGCTTCTATTGACAACCCTAACATTATTGTTGTAGGAGACTTCAATAAATGGTTAGATCACTTTACTGACAGACAGTCTAAATGTAAATTTAATCCTGACAAATCTCACAAAGCATCTCAATCTTCCATTGCCACTTGTCCATTATTTCATGTTTGGAAAACATGTAACCCTGATTCCCCTGAATTCACGTTTTTCTCCAATGTTCACCACACCCGTTCTAGAACTGACTATATTTTGGTTATTAAACCTTTAGGGGCATATTAACAACGAGGCGATAAACCATTATCGCCGCTTTAGCGTCCGTTTTCGGACGAAAAGCGGCGATAATCTTATCGCCTAATCAGCAAGGTCACGCTATCGCGTGAATCCTTGCACTATCGCCCTTTCCCCAACGCCCATCTTTGCATCTCTAATGAGATGCAAAGTGGGCGTTACTGGGCGTACCCGGATGGGCTACGTTGCAAATATCGCCGATGTGCACATCGCGATATTTACAAGGCAGCCCACAGGATTATAGCAGACGTTAAATTTTGGCGAAAACGGCCGTTTTTGCCAAAATCTAACGTCTGCTATAATCCTGACTTACCTGTGTTAGACATAGGAGATGGATTCTGCTGATACGACCACAGGGTCGTATCAGCAAGGTTATCGCCGTTTTGAAGGGAACATCGCTGGAAAACCAACGATGTTCCCTGCAAAAGGGCGATAACCTCGCTATCTCTGGAATCTTTATCGCCCTGGAGTAACGCGTTGTTAATAACGCGCTACCAGGGCGATAAATACCAGAGATAGGCGGCGATAATATAATTATCGCTAAGCACGGCCAGCGATAATTATCGCTGGCCGTTGTTAATATGCCCCTTACTTCCTTCCATCCAGTCCTCGGGGTTTGGCTCTATTTTTATCTCCGACCATGTCCCTGTTTTTTCTACCTTTGATTTATTGCTAAATAATTCCAAAACTGGTTGTTGCAAATGTAATAGTTGTGAGAAGTTGGCCTGGCATATGCTGTCCACTAATTATAGTGGGCACCTTGCACCAGTCCAAACAACCCCTTATTGGAGATAGGTTAAAGACAACCTTTATTGAAAGCTATCCTAGTGGTAGCTATGGAGAGCAGCCTTCAGGCTAAGTCTTGAAGGAATGTAAAGCAGCTTGTTTTACCAGTGTATAATCTCTTGAGTGACCAAATGAAAGAGCACCACACCAGGTATATATTCAAAATATATGTATTTATTGCTAAACACACCCCTCTAGTCTCTTTATGAGGCTAGAGTTCGAAGTACATAAGTTATAAGATATTAAATCACAGTAATAGCACAAATACACGTTTGGGCCCTAGGGGCGTACCAAACCATATACCAATAAAGTGGTATGCGAACCACGACTGAACTAGACACTAGGCCTAGAGCCTCTAGAAGTGCTTGGACCACAAGGAACCACCCAAGGTAGTGACACAGGGGACCCACGGGAGACGCGTGCAGTGTAAATACACAACCGCGATACGCCGTTAACTTCTATGGAGAAAGTCGGGATCGGGAAAATAGAGGAAAGGGACACTTAAAAGAGGACTAGGACAAAACCCTTTGAGATCTAGGACTTTGAAGAGTCTCTACCCACGGGAGCACCGGAGTACTCGTGTTACCTCACCCAGGGAAGCCGGGTGCATAGGTGCCTTTCGGGGTCGGGTTTCGTCGTCGATTCGAATGGCGATCTGCTGCAAAGTGCTGCTGGCGGCCAAGAGAAAAGTGTCCGGGTGGATCCAAGAGTGGATCGGAGTTCTGGTGAACCTGAAAGCAGAGGGGACAGAGTCTGTGTCACTAGCCAGTGACCAGGAAGGCGATGGACAGATGCCCACCGATGTCGAGTGCTTCAGGTGCGTTGACGGTCGTCTTGACTCTTCAGCCACGAGGTCCGGGAGGCGTTGTCAGCGACCAGGAGCAGAATTCGGGCTAGTACACAATGTCTGTCGAGTGCTGAGGTGTCGGCGACCGGATTGGACCCAACAAGCCTTGGCAACGGCAAGTCTCGATTAAAATGTAGATCGTCGATGGTGCACACCAGCAAGGTCTGTGGAACTCACCCAGCAAGGGTAAGTGAGGGCAGGCCTGGAGCAACCAGGATGCCAAGTAAGAAAAGGATTGGCCTTCGTTAAGGGCTACTAGCCAACGGGCTAGCGACCGCGAAGGAGCCTCGTGACGCCGCACGTGGAGCTGGCTTACAGGACACTCGTGGAGTGGGGGCCAGTGATCTTCGGTGCAGGTGGTGCTGGAGGCTATGGCTACTCGGAGCCCAAAGCACGACTTCTTGGGAGACCCAGAAGAGGATGCACTTGCAAGTGTGCTCGGTGTCCAGGGGTCACGGTCTCAAGTCACCCACGATAGCCAGGGGCCTCAGCTTTGCTGGGAACTCAGGGTAGCCTTGAGGAAGTCTGAGAATCCACCTCTGGTGATGCGATGACTTCGGCGTCCGACGGGAGCTTCAGAAATGCGAACCGGACAGATGCTTCTTTGGTGCCTGCCAAGCAGGGGAGTCACTCCTTGACCCCAAGGGAGATTCTTCAGTCCTCTAATCTTGTCGTAGAGCATCGAAGGTCCAGGATTCAGTTTCAGAGTTTCGTCCAGGTATAATCTAATCTTGCTGTGGCAAGGGTTCCCCATTTTAACCAGTAAAACAGGGAGGGACTAACTCTATGACCCCACCTAGGGAGGGTCAAGGGAGGGGTGGCTACACCCACTTCCCTTTGTCCAGTTTCGCGCCAGAGCAGGGGCAGGTAGCCCCTGAGCTGGTTTGAACTGGCATATGCACAGAGGAGCCTTTTGCTCCCCCAGTGCAGGACTTCAAAGCACTCTAAGAGTGCACCCACCCAGCCCCAATACACATTATCCTGTCTGGGGAGGTGGTCACACCTCCCTGCAACAGGAAACCTATTGTCCAGGCCTCCCCTGCCGGAGTTTCGTCCAGCAGCAGGAGGCCAGACTTGTGTCTGTGGCAGCAGCATCCATTTTGTGATGCCAGGGCTTCAGAAAGAAGTTACCGGGTAAGCCAGAGTTAACATGTCTTTCCCTCTAGAAGGGTGGAATGCTACCCCCGCCGCCAGGATTGGCGGGGGGTAGTATTCCAAGATGTTTGACACCAAACACGACATGTTTAGGTGCAGCCATTCCAAAGTTAGCATTTTACCGCGAGGATATAATGCGCTTAAGAGTATATGGTCAGGCTGCACTACAAACAGCATCAGAGATGGTCTCCGAACGCTGCAGAGGGGCCCTGCTCATGCAGGGGCACCCTCTCACATAGGAACCATGCACTCTGCCTTTAGGATTGATAAGGCCTGCCTTAGGAGTGACTTATAGGTTTATATGTGTGTATGTATTTAGGGATATAGGTAACCTATATCACAGTAAGGGGGTGCATGCACCACCTTACCCAGGCTGCAGTAGCAGACCTGTGGTGTCAGTTTGGATGGCCTTCCAGGGGTGGCACAATACATGCTGCAGCCCCTAGTAGGCCTCTGAGGTACCTATGCCCTTGTTACATAGTATACCATATACTAGGGACTTATAAGGGCACTCCAGATTCCAATCAGAGATGTGCCTAAGGCACATGGAAACCATTTTACAGAGAAAGCAGATAGACTGGGGCCCTGAATAGCAGGATCCCAGTCCAACTAAGTCATAAACCAGCAAAACACCATAAAAAAAATGGGGGCAACCATATAGTCAGATTCCACCTTCCTACATAACCCCCCAAACGAAAGGAGATAAGGCTAACCTTGGCCAGTTGAGCCTTCATTGACTAAGTGGTCATATAAGGAAGCACCTGCACTAGCATGGTTGCCCCCTGTCTTATGGTCCACTAAGCAATCCCTCACCCTAAGGGTATGAGAGGGTCTCCACCATGGGGAATCACTACCTGTGGTGTGCTTAGGTAAAGTACAAGGCTGGTGAGGTGTCTGAGTAGAGAAGTGAGGCCCTAGGAATGTTGGCCTCAGCTTCCTCAGATCACTGGTCACCATGTATGCCTGTCTTTCCATGACTGAGTTGCACTTTGCTCTAAGGGTCAACCTTTGGCTGCCTACAGCTGGGGGTTGGGTCCCTTTGGATGGACTACTGGAGGGACATGGCAGGTTTGGAACCTTCTGGTCCCAGGTTTGCCCTTGCCTACCAGAGTCCTTCTGGGGGAGGTCCCTACATAAAGGTATGGGGGATCCCTCAGTGTGTAGAGGAATTTTCACCTGGCTAGGGCTACTAGACTGGGTGCCCCTAATCTGCTGATGGGGGCTTCCTCTGGACAGGGGGCCCTGGGGGTCCACTGACCTCCCTGACCTCTGCAGCCCTGGGCTGACTGAGGCAGGGTACAGAGGGGCAGGTTACCTGCTCCAGACTGGGTACCACCTTGGAAGGGTCCTCTGCCATCAGGGGTGTGGCCAGGCCAGGCCTGACTACCTCTGGGGCAGTTCCTTCACTAGGGGTAGGGTCAGTTCCCTGAGGAGGCTGACCCTTACCTACTGTCTGGAGGGAAGAAGACTTTTCTTCAACCCTTGTGCTCTCTTTTGGGGAGAGTGGGCCATTCTTTCAGGCTCCATCTCTCCAAATTCTTGGGCTGGGGCTGTGGCCATTACAGCCCCACTAACCTTTACAGGGACGCCCAGCTTCCTAAGATGGGTTTGGTGTTCAACTTCAGCCCAGGCTGAAATTTCCAGATCATTGCCCATCAGGCAATCTACAGGTAGGGTTGGGGACACTGCCACTCTCTTTGGGCCTGTGACCCCCTCCCAGCTGAGATTGACTATGGCCATGGGGTGATCTGTTCTGACACCATCAATGTTGGTCACCTGGTATTTAAACTCAGGTAAAAGCTGGTGAGGGGGGACTAGTTTCCCTGCCACCATGGTGACACTAGCCCCTGTGTCCCTAAATGCCACAGCTTTCTGACCATTAATTATTGGCTCCAATCTGTACCTGCCCAATGCTATGGGACCCATGGTAAAGGTGGCAAATCCTATACCACCATCAGAGTCAGAGGAGTCTGTTGAGGGGTCCCTGTCTAAACTAGGGCCCACCTCTGTTCCTCTTGCAAAAGCACCTAACTTTTTGGGTGCACTACTCCCAACTGGAGGATTACTACTGGTAGTACCAGGAGGGGTGGTAGTAGTTGTGGGAGGAACATTTTCTTTATTGCCAATCCTGGGGCAACTGGGATCAGTTTTCCAGTGCCCAGGCTTTTTACAGACATGGCAATAGGGTTTCTTTTCAGGAGAGGAAGGAGTTTGGGACCCACCCCCAGAAGAGGAATTTTGGGGCCCTGTAGGGGACTTATCCTTAGATTTATCCCCACCTTTCTCTTGGGACTTAGTAGAATCTTTCTTCTGGTCACCACCCTGATTTCTAGTTTTTACTCTGGTTCTGACCCATTTGTCTGCCTTCTTTCCCAATTCTTGGGGAGAGGTCAGATCAGAGTCCACCAGATACTGGTGCAAAAGCTGGTTTTGACAATTATTAAGGATCTGCTCCCTCATAATCAAATTGTACAATCCTAAAAAGTCATGCACTTTGTTGCCATGTATCCAACCTTCCAGAGCCTTTGTAGCACAATCTACAAAATCAACCCAGTCTTGAGTCTGAGCTTTTTGGGTGTCTCTGAACTTCAACCTATACTGTTCAGTGGTTAGGCCAAACCCATCTATCAGAGCACTCTTCAAGACTGTGTAATTGTCAGCATCCTCTTCTCTTACAGTGAGGAGCTTGTCTCTACCTTTGTCTGCAAAGGAGAGCCACAAGATTGCTGCCCACTGCCTCTGGGGGACCTTCTGAACTTTACAGGCCCTCTCCAGTGCAGTTATCCATTTGTGGATGTCATCCCCACTCTGGTAGGGAGGGACAATCTTGTTTAGGTTTCTATGGTCATAAGACCTTTCCCTATCTCTAGGGATATTGCTGCCACCATGGGACTCTAGTCCCAACTTTCTTCTCTCTCTAAGGAGATCTAGGGATTCCCTATCTAAAGCCAATTGCTTTTTTCTGATCTCCAGCTGAGTTTCCTCATACTGGACCAGTCGGTCTCTCCTCTCATGAGAGGATTCCCTCCTGTGAGATGAGACAGAGCTCCTATAGAGGTGCCAGAGTGGTTAGACTCCTGAGAAGGAGATCTAGACTTCCTGGGCACACTCTTAATCCTTCCTGGGGGACAAAGAGGGCATCATCCTGATCATCCTCATCATCATCCACAGGAGGGATTGGGTTTTCCAGGTCAGGGTCATTGTCACCCTCCTGGCCAGTTTCAGAGGGGGGCTGGGGGTATTGGTACCCCTAGCGTCCTCCTCTTCTCCTGCCCCACCCTCAGCTCCTACCCCTTCAGTCCCTACAGGCTTACTAAGGTCATAAGCCACCAACAACTCCTTGAGGTGTTGGGTGGTGGGGCTTTGGCCTGTCCTTATTTTTCTCAAGTTACATAAAGCTCTCAATTCCAAGAATGGGAGTGTATCATACTTGGAGGGTGGAAGCTCAATGGCTTCCTGCAAGGATTCTTTGGATCCTGCCCTTAAAGACATTACTAGTGTGGTGTGGTGTATGCACTACCTACTCTAGTGTGGCCTACTAAACTCTCTTGAGTTGTAGAAAGGGTTGTGCTATCCCTTAACACACAACTCTAAGTTCAGTAGAACTTACTGTTATTCTAAGCTTAAATTATATGTACCTTAGGTACCTTTAGTGGTTTTCAGTTGATCAATTCAATTGAGATTATCTGGTAAAACAATAGCAAGCTGGAATCCCACACGCTGCACACCAATGTGAGAAGTTGGCCTGGCATATGCTGTCCACTAATTATAGTGGGCACCTTGCACCAGTCCAAACAACCCCTTATTGGAGATAGGTTAAAGACAACCTTTATTGAAAGCTATCCTAGTGGTAGCTATGGAGAGCAGCCTTCAGGCTAAGTCTTGAAGGAATGTAAAGCAGCTTGTTTTACCAGTGTATAATCTCTTGAGTGACCAAATGAAAGAGCACCACACCAGGTATATATTCAAAATATATGTATTTATTGCTAAACACACCCCTCTAGTCTCTTTATGAGGCTAGAGTTCGAAGTACATAAGTTATAAGATATTAAATCACAGTAATAGCACAAATACACGTTTGGGCCCTAGGGGCGTACCAAACCATATACCAATAAAGTGGTATGCGAACCACGACTGAACTAGACACTAGGCCTAGAGCCTCTAGAAGTGCTTGGACCACAAGGAACCACCCAAGGTAGTGACACAGGGGACCCACGGGAGACGCGTGCAGTGTAAATACACAACCGCGATACGCCGTTAACTTCTATGGAGAAAGTCGGGATCGGGAAAATAGAGGAAAGGGACACTTAAAAGAGGACTAGGACAAAACCCTTTGAGATCTAGGACTTTGAAGAGTCTCTACCCACGGGAGCACCGGAGTACTCGTGTTACCTCACCCAGGGAAGCCGGGTGCATAGGTGCCTTTCGGGGTCGGGTTTCGCTCGTCGATTCGAATGGCGATCTGCTGCAAAGTGCTGCTGGCGGCCAAGAGAAAAGTGTCCGGGTGGATCCAAGAGTGGATCGGAGTTCTGGTGAACCTGAAAGCAGAGGGGACAGAGTCTGGGTCACTAGCCAGTGACCAGGAAGGCGATGGACAGATGCCCACCGATGTCGAGTGCTTCAGGTGCGTTGACAGTCGTCTTGACTCTTCAGCCATGAGGTCCGGGAGGCGTTGTCAGCAACCAGGAGCAGGATTCGGGCTGGTACACAATGTCTGTCGAGTGCTGAGGTGTCGGCGACCGGATTGGACCCAACAAGCCTTGGCAACGGCAAGTCTTGATTAAGATGTAGATCGTCGATGGTGCAGACCAGCAAGGTCTGTGGAACTCACCTAGCAAGGGTAAGTGAGGGCAGGCCTGGAGCAACCAGGATGCCAAGTAAGAAAAGGATTGGCCTTCGTTAAGGGCTACTAGCCAACGGGCTAGCAACCGCGAAGGAGCCTCGTGACGCCGCACGTGGAGCTGGCTTACAGGACACTCGTGGAGTAGGGGCCAGTGATCTTCGGTGCAGGTGGTGCTGGAGGCTAGGGCTACTCGGAGCCCAAAGCATGACTTCTTGGGAGACCCAGAAGAGGATGCACTTGCAAGTGTGCTCGGTGTACAGGGGTCACGGTCTCAAGTCACCCACGATAGCCACGGGCCTCAGCTTTGCTGGGGACTCAGGGTAGCCTCGGGGAAGTCTGAGAATCCACCTCTGGTGATGCGATGACTTCGGCGTCCGACGGGAGCTTCAGAAATGCGAACCGGACAGATGCTTCTTTGGTGCCTGCCAAGCAGGGGATTCACTCCTTGACCCCAAGGGAGATTCTTCAGTCCTCTAATCTTGTCGTAGAGCGTCGAAGGTCCAGGATTCAGTTTCAGAGTTTCGTCAAAGTATAATCTAATCTTGCTGTGGCAAGGGTTCCCCATTTTAACCAGTAAAACAGGGAGGGACTAACTCTATGACCCCACCTAGGGAAGGGTCAAGGGAGGGGGTGGCTACACCCACTTCCCTTTGTCCAGTTTCGTGCCAGAGCAGGGGCAGGTAGCCCCTGAGCTGGTTTGAACTGGCATATGCACAGAGGAGCCTTTTGCTCCCCCAGTGCAGGACTTCAAAGCACTCTAAGAGTGCACCCACCCAGCCCCAATACACATTATCCTGTCTGGGGAGGTGGTCACACCTCCCTGCAACAGGAAACCTATTGTCCAGGCCTCCCCTGCCGGAGTTTCGTCCAGCAGCAGGAGGCCAGACTTGTGTCTGTGGCAGCAGCATCCATTTTGTGATGCCAGGGCTTCAGAAAGAAGTTACCGGGTAAGCCAGAGTTAACATGTCTTTCTCTCTAGAAGGGTGGAATGCTACCCCCGCCGCCAGGATTGGCGGGGGGTAGTATTCCAAGATGTTTGACACCAAACACGACATGTTTAGGTGCAGCCATTCCAAAGTTAGCATTTTACCGCGAGGATATAATGCGCTTAAGAGTATATGGTCAGGCTGCACTACAAACAGCATCAGAGATGGTCTCCGAACGCTGCAGAGGGGCCCTGCTCATGCAGGGGCACCCTGAACCATGCACTCTGCCTTTAGGATTGATAAGGCCTGCCTTAGGAGTGACTTATAGGTTTATATGTGTGTATGTATTTAGGGATATAGGTAACCTATATCACAGTAAGGGGGTGCATGCACCACCTTACCCAGGCTGCAGTAGCAGACCTGTGGTGTCAGTTTGGATGGCCTTCCAGGGGTGGCACAATACATGCTGCAGCCCCTGGTAGGCCTCTGAGGTACCTATGCCCTTGGTACATAGTATACCATATACTAGGGACTTATAAGGGCACTCCAGATTCCAATCAGAGATGTGCCTAAGGCACATGGAAACCATTTTACAGAGAAAGCAGATAGACTGGGGCCCTGAATAGCAGGATCCCAGTCCAACTAAGTCATAAACCAGCAAAACACCATAAAAAAAATGGGGGCAACCATATAGTCAGATTCCACCTTCCTACAATAGTTTTCTTTTGTCTGACAATAATTTCCTTGCAGAAGCAACTACCTTTATTAATGAGTTTTTTAAATTTAATCGACCTTCAGACACATCTATTCCTAATACCTGGGATGCTTTTAAGGCCTCTTTTGATGCCTTTACCATAGCCTTCTCAGCAAAGAGAAAAAAACTCAATCATGCCAAAGACAATATATTATTACAACAACTTAAAACATTAGAGCATACTTATTTTTCCTCTAAATCCTCTTCTGTCCTACACGTGTTCATTAAAGTCAAGTCTTCTCTTAATAAACTTGTGACTGTTGATGCCTGCAATATCCTCCTTAAAGTTAATTCTAAGTACCAGAGTGGTTAAAACAAAGCAGGCAAGATGTTGGCTTATTACTTAAAAATCAAATCTGAACGTAAAAGCATTGACCCCATTCTGAATGAATATATCAACTAAATTGCATCCTTTGATGCTGAAATCTCTACTACTTTCCAAGAATAATACCAATTATTGTACTCTGATGATACCAACCCCTCAGAACATAATATGCATACTTTTTTCAGTGCCCTCCCTAAACCTCTTGGTATGCCTGATAAATGTGACCTATTAGAAGCTGAACTAACTCCCCAGGAAATACCAGATACCATCAGATCCTTAAAAAGCCAAGGCTCCTGGTCCAGATGGCCTTTCTATTGAAGTTTTCTCTTCTTTTTCTGCTATTTTAGCCCTTAAGCTACTTGAACTTTTTAATTCTTTTCTTGCAGATTCTAAGGCCACTGGTTCTTTTCTAGAAGCTTTGATAGTCCTTATTCCCAAACCTGATAAGGATCACACCTTCTGTAAAAATTACTGTCCTATTTCATTTAGTAATTATGATTGCAAAATATTTGCCATAATTCTAGCGTCCCGCCTTGAGACTATTGTTCCTTTGCTGGTGCAAACTGATCAAACTGATTTGTAAAGGCAGACTAGCTGCTGACAATGCTAAAATGTTTTCAAATGTTTTTGCATTTGGTAGAAAATACCACTTTCCTCTAGCTGCATTATCTCCATATTAACTGGCAATTTATGTTTACCACTCTCCGAAGGTATGGCTTTAGCCCTAATTTAATTTCATTTGTAAAATTGTTATACTCTGTTCCCTGTGCTAGTATTTTTGTCAACAATCATTTTTCTCATTATTTTCAGTTACATGGAGATACACAACAAGGTTGTCCTCTATCTCCTTTGCTATTTATTCTTCGTTTAGAGTCTTTCCTTGAATGTATTCATTATAACACTCTTATCAGGGTTTTAACATCATTTCACTGAAACCAAATTATCAGCTTATGCTGATGATATTTTAGTTTATATGTCTATCCAACTTTCCTCTTTAACTCCTTTTTTACACAAAATGTAAAAATATTCAAGTATCTCTGGATATAAATTAAACTTTTCTAAAACTGAAATATTACCTTTAAACTCTTCATGTTATCAATATATGTTTGCTAACACTAATTTTACTTGGTGCCCTACCAAAATAAAATATCTTAGAATTTGGTTCTCTTCTCCCATGTTGAACACAACCAGTTACACTTTTAACACTTTAACACTCACACTTCCGAAATTACTTTCATCATGGTCTCCTCTCCACTTGTTGGATACCATTAAGATGATGATTGTCCCACATGTCCTTTATACATTATCTATGTTACCTTTTAAGATCCCTACTTCCTACTTTTCTCAACTCAATTCAATTTGTACCAAATTTCTTTGGAATAATAAATATTCCCATATTGCTTTGGCTAAACTTAAACGTCCCCAGAATGAGGGTGGTGTCTGCTTTCCTGATTTAAGGTATATCACTCTACATTTTTAATTGGACAATTTTTTGCCTTAACTCTTGATTTTTGTGATACTCTCATACCACAATGGATTGTATTTGAGTGTTCTTTATTGAATGATTTCTCATTTGAAAATGCAATTTATATGTCTAACTGCACCTTTATATCAACTAATCCTGTACTAAAATATTCACAACAGTTGTTACATACAGCATTTTCTACAGGTTTTGATGTGCACCAATGTCTCTTTGCTTCCTCTGTTTGGTATAACAAATGTATCAAATTTCAGTGTAAATTATTCTGTTATAAACACTGGAAAGAGAAGGGTATTATGTTTATTCATTCGCTTGTACAACATAATTCTGTTATTCCTTTTTCCCAATTGCAAAAATAATATAATTTACCAAGTTTGTTTTTACATGAATATATTTTAATATAGTTTTCTCTTTAATCTTATTTAACAGCTAATAATTTTCCTCCAGATATCTTATCACTCACTCCCCATACACCTTAACATAACATTTCGTATGACTCTATACCCAAGGTTGTCTATTTATATAATATGTTATTATCGCCTATCCCTGAAAGATCCAAAACATCTATTGAACTATTGTGGGAAACGGATTTATCTATCTCACTTCCCACTCCTGCTTGGGATAAATTTTGGCTTAAAATATTTAAAACATCCAAAGCAGCTCATATAACGTAGTCTTTATTTCTTATTGATAACAGCTCTCGTTACCCCTAAATGTATCTCAAAATTCTCTCCCAGTTCCTCTCCATTATGCTGGTCCTGTTCTTCCTTCACAGGGACCTTAATTCACCTTTTATACTATTGTTCCAATGTGTTTACATTTTGGGAATCTCTCTGGTCAAAATGTCTAAATAAATTTCAATGTAATATACCATTATCAATGCAAAATGTTTTTCTTGGAACGGGCTCATCAGATTTTGATTGACACCTCTAAATTGTCTATATTAATATGATGGAATTTTATTTGTGATGAACAAAGAATAGCTACAGTTTCTGCATTCTCAATGTTTCAGAAAATTAGATCTGATTTATTCTGGTTACCTTTCACTACATATCTTTTGGCTCACTCACCTATATCTTAGATACCAACTTTTTCTTTTTCTTTTTTTCTTTTTTGTGTTTTTTTTCTTTTTCATTCTTTCTTTTTTCCTTCCCCCTTTTGTTTTTCTTAATATAAAACATACTTGTTATATATTTATTGACTTATATTGCTATTTTTCATACTTTGAACTATTTCATTATTTTGTAATTTAATTGTTATTATTTACTATTGATGTTGTATTGCTACTGTTGACAATTTTCTTGTTTTTAATTCTTCAATACAAATTGGTAAAAAAATTAAGACATTCACTGAAAAAACCAAAGGTTACAGGGACGTTATAGATTGGAAATGGAATTAAAAAAACCTTAGAAATTTATTGAAAAAACAAAGATTACAGTGCCATTATCGTTAGGCTCAGGTTGCACTCATACAAAAGCAGGGAAATTCAGAAGTTATACAGTCAGTCGCGCACCCACTGAATCATCCAAACAGGCACTCATACACCCACTGATTCACTAATACACCCTGTATATATATTTAACATTCATAAATTTCTTAAAAGGACTCACAGTCACTGGATGATGTCATCAGTGATGTCATTTGAGATGTCATGAGTGATGTCATCAGTGATGTCACTGACCATGTCATGAGTGATGCAATATGTGAGGTCATAAGCAGTGCATTGCAGGGGCGCGAGTTATAGTTAGCTCAGCTAACTATAACTGCTGAATTTCACTGGTTTTGTACGAGTGAACCGTGAGCCTAACTATAACGGCCCTGTAACCTTTGGTTTTTTCAATGAATTTCTAAGGTTTTCTTTTTTATTCCATTTCCGAACTATAACGGCCCTGTAACCTTTGGTTTTTTCAATGAATTTCTAAGGTTTTCTTTTTTATTCCATTTCCGAACTATAACGTCCCTGTAACCTTTGTTTTTTTCAGTGAATTTCGAAGGGTTTCTTAAATGCTAATTCCTAACTATAACATCCCTGTAACCTTTGGTCTTGTCAGTGATTTGTCAGTATATATATATATATATATTTATATATCCAGAACAAAACCAGCGCGTCACCTCCTCGCACCAGAATATGACACAGCAGTCCAAGGTAAGTTTCTCCAAAATTAGTTTATTGCGGATTTGAGGGCTATGACGCTTTTCGGTAGGATCCCCTGCCTTGATCACATGTAGAGCCAAACTCCCAACCTGAATATAAGTGCTTTCCTATCACCACGTGATACACATAGACATAAACAAAACACTACATCCCATTTAAAGTTCATTGTTACAATTAATTTTTTTTTTTCTGTTGAAACAGGCTGGAGTGTATTAACACTTTTGATAGCACTGCATTTAAATGTATGTTGTTTCAATTTAACTTCTGCACATGTATTCTCTCTCCCTGTTCATTTACTTATTTTTTATGTATTCAATTCTATGAACTTTATTGTTCCATGACAGACATGCCCTTCCTGAGTGTTT
Source organism: Calotriton arnoldi (assembly GCA_963921515.1). Taxonomy (NCBI): domain Eukaryota; kingdom Metazoa; phylum Chordata; class Amphibia; order Caudata; family Salamandridae; genus Calotriton; species Calotriton arnoldi. Next base: position 879,013 of record CAWUFW010007831.1, on the reverse strand, counting down.
AGCTGACAAGAAACCACATTGCGCAAAGATAATACATGTTATACCGGGTTTTAGTGTTGGAATAAGGTCTGTAGCCTCTTTTCCGCCTTGCATTTGGGGGCTGCGCGCGCCATGAGTTTTCTCCATGCTCGAATAGAGCTTTGCCCTACATATCGTGACCTATCGATGGAATGACAGCGTTTACATTGTCTGACCTAATTTGCCACTGTCCTGACAAGAAGGGTAAAGTGCAAAATGCTTTTTGTACCCCTAGGTTTGTGTGTCTCTTAAGTGCAAAATAGCAAATCTTATAAAGCAATGAGCAGATTGCGCGATAGCGGCTGTCCATAAGGATAAAGTACGGGTGCTCGGTTGAGTTTGTAGTTGTAACCACAGTTAGGGATAAACTTCCAGTGCTTTTTTCCTTCAATCTAAAATCGCCCATGTGCAAAATAGCATTTATTAGACCCTGGGGTCTATATATCACTGATGTGCAAACTGGCAATTTGTTTGGGAATTGTGCAAATTTTGATAACAGCTGCCAATGAAGATAAAGTGCAAGTGCACGTTTGAATTACAATACTGGCTGCATTTGTGTGTAAAGTGCAAGTGCTCTCTCCCTAACCATATATTACATATGTGCAAACTCACAACCTTTCCCCTTTCCCAAACACTATAGTTAATTTGAATAAAAGCATACCTGACTATACCCGGTTAAAGCAATGGAGAAAGTTCTTATTCCACGTTCTTGTAAAATTAAACTTTTAAAAAAACACTTCAGGGCTTTCCATCCCACTCATGAACACACCCATGTCTATATACAATTTACACTCTATTCATTATAAAAATCATATAAAAGCATTTAGCAGATTCACATTTCTAAGTACGTTTGTTGACTGGGGCTGTTCATTACCACTACCACTACCACTGCCCTGACATCATGAGGTCTCAGGTGCCTGACTCAGTACTTCCAATTATAATAAATGTACATGTAATCCTTCATCGGAGTTCAGGCCATTTGGACTTTTGCAGTCGAGCATTAAAATGTAGCGCAACTCCAATTTTCTAAGCTCAACCTCCCGATTTCCTCCTCTTCTCTTTTTGGGTACTGAGTCTATCACAAAATAAGTTAAGTCCTCAACCCTGCCTCTGTAGACTTCATTTATGTGGCGGGCAACCGGATAGGATGGGTCCTTATTTTTGACCGCTCTCAGATGCTGGAGAATTCTTACATGGGCCATATGGATGGTGCTGCCCACGTAGATCATGGGGCACGAGCATTGCAGCACGTACACCACATGGTCACTCCTACAATTGAGAAACCTAGGAATCCTCCAAGGTTTGCTCATCAGAGGCAACTGCAGTTCTTTTATGTTAACCCCATGCTTTTAAGGCCTTACACTTGAGGCATTCGTTAAAACCCGGGTTGGCCTTAAGCCAGCTTTCGGTTTCATGAGATGAGTGGTTTTCTGGGCGCTGAACCATTTAGGATGGGATCCCCTCTAACCAGGTACCAATGCCTATTCATGTAGGCTCTCACCCTGGCATGATAGGCATTGTACCCGGTTATCATCCTGATGTCTTGTTTTTGTTTATTGTTCTCTATTCTGGTCTTCTCACTTTCCCCAAAGAGTATCTCTTGCCTCGACATACTTCCTACTTTGGCCACTGCTTGATCTAGGACGGTCTGGCTGAATCCTCTTTCCATGAATCTCATTGTCAGTTCCGTCTGGGCTAGTGCCAGGGAGCTTGCTTTGCTACAATTTCTTTTCATGCGAAGCTGCTCCGCATAGGGGATGCTCTGTTTTAGCTTTTGGGGATGAAAACTCTTACAGTGCAACACAGAATTACCTGCCATAGGCTTTCTAAAAGTACGAGTGTGCAGACAGCCATTCTTTATGAACACCTCTAGATCTAAAAAGTGTACACATGAGGGACTTATGTTGTCAGTGAACTTCAAATTCAGAGTGTTAATATTCAGGGAGGCAACAAACATTTTGGCATCATCTTCTGACCCCCTCCATATGATGAACAGGTCATCTATAAACCTGACCCACATCTTGATGTTACTCTCCCACTCATTTCTGTGTGCAATCCTGAGTACCCGCTCCTCCCACCAGCCCATGTGAAGATTAGCATAGCTGGGGGCGAAGCAGGTACCCATGGCCGTCCCCCTCAGTTGTTTAAAGGTGTCACTACCATACTGAAACAGATTGTTCTCCAGGCATAGTTCTGCCATTCTCAAAAGCATTTCAGAATGTTGATAAAGTTGCAAGGGCCTGCTCCCCAGGAAATGTCTCAACGCCCTTAATCCATCAGTGTGAGCAATGCTTGTATAGAGTGCGGTGACATCGAGGGTAATTAGCAGATCCCCATCTGCCCACAAAGTCTCATGTAATTTCTTCAGGAAGTCTCCTGTGTCTTGGATGTGTGACAGCAAAGTTCTAACAAAATCCTGTAAGAAATGATCTAAAAACCTTGATGTGGTTTCAAAAAGGCTGTCAATCGCCTCCCGGGAGGTTTTGTCATATCCTTGTGAACTTTGGGTATCAAATAGAGTATGGGGGTCACTGGATTGTCTACTTTCAAATACTGCAATTCTGCATCAGAGATCAACCCTGTGCCTCTCCATCTTGTCAATTCTTTGTGATACTTCACTTTTACTTCCAAAGCAGTGCTTTGTGGGACTTTCTGATAGCACTCTCTATCTTTCAATTGGGATCTTGCTTCAGCATCATATTGGCAAAGAGGCCATAGGACTACGTTGCCCCCTTTGTCTGATTGTCTTACGACTATGTCTTTTCAAGCTTTTATCTTTTTCATGATTATCTCGTACTCTATCTCTTCCTCTCTCATGCTTTTGTTGAAGATTTTACTTGATTCTTTTGCCAACTCCTTGAGGTCCATAACAACCCGATCTGCAAATAAATCAATAGAATCTTTTGGCATGACTGGTGTAAAAGTAGACTTTTTCCGGAATGTCGTGGCACTAGTCCCATAAATATCAAGACCCAGTCCGTCGACAAAATTAGCATTGAGTGAGTCCTCCTCTGGGTTGTTGGCATCTCTCTCCAACTCATCCATGTCTCTGAGCAAGTACAAATCCTCCACCGTTAGATTGCCTTTGATTCCATATTGTAACCTGCTCTGGTCTTGTTGTTTCCGTGGGGTTTTTTAGTTGAAATACTTGCTCAATTTTAGTTTTCGTACAAACTTAAAGTCAATGCGCGTTTGCGCATAATTAAAGTTATTGCGACTGCAGAAAGACAGGCCTAATGACAAAGTGTTCAAATCCGCCTCCGACAATTCAAGTTCTGAGAGGTTTATTACGGTGATGGACGTGCAATTTGTTAGTTCCGTTTGCTCTCCTTCCTGGAGCCCGACCTTGGTTCCATGCCTTCTTTGCCTTCTTTTTCTTTTTGGTTTCTGTTGTAACCCCTGCCTCTTCCTCCTCTCGATGGCCTTTGTCTGGCAGTTATATTGCGATCCATGCCTAAAAAACACAGCTCCTGGATGACGGTAGAGGGTTTGTTCTGGTTGCCTGTTGGATTTCCCATCTCTTCCAGGTCCGTGTCTGCCTCAGAGCTCCATTCCGAGCTCGTGTCTGTGTTCTTTTCTTTATTTTTACTGAAGGGGGCAGGGTTGCCAGACAACTCTTGCCTGCGTAGAGTATCGAACCTTTTGGCGAAGGTATAGATCTGTCCCCGCTGGTAATCCAAGCGGTCTCTTGTGAACTTGGTCGCTTTTCTCTCTTTGATCGTGTTTTCATACTTGCTTAGTTTGATTGCCAAGTCTTTTTCAAATTTTTCAATTGCCTCAGGAATTGATAACGTTACCAGTTGTGTTTGTAACCTTTTAATCTCCTCTAATATTTTTTCTCTAGCTTTCCTTGCATATTTGGTAAGGATCCTCATCATATTGTTGGAGGATTCCGCACTGTTTGTGGCCCCCTCTTGCAGCATATCAGGATCTAAGTTTTCAAAAGTCGGTGCTATTAATATTCTTAAGCCCCTTGGGATTCGTCCCACTTCAAGATATTTGTCCTGTGATCTGGTTTCCCACCATTTAGATATTTCATTGTGCCGTAGTTTTTCTAACTGCAGCATAATGGTCTGAGCATCGTTGCCCTTAGTACTACCACCAGCTCCTGTCTCCTTGTTATGACCACTGGTTCCTGGTCTTTCTTCATCGAACACAGTTTCAACAGCCTCCTCTCTCAGTCTAACCCAATCCTCCATTCCCGAAAGGCTGTCTCAGAATTGTGAGTCTATGTATATGTATGTATGTATATATATGTATATATATATATATATATATGTATTTATATATATATATATCAAAAATGTTGCCCTGATACGAGAAAATGCAGTCAGCGGGATGGTTCAACACCATATATTTATTAAAACCACACTTGAACAATCCAGAGTAAATTATTTCATATATCCTTACGCGTTTCAAGGCCTCACGGCCTCTTCATCAGAGGAATAAAGTCACAAACAATGGTCTCTGCCGCTCAAAAGTACTTTTAAACGCATGTGCATAATTTATGTCACAGGGGTGTTGCATTCCTGGCATGCTGGTGCTTGTAGTTCCTGATAACGAGCGCTGTTTTACCCCAGTGGGTTCCGTAGTTTGTGACTGATTTAAATGTCCATAAAACCACAGTGGGCCTCCGGGCCGAGGAAGTGGGTGATTTGCATATATTCCCGCTGTGCCTTTTAAAGTTCGACATGAAAACCTTTTTCCGTCGTAGGCCCCGCAATTAGCTTTCACGGTGGCAAATTATCTATGTCCAGGCTGCCGCAAATAAATCCATCAAAAAGGTTGCCCTGATACGAGAAAATGCCGTCAGCGGGATGGTTCAACACCATATATTTATTAAAACCACACTATTACAATCCAGAGTAAATTAATTCATATATCCTTACGCGTTTCAAGGCCTCACGGCCTCTTCATCAGAGGAATAAAGTCACAAACAACGGTCTCTGCCACTCAAAAGTACTTTTAAACGCATGCGCATAATTTATCTCACAGGTGTGTTGCATTCCTGGCATGCTGGTGCTTGTAGTTCCTGATAACGAGCACTGTTTTACCCCAGTGGGTTCCGTAGTTTGTGACCAATTTAAATGTCCATAAAACCACAGTGGGCCTCCGGGCAGAGGAAGTGGGTGATTTGCATATATGGCTCGAACTCAACAATGTAAGTCCGTGCGGAGCAGACACCTAACGTTGGATGTTTGGGTGCGGCCACTAGCACCTTAAGGAGTTCCCACCTCAAAAGTGGTCCGGCGGATTTGGTGGTAACTGTGGTGTCTAAAAACTTTTTGGAAACGCCGGAACCCCGCATACCTGGAACTTGTGCCTTACCATCATTGATGGACTGCGACTTCGTGGGAGGCTGCTGCTTACTTAGGCAGTGCCGGCAGGCTTGAACTCAGGATTCCAGCGGTGAGGTGAGGGACCAGGGGAGCTGCTCACCGCCCACTCAAAGATCAAAGGCAAGCATGGGGAAGGAGCAGACACCGCCCACTGGGGCCAGTACTTACGTTAGGGGTCTGCTCCGCATGGACTTACATTGTTGAGTTCGAGTCATTCCCTGTGCAATCATGCCCGCGATGCCTCAGCCAATTGCAGAGGGGCATCGGTGTTTTAAAAGGTGGGCGGGAGAACTAGTTGTGATTTGCGGCATCTGAGGAAGTTTGTGATAACGAAACGCGTCATGACGATGGATTCATTAAAGAGCAGCTCTTACCTGAAAACCTGTGTGTGCTCGACTTTCTGCTAAACAGCAAGGGAGTGTGTTTTGGATATATATATATAAATAAATATATATATATATATATATATTGTTAGAACTGGGGGTCTCTAGTTGGCAATGGTATACACCTTTGTCCAAATAGGGACCCTTGCTTCTAAGTCAGGGAAAGGGGATTACACTCCTGGATAACCCCTGCTCACCCCCTTGGTAGCTTGGCATGAGCAGACAGGCTTATCTCAGAGGCAGTGTGTTAAGCATTTGTGAACACATACAGTAATACAGTGAAAACATTACAGACAGACACCACACAGGTTGTATAAAAATAAGTATTCTTTATATAGACAAAACACAAGACCACAAACGACAAAAAATCCACAATACTGTACTCAAAAATAGACTTAAAGATGGTAGAAGTAACTTAGTTCAAGATGATGATAAATGCGACACGTTTCTCACAAAAGTACCTTGGATGCGTAACGCAAAACAAACAACGGATCTGCAGGGAGGGCGATGCAGCGAGCAGGCGCCTCGATGCGATGCGACGGTCCGGTGCGATGCGATGAAAGTGTGCCCTTTGGTGTGATGCGACGACGTGAAGATGGTGCGTGCACGCCCGATGGCCGTGCGGCGAACTCTGTACCTTTGGAGCTGCGACAGGCCCTGCGACACGCCTCTCCGGTGATGCGACGGCAGGCACCTGCGACGGTGACACGCTTCTTGGGGGATGCGACGGCGACCCTTGCGGTGGCGACACGCTTCCCCGGTGATGCAACGGCAGGCAGTTGCGATGAAGCCACGCTTCTCTGGTGATGCGACGGCAGGCAGCTGCGATGAAGACACGCTTCTCTGGTGATGCGGCGGCAACAGCTGCGACACGCTTCTTCTCGTTGAGTCACGCTTGCAGCTCCCAGCGACACGCAGGCTTCTGCAGACAGAATCCCCAGCAAGGGAATTCAGGAGGGAGCTGGTGGTGAAGTCTTGTAGCCCTGAGACTTCAGCAGGAGGCAAGCTCTAGTTCAAGCCCTTGGAGAAATATTCTGCAAGATGATGAAAGTTCTTTGAAAGTTCCTTCTCATTTCCTTGGCAATGAAGACCACTGCAGGCCAACCCAGCAAACAGCACACTGGCAGAGGGGCAGTCCAAACTCCTGCAGCTTCCTTGGTTCTTCTCCTTGGCAAAGGTTCGTCTCGTTGTTCCAGAAGTGATCTAAAGTTCTGGGGTCTAGGTCCCCCTTTTTATACCCACAAATCCTTTGTCTCGGAAGGCAGAGAGTGTCTGTACCTAGTCCAAACCAGTTCTGGGTGCATTCTGCCAGTGCACAACTTCTTCCTTTGTCAGTGTGGGCCAGGGTCATCAGACGCACCACAGGAGGTGGAGCCAGCATTGTGGAAGGCAGGCACAGCCCTATTCAGGCCCAGGTGCTACTCCTCTCACCACTCCCAATGCAGAGAGGTCTATTCAGCCTAGTGCTGACTCACCCTGTCTCCTGGAGCCCCCAGCCCCTGTCACTCACAAAACCAGACATACAATACACAAGCTAGCAGAGGCAGGCTGGATGGTTAGGCAAGACAATACCTATTTCCTAAAAGTGGTATTTTCAAACACAGAATGTTAAAACCTACTTCACTAAAAGATGTATTTTATCATTCTGAGTTCAGGCATACTAAATTCATTTTTCTACCATGTTCCCTGGGTCAGTTAGGATTATAAGATGTTATAATCAAACTGCACATTCTGGCCTATGGGGACAGGTAGCCTTGCAATAGTGAAAAACAAAATAAGCTGTAATTCACTATCAGGTCATGTCACACACATCAGGGCATGACCTACCTTTTACATACAATGCACCCTGCCCTAGGGCCTACCTTAGGGGTATCTGATATACAGAAAAGGGAAGGTTTAGGGACTGGCAAGTGGGTGCACTTACCAAGTCAACATGGCAGTCACAGACTGTACACAGGCTCTGCAATGGCAGGCCTGAGACACACTTTACAAGCTGCTTCTGTGGGTGGCACAATCAGTGCTGCAAGCCCACTAGCAGTATTTGATTTACAGGCCCTGGGCACCCAGGGTGCACTATACTAGGGTCTGACAAGTAAATCAAATAATCCAATCATGGAGGCACTAATCAATACAGCAATTTACAATAGAGAGCACATGCACTTTAGCACTGATCAACAGTGAAAAAGTGCCCAGAGTCATAAAACAGCCAACAGGTCAGAAAAAATACAGGAGGAAGGCAAAAGTTCAGGGATGACCCTGCAAAAAGGGCCAAGTCCAACACATATATATATATATATATATATATATATATATATATATATATATATATATATATATATATATATATATATATATATATATATATATATATATATATATATATATATATATATATATATATATATATATATATATATATATATATATATATATATATATATATATATAACCTACTGGCAGTCGCCAGTAAGTAGTTATAGTTAGAACCTAGTTTCCATAGGAAAAGCGTTTTTTGATTTGCCAATAACTTTGGCGCCGTTTGACGAATATTCGCGAAATTTTCAAAACGAATGGGGTGCTCCGGTCAGCTCCTGTCTTGAAAGTTTCGGGGTGATTCGTCAAGCAGGGGCCGAGAAAAAAGGGGGGTCCCAAAACGCGTTTTCCCCTTGTTAATTCCATAGGAAACTTTAGACACGGCTAAAGCCCAAACTGCTGAACGGAATTACACCAAATTTGGCAAAAAGGTAGCTCTTCATTCAGAAAGCAAACTTTTTTTTTTTAAATGGTGTAAATATGTTCAGTAGCTCCTGAGAAATTAGAAAAAGAAAACTTTCGATATCTGAGCACCGAGGAGGAGTCGCGACTCCTCCCGTGCACGAGCTGACTTCCGATTGGCTGCCAACACTCCAAACCAGGAAATGTTGGCAGCCATCTTGTGACTCGGTAACCGAGTCACAAGAAAAAGGGGAAAAAAAGTGAAAAATGAAGAAAAGGGCTTCCAATGCATCGTTGTTCCTCTCAACGCCATCCTGTTACTCACGAGACATTTTATTATTATAACATATTTATTATTCCCGAGACGGCAAACAAAGAGGAATTTCTAGTGGTCTGGTGCCCCGTCAAACTGGAGGGAGTCCCGAGAGGCTTGACGTGGGAGTGGAACACAAAGAAAAAGGAGCGATGTCTTGTGAGTAACAGGATGGCGTTGAGAGGAACAACGATGCATTTGGAGGCCTGATGAAGTTCAATGTAAATTAAATGAAATGTGTTGGCTGGAGCTTGTGTACTGATACCATTTGAATAAAGGAGAAATAAACATAAAGGAACATTTGTCCGTATATTATATCCTTTGGAAAAAAAAGCTCAGTGGTGCACCATTCCAAAATATTCCAAGGTGTAGGAGCCACATGTTTTAAGAGTGCTTGTTCTGGATACGCACAAACTTAAAATTTAAAACATAACACAACGGTTGGGGTTGACTTTACTAATAAGAATATATTTCTATCAAAACTAACAACTTTTAGCGACATCAGGCTAATGAAAGACCGGGGAAAACATAATGCTCTAACCTATGCCATGCAGTATGGATACAGCTCTTTGATGATAGTTTATGGGTCACTGAGCTATGTTAGGATTGTAACTTATAGACTGTAAGCAACAAAGTGATCTCTGGGACAAAATCAATAACCCACAGAGCTATCCACATAAAATACAGTTCATATTAACCCTCTGCACTACTTTAACCCCAAACTGTCACTAGACAAAACTCTAATCTGTCCAGCAGGAATATTAATCACCAGAGTTAACTTGACATTTTTATTGTTGCCTGAAAACTGCTGGACACAACTCTTTCAAGGACAATCAAAGGCCCAGCCACCTCATCAGGACCATCAACATGTTCTGGTCGATTGATATTGTATGAAGCATTGTGTTAGTGTACATTGAGAGATGTGTGGGAGGTTAGTACCATTAAATGCACCCCACTGCAGTACATTAGTGTCCCTTGAGTGAAGAGGGAAAGGTTACACAGACATAGCATTGCTTACCTCTAGAGAGGATTGGAACAAAAATCATTGCTATGCAGCAACTTTACTAACTGACACCAATGCCTTTCTAGTGGAAAGTATTTTTGTCTCTGGTTTATTGATTACACAGGTTGGGTTAACTTAAGAGCGATCTGAGTGTCAGTGATAAGAGTAGAACACCAAGCATCCGCCATGGAAAAGCATGATCTGTTTCCTTGATCACCAGCATATTTATTAGTCTCCTGAGGACATCAAAGAAAAGCAAGGTCAGTCCTGGTGATTTCCCAGGATTCCAATTGTCCCTTGAATGATTAAGGAGCGATTCACATTAATCTCAGGCCCTACCATAATGAATGCCTGTGGCCTGACCCCTTAGCATCTCTCTGACCCACTAACCCAGTAAAGCATTATGGTTGCCCTATAACTTCTCCAAGCTTGATGGAGACCCTGCAACTAGCTTCATTGGGTAATTAGTAGGAAGATGTCGATACTAATAGCAGAGAGGTGCATACCATGTGGTAGAATGTTCCACGCCCAGTTTCCTGCTCAATGCACTATGTCTAATGAAACCAAGCCAGTTTGCTTTGTGAATTTGTGCATTGTGAGACTGATTATCCTATTGTGCAGTTCAATTGCTGCAGTTGGCCTAGCTCCGTACCATTCCCTACGTGGGATGATTTCTGACCAGATCATCTGTCTTTCTGCACCTCTGTTGCTTCTTTCTGTATCCCTCTTGCCTCTTTCTCCAGCCCACTTCCCCATTTCTGCATCTGTGTTGCTTCTTTATGAACTTCTCTTGCTTCTTTCTGCACCTCCCTTGCTTATTTCTGAACCCCTCTTGCCTCTTTCTCCACCCTCTTCCCCCTTTTTCATCTCTGTTGCTTCTTTCTGCACTTCTCTTGCTTCTTTCTGCACCTCCCTTGCTTATTTCTGCACCCCTCTTGCCTCTTTCTCCACCCCTCATCCGTCTTTATGTACTTCTCTTGCTTCTTTCTGCACCCCATATACCTCTTTCTGCACCCTTCTTCCCTCTTTGTGCACCCCTCTTGCCTCTTTCTGTACTTCTCTTGCCTCTTTCTGCACCTCTGTTCGTTCTTTCTGTACATCTTTTGTTTCTTTCTGCAACTTTCTTGCTTCTTTCTGCACCCCTCTTGCCTCTTTCCCCACCCGTCTTCCCCCTTTCTGCACTTCTCTTGCCTCTTTCTGCACCCATCTTGCCTCTTTCTGCACCTCTGTTGCTTCTTTCTGCACTTCTTTTGTTTCTTTCTGCACCTCTCTTGCTTCTTTCTGCATCCCTCTTTCTCCACCCCACTGCCCCCTTTCTGCATCTCTGTTGCTTTTCTGCACTTCTCTTGCTTCTTTCTGCACCTCTCTTGCTTCTTTCTGCACCCCTTGTGCCTCTTTCTGCAACCCTCTTCCCCCTTTCTGCACCCCTCTTGCCTCTTTCTGCACCTCTGTTCCTTCTTTCTGTACTTCTTTAGTTTCTTTCTGCACCTCTCTTGCTTCTTTCTGCACCCATCTTACCTCTTTCTCCACCCCTCTTGCCCATTTTTTCATCTTGTTTGCTTCTTTCTGCACTACTCTTGCCTCTTTCTCTACCCCTCATCTGTCTTTCTGCATCTCTGTTGCTTCTTTCTGCACTTCTCTTGCTTCTTTCTGTACCTCTCTTGCTTCTTTCTGCACCACTCGTGCCTTTTTCCGCACTCTTCTTCCCTCTTTGTGCACCCCTCTTGCATCTTTCTGCACCGCTCTTGCATCTTTCTGCACTTCTCTTGCCTCTTTCTGCACCTCTGTTCCTTCTTTCTGGACATCTTTTGCTTCTTTCTGCAACTCTCTTGCTTCTTTCTGCACCCCTCTTGCCCTTTCTCCACCCATCTTCTCCCTGTCTGCATCTCTGTTGCTTCTTTCTGCACTTCTCTTGCCTCTTTCTGCACCCCTCTTCCATCTTCCTGCACCTCTGTTGCTTCTTTCTGCACCTCTGTTCCTTCTTTCTGCACTTCTTTAGTTTCTTTCTGCACCTCTCTTGCTTCTTTCTGCACCCATCTTGCCTCTTTCTCCACACCTCTTGCCCTTTTTCATCTTGTTTGCTTCTTTTTGCACTACTCTTGCCTCTTTCTCCACCCCTCATCTGCCTTTCTGCACCTCTGTTGCTTCCTTCTGCACTTCTCTTGCTTCTTTCTGCACCACTCGTACCTCTTTCTGCACCCTTCTTCCCTCTTTGTGCACCCCTCTTGCATCTTTGTGCACCCCTCTTGCATCTTTGTGCACCCCTCTTGCATCTTTCTGCAACTCTCTTGCTTCTTTCTGCACCCCTCTTGCCTCTTTCTTCACCCCTCTTCCCCCTTTTTGCATCTCTGTTGCTTCTTTCTGCACTTCTGTTGCCTCTTTCTGCACCCCCTTCCATCTTTCTGCACCTCTGTTGCTTTTTCTGCACTTCTCTTGCCTCATTCTGCACCCCTCTTGCCTCTTTCCGCACCTCTTTTGGTTCTTTCTGCACTGCTCTTGCTTCTTTTTGCACCTCTCTTGCAAATTTCTGCACCCCTCTTGCCTCTTTCTGCACCTCTGTTGGTTCTTTCTGCTCCTCTCTTGCCTCTTTCTGCACCTCTTTTGCTTTTTTTCTGCACCTCTGTTGCCTCTTTCTGCACCCCCCTTGCCTCTTTCTGCACCTCTGTTGGTTCTTTCTGCACTGCACTTGCTTCTGTCTGCTACTCTCTTACACATGTCTGCACCACTCTTGCCTCTTTCTGCATCTCTGTTGGTTATTTATGCTCCTTTCTTGCCACTATCTGCCCTGTTCCCTCTTTCTATACCTCTTTTGCCTGTTTCTGCAACTCTCTTGCTTCTTTCTGCACCTCTCTTGCTTCTTTCTGCACCCCTCTTGCCTCTTTCTCCACCCCTCTTCCCCCTTTTTTCATCTCTGTTGCTTCTTTCTGCACTTCTCTTGCCTCATTCTCCACCCCTCATCTGTCTTTCTGTAGCTCTGTTGCTTCTTTCTGCACTTCTCTTGCTTCTTTCTGCACCCCTCGTGCCTCTTTCTCCCCCCGTCTTCCATCTTTGTGCACCCCTCTTGCCTCTTTCTACACTTCTCCTGCCTCTTTCTGCACCTCTGTTCCTTCTTTCTGGACATCTTTTGTTTCTTTCTGCAACTCTCTTGCTTCTTTCTGCACCCCTCTTGCCTCTTTCTCCACCCCTCTTCCCCCTTTCTGCATCTCTGTTGCTTCTTTCTGTACTTCTCTTGCCTCTTTCTGCACCCATCCTGCCTCTTTGTGCACCTCTGTCGCTTCTTTCTGCACTTCTTTTGTTTCTTTCTGTACCTCTCTTGCTTCTTTCTGTATCCCTCTTGCCTCTTTCTCCACCCCACTTCCCCCTTTCTGCACCTGTTGCTTCTTTCTGCACTTCTCTTGCTTCTTTCTGCACCCTCTTCCCTCTTTCTGCACCCCTCTTCCCTATTTCTGTACCCCTCTTGCCTCTCTCTGCACCTCTGTCCCTTCTTTCTGCACTTCTTTTGTTTCTTTCTGTACCTCTCTTGCTTCTTTCTGTACCCCTCTTGCCTCTTTCTCCACCCCTTTTCCCCCTTTTTTCATCTCTGTTGCTTCTTTCTGCACTTCTCTTGCCTCTTTCTCCACCCCTCATCTGTCTTTCTGCACCTCAGTTGCTTCTTTCTGCACTTCTCTTGCTTCTCTCTGCACCTCTCTTGCTTCTTTCTGCACCCTCCTTCCCTCTTTGTGCACCCCTCTTACCTCTTATTGCACTTCTCTCACCTATTTCTGCACCTCTGTTCCTTTTTTCTGGACATCTTTTGTTTCTTTCTGCAACTCTCTTGCTTCTTTCTGCACCCCTCTTGCCTCTTTTTCCACCCCTCTTCCCCCTTTCTGCATCTCTGTTGCTTCTTTCTGCACTTCTGTTGCCTCTTTCTGCACCCATCTTCCCTCTTTCTGCACCTCTGTTGCTTCTTTCTGTACTTCTCTTGCATTTTTCTGCACCCCTCTTGCCTCTTTCTGCACCTCTGTTGCTTCTTTCTGCACCTCTGTTGCCTCTTTCTGCACTTCTGTTGCTTCTTTCAGCACTCCTTTTGCCTCTTTCTGCACCTTTTTCTGGATCTCTTTTGTTTCTTTCTGCAACTCTCTTGCTTCTTTCTGCACCCCTCTTGCCTCTTTCTCCACCCCTCTTCCCTTTTTCTGCACCTCCGTTGCTTCTTTCTGTACTTCTCTTGCCTTTTTCTTCAACCCTCTTGCCTCTTTCTGCACCTCTCTTGCCTCTTTCTGCACCCTTCTTCCCTCTTTCTGCACCTCTCTTGCCTCTTTCTGCACCCAGGTTTCCTTTTTCTGCACCTCTCTTGCCTGTTTCTGCAACTCTCTTGCCTCTTTCTGCAGTTCTCTTGTCTCCTTCTGCACCTCTGTTACTTTTTTCTGCACCCCTCTTGCCTCCTTCTGCACCTCTGTTGGTTCTTTCTGCACTGCTCTTGCATCTTTCTGCACCTCTCTTGCAAATTTCTGCACCCATCTTCCCTCTTTCTGCACCTCTGTTCCTTCTTTCTGCACTTCTTTTGTTTCTTTCTGCACCTCTCTTGCTTCTTTCTGCACCCCTCTTGCCTCTTTCTCCACCCCTCTTCCCCTTTTTTAATCTTTGTTGCTTCTTTCTGCACTTCTCTTGCCTCTTTCTCCACCCCTCAATCGTCTTTCTGTACATCTGTTGCTTCTTTCTGTACTTCTCTTGCTTCTTTCTACACCTCTCTTGCTTCTTTCTACATCCCTCGTGCCTCATTCTGCAACCTTCTTCCCTCTTTGTGCACCCCTCTTGCCTCTTTCTGTACTTCTCTTACCTCTTTCTGCACCTCTGTTCCTTTTTTATGGACATCTTTTGTTTCTTTCTGCAAATCTCTTGCTTCTTTCTGCACCCCTCTTGCCTCTTTCTCTACCCCTCTTCCCCCTTTCTGCATCTCTGTTGCTTCTTTCTGCACTTCTCTTGCCTCTTTCTGCACCCCTCTTTCTGCACCTCTGTTGCTTCTTTCTGTACTTATCTTGCCTCTTTCTGCACCTCTCTGGCTTCTTTTTGCACCTCTCTTGCAAATTTCTGCACCCTCTTGCCTCTTTCTGCACCTCTGTTGGTTCTTTCTGCTCCTCTCTTGCCTCTTTCTGCACCTCTTTTGCTTTTTTTCTGCACCTCTGTTGCCTCTTTCTGCACCCCCCTTGCCTCTTTCTGCACCTCTGTTGGTTCTTTCTGCACTGCACTTGCTTCTGTCTGCTACTCTCTTACACATGTCTGCACCACTCTTGCCTCTTTCTGCATCTCTGTTGGTTATTTATGCTCCTTTCTTGCCACTATCTGCCCTGTTCCCTCTTTCTATACCTCTTTTGCCTGTTTCTGCAACTCTCTTGCTTCTTTCTGCACCTCTCTTGCTTCTTTCTGCACCCCTCTTGCCTCTTTCTCCACCCCTCTTCCCCCTTTTTTCATCTCTGTTGCTTCTTTCTGCACTTCTCTTGCCTCATTCTCCACCCCTCATCTGTCTTTCTGTAGCTCTGTTGCTTCTTTCTGCACTTCTCTTGCTTCTTTCTGCACCCCTCGTGCCTCTTTCTCCCCCGTCTTCCATCTTTGTGCACCCCTCTTGCCTCTTTCTACACTTCTCCTGCCTCTTTCTGCACCTCTGTTCCTTCTTTCTGGACATCTTTTGTTTCTTTCTGCAACTCTCTTGCTTCTTTCTGCACCCCTCTTGCCTCTTTCTCCACCCCTCTTCCCCCTTTCTGCATCTCTGTTGCTTCTTTCTGTACTTCTCTTGCCTCTTTCTGCACCCATCCTGCCTCTTTGTGCACCTCTGTCGCTTCTTTCTGCACTTCTTTTGTTTCTTTCTGTACCTCTCTTGCTTCTTTCTGTATCCCTCTTGCCTCTTTCTCCACCCCACTTCCCCCTTTCTGCACCTGTTGCTTCTTTCTGCACTTCTCTTGCTTCTTTCTGCACCCTCTTCCCTCTTTCTGCACCCCTCTTCCCTATTTCTGTACCCCTCTTGCCTCTCTCTGCACCTCTGTCCCTTCTTTCTGCACTTCTTTTGTTTCTTTCTGTACCTCTCTTGCTTCTTTCTGTACCCCTCTTGCCTCTTTCTCCACCCCTTTTCCCCCTTTTTTCATCTCTGTTGCTTCTTTCTGCACTTCTCTTGCCTCTTTCTCCACCCCTCATCTGTCTTTCTGCACCTCAGTTGCTTCTTTCTGCACTTCTCTTGCTTCTCTCTGCACCTCTCTTGCTTCTTTCTGCACCCTCCTTCCCTCTTTGTGCACCCCTCTTACCTCTTATTGCACTTCTCTCACCTATTTCTGCACCTCTGTTCCTTTTTTCTGGACATCTTTTGTTTCTTTCTGCAACTCTCTTGCTTCTTTCTGCACCCCTCTTGCCTCTTTTTCCACCCCTCTTCCCCCTTTCTGCATCTCTGTTGCTTCTTTCTGCACTTCTGTTGCCTCTTTCTGCACCCATCTTCCCTCTTTCTGCACCTCTGTTGCTTCTTTCTGTACTTCTCTTGCATTTTTCTGCACCCCTCTTGCCTCTTTCTGCACCTCTGTTGCTTCTTTCTGCACCTCTGTTGCCTCTTTCTGCACTTCTGTTGCTTCTTTCAGCACTCCTTTTGCCTCTTTCTGCACCTTTTTCTGGATCTCTTTTGTTTCTTTCTGCAACTCTCTTGCTTCTTTCTGCACCCCTCTTGCCTCTTTCTCCACCCCTCTTCCCTTTTTCTGCACCTCCGTTGCTTCTTTCTGTACTTCTCTTGCCTTTTTCTTCAACCCTCTTGCCTCTTTCTGCACCTCTCTTGCCTCTTTCTGCACCCTTCTTCCCTCTTTCTGCACCTCTCTTGCCTCTTTCTGCACCCAGGTTTCCTTTTTCTGCACCTCTCTTGCCTGTTTCTGCAACTCTCTTGCCTCTTTCTGCAGTTCTCTTGTCTCCTTCTGCACCTCTGTTACTTTTTCTGCACCCCTCTTGCCTCCTTCTGCACCTCTGTTGGTTCTTTCTGCACTGCTCTTGCATCTTTCTGCACCTCTCTTGCAAATTTCTGCACCCATCTTCCCTCTTTCTGCACCTCTGTTCCTTCTTTCTGCACTTCTTTTGTTTCTTTCTGCACCTCTCTTGCTTCTTTCTGCACCCCTCTTGCCTCTTTCTCCACCCCTCTTCCCCTTTTTTAATCTTTGTTGCTTCTTTCTGCACTTCTCTTGCCTCTTTCTCCACCCCTCAATCGTCTTTCTGTACATCTGTTGCTTCTTTCTGTACTTCTCTTGCTTCTTTCTACACCTCTCTTGCTTCTTTCTACATCCCTCGTGCCTCATTCTGCAACCTTCTTCCCTCTTTGTGCACCCCTCTTGCCTCTTTCTGTACTTCTCTTACCTCTTTCTGCACCTCTGTTCCTTTTTATGGACATCTTTTGTTTCTTTCTGCAAATCTCTTGCTTCTTTCTGCACCCCTCTTGCCTCTTTCTCTACCCCTCTTCCCCCTTTCTGCATCTCTGTTGCTTCTTTCTGCACTTCTCTTGCCTCTTTCTGCACCCCTCTTTCTGCACCTCTGTTGCTTCTTTCTGTACTTATCTTGCCTCTTTCTGCACCTCTCTGGCTTCTTTCTGTATCCCTCGTGACTCTTTCTGCACCCCTCTTGCCTTTCTGCACCTCTGTTGGTTCTTTCTGCACTGCTCTTGCTTCTTTCGGCACCCCCGTGCCTTTTTGTACACCTCTCTTGCCTCTTTCTGCTCCTCTTGCTTCTTTCTGCACCTCTCTTGCCTCTTTCTGCACCTCTTTTGCTTTTTTCTGTACTTCTGTTGCCTCTTTCTATACCCCCTTGCCTCTTTCTGCACCTCTGTTGGTTCTTTCTGCACATCTCTTGCCTCTTTCTGTACCTCTGTTGCTTCTTTCTGCACTTCTCTGGCTTCTTTCTACACTTCTCTGGCTTCTTTCTACACTCTTCTTGCCTCTTTCTGCACCCTTCTTCCCTCTTTCTGCACCTCTTGCCTCTATATGCACCCCTGTTTCCTTTGCCTGTACTTCTCTTGCCTGTTTCTGCAACTCTCTTGCCTCTTTCTGAAGTTCTCTTGTCTCCTTCTGCAACTCTGTTGCTTCTTTTTGCACTTCTCTTGCCACTTTCTGCACCCCTCTTGCCTCCCTCTGCACCTCTATTGGTTCTTTCTGCACTGCTCTTGCTTCTTTCTGTACCTCTCTTGTAAATTTCTGCACCCCCCTTGCCTCTTTATGCACCCCTCTTCCCTCTTTCTGCACCTCTCTTGCCTCTGTCTGCACCCCTCTTCCTGCACCTCTTTTGCCTGTTTCTGCAACTCGCTTGCTTCTTTCTGAACTTCTCTCGCCTCTTTCTGTGCTCAAATGGGAAGTGCAAGCTGTCAAGTTTAAAGGTCTGCATGCTCTCGTGACTGAGGTATATGTCTACTTGTATATGTATTATTACATGTGTTATGCATCTGAAGATGGTAGCTTAAAAAGCGGGTAACTTCTCCTATAGGTGGTCAAATCTTCTCAGTTCTGCTCTGTCATTCAGTTGCACAGGCAGACATGTCTTATGTATATGTGTTATAGAGCCCCTCAAATATACTATTGAATACCCATGTGCCCTGTATTGTGAGGAGAAAGAAATGCATACACCTTTTTTTTACACAAATTTACAGATTATGCTGTTTGAAACACAGGTATTCAAGTGTTTGTCTGTTTATTTTCAATTAACATGTCACTAGGTAAAAGCATAGACACACATGCTTACCTTCACAAACTTGGTCAGACTTACAACAGTGATATGCTTAGGATTGCTGTTTTATATTTGGTAGGCCTAACATTCTGAGCAGTCGATTAATAGTGAACCTTCAAGAGAAGAGTGAGGTTTAAGACATCTTCAGAGAAGGATTAGTGATTAGGGTACTTTGTATGCGTCTGTTGTAAGGTACAGTCAAATTAGGCTTCTTTCTGGATTTCTGTTGCCTCTTTCTGCATTTCTCTTGCTTCTTTCTGCACCTTTTTTCCTCTTTCTGCACCACTCTTGCCTCTTTCTACACGTCTCTTGCTTCTTTCTGCGCCTTTCTTCCTCTTTCTGCACATGTCCTACCTATGTAGGCATAGTTAGGAATTAGTATTTAAAAACCTTAGAAATTCACTGAAAAAAACAGAGGTTTCAGGGAAGTTATAGTTAGTGATTAGCATTTAAAAAACCTTAGAAATTCACTGAAAAAAACCCAGGTTTTAGGGACGTTATAGTTAGGGATTAGCATTTAAAAAACCTTAGAAATTCACTGAAAAAACCACAGGTTTTAGGGATGTTATAGTTAGGGATTAGCACTTAAAAAACCTTAGAAATTCACTGAAAAAACCATAGGTTTCAGGGACGTTATAGTTAGTCAGACATTTCACTCGTACAAAACCAGAGCAATACGGCCGTTATAGTTAGCTGAGCTAACTATAACTCGCTCCCCCGCAATGCACTGCTGATTACATCACATATTACATCACTCATGACATGGTCAGTGACATCACTGATGACATCTCAAATGACATCATCCACATGATCATCTGATGTACCTCCTCACACCCTAATATAACCTTTGATACACCCACTCTAAAATACAGACTACCAATCTCGAAACCACCGACAGACCAATACCAGTTAGTACATACCCGCTCACTGATTCATACGTCTACACACACATCCACTCACTAACCCATACAGTCACTCATTCACACAGTCATTCATCAATACAGCCACTGATATATTGTTGTATTCCGCTTTAGGTGTCCCAATATAGGTTTTCCTGAAACATGTCCTTATATAGGCACAATTCGCATTGCCCTTATATAGGCATAAGATTCCAGTCCTTATTTAGGCATTAGCCATGCTATCCAAATACAGGCATGGTCACCTACATCCGTCCACCCCAACGTCACAACGAGTTCTTAGAAACCAGACCCGTAAGCTCTTGGGAGTTCCCCTAGCACAGGATTATTGATTTCTCCAAGAACTCATTTATTATGCATGAACCGCTATTCCTTAAGGGTTCATTCCTGACGTCTTCCTCTGCCCGACTTTACGTCAATGCTAACATTCCAAGGCACCTACCGGGTATAAATATACCTTCCCTTGCCCAAGCAAGTAGGAGGAGACCTCGACTTTAGAGGAGCCCGTGTCCCGGCCTGATGCACTGACAAGAGACGCTGTCATCCCTGCTCGCAGAGAATCCAGCTTCCAGTGTTCTGATTCCCTTCGCGGGGTGTTAGAGTTCAAGACCCGGAAAGAGATTCCCACCTCTCTCATTCTCAAGGTATGGAGCTGACTAGAACCTAGAGGGACTCTTGGCATACCGGACTCTTGACATACCAGACTCTTGGCATACCAGAGACTTGGCATACTATAGCATACTATACTATAGAATACATCACCTACTTCCTACCTTGCACTACACTTAGGTTAAGTACACTGGGGTAGAACTAGTTAGAGAAGCATCTCATGAATACTCGCATTTTTAGCTTATGTTATTTATGTATATGAATATATGTGTCATAGCTAAAAGATAATGCTAGCGCAGTATTATTTCTTTCAACTGCTTACGCTGTACATAATATATCTTGCATACTGTCTTGTGATCATAATAGCTCATATCTCTTACACGAGAAACAAGACTGTTCAATAAATCCTTTTATTGAAACGCCCGTCTATTCTTTCTGTGTAACTCTGAAGAAACTAAGCATGCACGATTAGCTGAGTAAAACTGTTATCTATTGTTTCCACGATTCTGAGAGTGTTCTGATTCTAAAGGGAAACAAAGTTGTCATGTTTATACGGTTGCCAGAAACTACTCCCTTCTTGTTTACAAGGAGTTTCTAGTGGCCTCTGAGTTAGCTGGCACAAAGTAATTAAGTTTAATATACTCGATAGGGACATACTGACCTCAGTCCTATGTCAAATCTATAGGGTATATTATTCCAATGCGCAGAGCCTATTAGGGAAATAGGAACTACACTACATGGCGCCCAACATTTGGTAAGGCACTAATTTAATGCTAGATACTGAGTAACTCAGTCTTGCTTTTCTCAGAGACCCCTACTCATATACTCCATAAGACATCTGGAGTGGGTAGGGTTAAGTATCCGCCAAAGCTAAATAGGACAGAAATCCTATATATTAGCTGTTTGGTTTGTTCAACGTTGAAGGGTACAGTGTTCCAAAATATTGTGCACCTTATCTTTTGTTTCCTTGAAACTTGTACTACATTTTTAAAAAGCAAACAATGTCCCTGAACGGGGATACTGCCACCGAGAACGGTGTAGCTGTGGCTGATCCAGTCATAACAGCTTTTAACTTTACAGGTTTAAATGAAACCGATGAGGGTGTTATAAACATCCCTCCAAACTTAAGAAGAGCCATCACTCTAAAACTTATAAAACACGGCATCACACCAAGAGGTGGTAGAGCAGTTTTCGTGATAGAGGCACACGAATCGTTTCAGACAGAGGTATTCTATTCATGGATAGTATTCCCAGAATCAAATCCAGTAACAAAAGTATTTCACTTCTTTAAAGAAGATGAACCACCAGAGGAATATATTCCTTTCGAGGATATTGAAATTCCACTCACATACCAGGAGCATAATCTCTGGTTTACAGGCGCCCTAAAACATCACAAAAACATTACCAGGCTCGGTCCACTAGGTAGACCAGGAGCAACATGGCCTATTCTAGCCGGCTACACACCTCATCCTGACATCGATGAAATGTCAGACGAGGAATTACTTACTCAACTACAAGAGTTAATAAAAATTTACAGACAATTAGTCCAATATGTCATGCAGACTTTCACAGTCCAACCACCAATGACCATTCCAAATCAAACCCCTCAACAGGGGAATACACTAAAAATTACTCCACAGACTTTACACGCAGTCATGGGTAAAATGCCCACAAAACGTGAACAAATTCCATTCTGGATAGCTCAAAAAATTACTCAAATCGAAGCAGTATTTCCAAATACTAGCCCTTATGAGAAACACAGAATCCTAACAATCTGTTTACCAATGGGGATCACACCACAACTGGAAGACTGCACCACTTGGGGCACAATCTTCACGGTGCCGGGAGTGCGGAGTTGAATTGCACAATAGCTCACCTTGACGAACGTGTGACTACAGGGAGCTATTCGCACCCCTCCGCCAGTTCAAGTTTGACTTATTAGTAAACTCGGTTCCTCATGGAGAGCAAAGGGCTCTACCATACTCTATTCCAGAGTTTGCACTGAACGTGGTGCCTTTTTTCCTCACCCCTGGATCCTAAGGAGGTAGGGACAGCAGTCTTTTTTGGGATTGATCAGGTGAAAGTCCTGAAGAAAGCCGGGGTATTAGCACGTGCCGGCTGAAACATGTCGACATTTCAGCAGAGTGGAGGGGTAGGGCTCTGATAACGAGTAGCCATTACCACCATCCACGGGTCTGGATAGGTCCACCTCTTGCACCTTGACAGTGTACCCATTATTAAAGGTATAGCAGGGACACACTGTTACCAGTTTTATCAATTCATTCTGCCACTATTTTATCACTTTTTTGATCCCACACCATTTCTTCATTTCTTTTATGTTGTTTGTCTTCCCCCTCCCTATTGCTCCACCTCCAGCGTTGGCTAGCGCAGAGGTGTGTTAGCAGGCCCTATGATGAAGCATGACACAGCTTGCTGTGTGTGAGGGCAGTTTTACATACACAGTGTGTGCCCTGTTTTACACCTCTCCTCTCATTACCCACTCCGTTAGTTTTTTAATACAGTCCCTTTTCTTTGTTGTGTGAATTAATGCACAGTCTTTGCTGCCATCTATACTAACACACATGGTGTTCCATCAATTGCAGTAATACCAGATGTCCTGAAACAAATTCAAAACGAATACGGGGCAGAACCTGCTCTGAATTTAGGTATGAAATTACTGAAAAACTTCGACCAGGTCTCAACAATAATATTATCTAATATTAAAGGAGAGGCAGCATCAGTGGCGATCCGCCAACGCTTAAGGGAATTTGATGTAACAGAACATCAAAATGAACTACTCAGAATAATAGAAAAATCTTATGCAGAATTAGGCAGAGATAGTTTGGGTGGAAAACCTTTGAAGCCAAAACTATCTGAAGGTCTTGAGAAGGACTCTATTAAATAAAATCCGACATCTTCTAAAAAGAAGTGGGAAACTAATAAACACAATTCAAACGAGACACGTTCTCAATCCCGAGGCAGGTCTCCTCAAAAGGAGCCCTCTGAAAGGAGGTATAACCTTAGGAATAGGGATAATTTAAGAAAACCTGACAGGTATCAAGATACTGATACACGTTCCTCTCGTACCTTTCAGATATCGTCACAGACATCAGAAAGAAGAGGACGGTCAAATCACAAAGAAGAACATGTGAAATCCAAAGACGATAAACACGTTCAGAAAAATAAATCAAAACCTCAATTTACAAAAAAGAAGGTAGAAGGTCTGAAGATCAGACATGCCGAGAATACTGAGAACACAGCTCAAGAACGGAGAATCGGCTCAGACAATGCTGGACAGTGCAGCAGAAGTAACAATAGCTCGCCAGAACCTGAAGGAACTTCTGGAGATAGTGGACTTGAATGAGTACATCACAGTAGAGACTGTAGACACCAGGGTTAGTACTCCACAAATGTTATATGAAATAACACTCCGAATGGAGGGAGACATACCAAGAAAAGTGAAAACATTCTTTTGGGAGAAACTTTCAAGGGGTTATGATATACTTCTAGCAGAAAAGGACTGGCCACCAAACTTTGTCAGGGAGTGCCCACATGCAAAGGACATCATTATGCCAGCCTTCTCCAACCATATTCCAATTCAGCTAAAATATACTTATGCCAGGAAATGGGCAGTTGCCCAGGCCCCAGCATTATACAAATATCATGTAGGATGGGATGAGGACTCACCTCACCATAAAATACAGCTAAAAAATCAACCTACTGCACAAAGGCAGTACCCAATAAAGCAAGAAGCTAAAAAACAGGTCAGGGAGATCTTAGATCAACTTGAATACCAAGGGGTTATTGTAACATGCACCTCCTCAATGAACAATCCTTTGTTTCCTGTATCCAAACCAGACAATACATACCGTCTAGTTTTGGATTACAGACACTTGAACACTTGTTCCAAAACATTTGCAGTGCAAAATGCACATAGTACAGCATTAATGAATAACATTGTGCGCAAAAAATATAAAACCACATTGGACATTTCAAATGGTTTCTTTTGTCAAAACATAGCACCTGAGAGCAGGTACTTAACAGCTTTCTCAATAATGGGGACCCAGCGTCAATTTTGTCGACTCCCACAAGGGTTCAAAAACAGCCCAGGGTTATTCTCAGCAAGGGTAACAGAGTTACTACAAAATTAAGATTATGAGGCATTGTCATATGTCGATGACATCTATCTGACAGACGATGACCTAGATAGGCACTTGAACAGGGTGAGTACCATTATATTGGACTTCGCCTCTGAGGGCTATAAATTCAAATTTAAAAAATCCAGAATTGCCCATCTCAATATCCTTTTCCTAGGATATGAGTTTTCAAGTGAAGGCAAGAGCCTGGCAGCTAACTTTTTAGAAAAGTGCGCGCTGCTCCAACCTCCAAAAATGCTGAAAAATTTACAGTCCATCTTGGGTTTTGTAAATTTTGGAAGGACATACATTATAAATTACGCAGAAAGGGCTAAACCTCTCTGCGAATTAATCAAACCTGATTTTTCAACAAAACATTGGACACAAGAACACACAGAAATCCTGCGTTCACTCCAAGCTAACATGTTAGCAACAAATCACTTATAAACACGCGTAAATAAACGCAATTTAGTGATCCGAATAATTTCGGGTCAATGCGGATTCAGCT
This sequence comes from Calotriton arnoldi, assembly GCA_963921515.1. NCBI lineage: Eukaryota > Metazoa > Chordata > Amphibia > Caudata > Salamandridae > Calotriton > Calotriton arnoldi. The sequence continues at coordinate 854,363 of CAWUFW010007831.1, read as the reverse complement.
ATTTAACATTTAATGAGGCTGAAAAAGTACCAATAGCATACAAATCACATTTGTATACACAAGCAGAAATGCGCTTCACTTCAACAGAAAAATACTGACAGCAGTTCAAACCGCTGTAGCAAAAGAAAGAGCTCTAGCTCAAGGAAACGCATTATTGTCGTAACTCCAGTACCAGCCTTAGAGGCGGTAACAAAAGCGAGCATTCCAAATGCAAAAGCTTTACATCCTAAATGGATACAATGGGTTAATTCTCTTGCTGCAACAGATGTTGAATATGTTTTTGATCCTGATTTAAAAACACAAGCGTTCCTGTAATATGAACATGAATGACCTCTGCCCACTGAAATTTTGCCTCTAGATCAGTACGAATTTATAATTTATACTGACGGATCAGCACAGCCCGCTACAGGGATTAAGCAAGCTTACAGTGCAGCGTGCACAATCGTTAAAGGTCGCATGCAAGATGGTAACTTCAGACCAATGGTCACTAAAACTCAATCTCTAGGAGATTGTACAGCTCAGCGAGCTGAACTGCAAGCATTCAAACTGGCACTTGAAAATAGAGATCGCGAATTCCCCACACTCATAGTGTGCGATTCTTTTTACTGTGTTCAGTCATATAATGACTTATACACCCTTACAGACACTCAACCACGCCACTCACCCAAAGAGTTACTCAAACACCTAGTCAGTCACCCAAAGAATCAATCACACTGCCATTTACTCACCTATACAGCTATACACACACACCACCTCACTTATTCATACAGATAGTACCATATACTTACTCTCTTCTACAATCACTGACATAAGCACACACTTATCCATGCAGCCACTGTCACAATCACTCACTGTCACATTTAGTCACTTATATACTCCAACACGCACATATACTGCTTTTCATATATGTAGTTACTTACACATATACCACTGAGACATCCATTCACTCACCAACGCAGCTATACGCACACTCACTCACGCGTACAGCCCCTAACACATGTACTCATGAACCTATACACCCAGTAAATCACCCATTCACACATCCATGCAGGGAGCCACACACCCCCCCACACACCCACACAGACACTCGGGCACCCATACAGGTAATCAGACAACCAATCATTTACCCATATAAGCACTCATATAGCTACTCACAACCCATGCAGCCACTTACACACCAACTGGCAGACTGATACAGACATTCACACAGATTAGTCATTCACCCATGCATTCACTAAGATACGTTTAATCACTCACTTATACAGTCAGTCACGCACCTACTAAATCATCCATTCAGACACTCATTCACCCACTCATTCTTCAATACACCTTGGCGTATATATATAAAAAATATATTTAAACTTTTCAGAAACACACAGTCACTGGATGATGTCATCAGTGATGTCATTTGAGATGTCATGAGTGATGTCATGAGTGATGTCACTGACCATGTCATGAGTGATGTAATATGTGATGTCATCAGCAGTGCATTGCGGGGGCGCGAGTTATAGTTAGCTCAGCTAACTATAACAGCCGAATTTCTCTGGTTTTGTACGAGTGAAATGTCTGACTAACTATAACGTCCCTGAAACCTATGGTTTTTTCAATGAATTTCTATGGTTTTTTAAATGCTAATCCCTAACTATAACGTCCCTGAAACCTATGTTTTTTTCAGTGAATATATATATACAACTTAGGCACATTTCATGAGGTGGTCACTAAAGCGTTACTACAATGCAAGCACAAAAGGAGTTCGAAAGGGTCTAGGACATTCAACTTATCACTTAAACAAAAAGAAGTTCTTTTATCTTTGGCTAATGATAAAGACATTGTGGTGCGCCCTGCTGACAAGGGTGGAAACATCGTGTTGCTCAGTAGGGAAATGTATATATCGGAGGCACAAAGACAACTGGACAACAGTGTATTTTACAACAGGTGTAGCACCAGAACGTATAATGATAGCATTGTGTACACATGGGGTAAATTGTCTGAATGGCAACAGCAAGGCATCATTGCATGGGAGGAATATTTGTTTCTTAAAAGAGACTATCCTAAATAACCCGTAATGTATTTTCTCCCAAAAGTACACAAAGATGCGAAGGTCCCTCCTGGGAGGCCTATTGTATCTTTCATTGGAAGCGTATTCGAAAACATTTCGAAATACGTGGACCATTTCTTGAGGGAGTATGTAACTAAATTGCCATCATATGTTAAAGATACTAAAAAAAAATTGTGTAAAATAGAAGGTATCACGTGGGAAGACACATACATGTTTATCACTATGGATGTAAACTCCCTTTACACAATATTTGATCATGACCAGGGAATCAGGGCATGTACTCATTTCTTGGAGGAGAGACACATCAATTATCTAGCCCACACCAACATGCTAGTTGAAATGATGTACATGTGCTTGCATAATAACATCTTCATGTTTAATGGCGATCTATACCAAGATCCTGGGGACAGCCATGGGCACATGTTTTGCCCCCAGTTTCGCCAACCTGTTCCTTGGTCTGTGGGAGGTAGAAATGAGAGAAGACGCTAACCTCATTCCATATTTTGAAAAGGTTGTAGTGTGGCTTCGTTTCATAGACGACCTTTTTGTAATATGAAGGGAAGTGCGGAAGAAGCACTTGGGTTTATTGATGTATTGAACAAAAATCCCTATAATATTGTACTCACACATACCATGAGCAAGAAACAGATAGATTTTTTGGATGTCAAGGTTTCAGCACGACAAGGTTCCATTGAGACTAGTCTATTCTGCAAGGATACCATGGGTAACAGTCTCCTTCATGCCCTCAGTGGCCACCCAGATACTCTTAAGTGGAGCATTTCATATGGGGAGCTACTGAGGGCAAGAAGAAACTGTAGTAGTGATGAATGGTACTACAGGGAGGAAAAGGTCATGATGACAAGGTTTAAAGAAAGAGGCTATCCAGATTGGGTTTTGGATCGGGCTCAGTCCAAGATCAGAACCACAAACAGAGAAGATCTTCTCAGATCTAAGGAAACAACTCAGGAGTCCCAGGAAACTAGGGTGATCTTAACGTACAAAAGAGACTCACAAAAAATACAGAAAATACTTGCAGACAATTGGGGCATCCTCAAAAGTGACACAACTGTAGGTCAAAACATCAGTGACCGACCTAAAATAACATATAGAAGGAACCGCAGTCTTAGGGACATGTTAGTACACGGAGATATCACTGAAACCCGCAAGACCAATATACACAATCTGAAAGGTTTCTATCCCTGTGGACACTGCAAGGCGTGTAAATCAAGCCACATGGTCAAGGAATTCAGCAGACCTAATCCTGATAGAAATTATGTCATCAATCAATTCCTTACATGCAGTTCATCTTATGTGATTTACATCTTAGAATGCCCATGCACAAAAAGGTATGTAGGAAGTACCACCTTGATGGCTAAGAAACGTGTATTAGAACATCTTAGGGCGCTAAACAACAGAGACCCACATTATCCTGTGGCCAGACATTTTCAAAATTACCATTTGTCCAACAGTTCGCTCCTGCGCTACTACATAATAGAACAGGTAGGGATAGGACCTAAGGGTGGAAATAGAGAACTCAAACTGAGAAAGAAGGAGTCTAGATGGATCCTTGATTTAGAGACCAGGTACCCCGGAGGGCATAACCTTGACGAGGAATTGGCAACACACCTAGTAGAGGAATGAAATATTCGGATAGAATTTTAGGTGGTGTTGTATGTAGACTGTTTTGTGACATACCAATTTACCTGTGGATCTTCAGCTATGATGCTTGACACTGTATATTATGTGCACGTAGAAATTTAAAAAGTTCATATGCTTCATATGTTCAAAACTGTGATTTTAATTGATTTCCTTTTTCTTTTCTTCTCTATTTTCACAGGAGGAAAGGAAGGGACCCACCGTATGCTGACAGTCACTTCACGGGTTCCCCACCCTTTTCTTCCTCCGCTTCTGGAAATGCACGACTAAATAGATAAGATTTTTTACACTTGCTTCACTTAGTTTTTATTATCACTTGCGTCTAGTGGACCTAACACATATCTATCTTGCCACTTGGTGCCAGTATAGTTATACTATGTGCACCATACAGTTTTCATCATACAGTAGCTCCCAAGTACAGCTGTTATGGCCACATTATTGCGGATCCTTACTGTGAAAATTAATGGTATCTTGGTACTTTGATCGTACTTGTACTCCCCTTGAACCTGAGGCACTACGGCGTATGCAGGATATGTTTATACAAAGGAATGTATAGGACTCCTTTTCTTCTGCCCTCTTTGCCTGTCACTCACCAATTTTACATTTGGCATTTGGCCACGTATACGTTAATTTTAAGGTGGTATTCACACAGATGTATCAACCTTATTGTGCATCAAGCGGGCGGTGTAACAGCAGGAGATGTGATTCGCGTTATATTATCGTGTTATAGTATTGTTATTTTTTTTGTTGAAATCCCCTTTTTTGTGCATTAAGCTGGAGTTGTAATAGTGGGAGATAAGATTCACATTACATTAATTTACTGTTGAAATCCCATTTATGATCCATTTTCACATGTGAATATTGTTCGGAATCCGACATAGAAATCTCTGTGTGTATAATAACACTAGGAATTATAGTGTGAGAAATATGTTTGGCTCAGAAATGTATAGCTCCAAGATGGCCGCGATTTTGGGAGGATGAAACAATAGTGGTGTTCGGACAGGAAGTACTAACTATGGTTTACGAGTCCCTTGTTTGTGTTTATGTCCACGCAATGCACTATGTATAGCACTTCAGTTTATTACTCAGTGTGTGATCAAGACTTCTGTCAAAACGCGTAAGTACTGAGGATTAAACGCTACACTGCTTCTTATCTCTGAGAGCGCGTCATTATTTGATTTATTTGGAGAAACTTTATTGCCGGGCTTTGCTCTGCCGGCATTTGCGTGCCACCGGACAATGGGCAGGGATCCAGGAATGAGCTTCGTGGTTTTCAGCATATATATATATATATATATATACATATATATATATATATATATATATATATATATATATATATATATATATATATATATATTCACTGAAAAAACCTTAAGGTTTTAGGGACAGTTATAGTTAGTTGGACATTGCACTCGTACAAAACCCGTGAAATTCCCCGTTATAGTTAGTTCAGGTAACTATAACTCGCGCCCCACAATGCACTGCTGATGACGTCACATATTACATCACTCATGACATGGTCAGTGACATCACTGATGACATCACTGATGACATCTCAAATGACATCACTGATGACATCATCCAGTGACTGTGTGTTTCTGTAAAGTTTAAATATGTTTAATATATATAGGGAAAGGCGTATTGAAGAATGAGTGGGTGTAGAAGCACCTGAATGGATGATTTAGTAGGTGCGTGACTGAGTCTATAAGTGAGTGATTAAACGTATCTTACTGGATGCATGGGTGAGTGACTAAACTGTGTGAATGTCTGTATCCGTCTGTCTGTTGTTGTGTAAGCAACTGCATGGGTTTCTGACTAGCTAAATGAGTGTCTATATGGGTTATGGATTGGTTCTCTGAGTATCTGTATGGGTGCCTCAGTGTTTGTGTGGGTGGGGTGTGTGTGACTCTGTGCATAGATGTGTGAGTGGGTGATTCACTGGGTGCATGGTTTCAAGAGTGCGTCTGTGATGGACTGTATGGGTGGGTGAGTGTGTGTATGGGTGTGTTAGTGATTGAATGTATATCTCAGTGGTACATGTGTGAGTAACTACATATGTGAAAGGCAGTATATATGTGTGTTGGAGTATATAAATGGCTATAAGTGAGAGTGTGTGATTGTGAGAGTGGCTATATGGATGAGTGTGTACTTGCATCAGTGATTGCATAGGAGCGTAAGAATGTGCTAGTATTTTTATGAGTAAGTGAGCTGGTGTGTATAACTGTATAGGTGAGTAAATTGGAGTGTGATTAATTATTTGCATGACTGACTAGGTGTGTGAGTACCTCTATGGATGAGTTGCGTTGTGTGAGTGTTTATATAGGTGTATGAGTGCATATGATAGTCCTGTACTGAGTGACTGTAAGTATGAGTGACTGTACGGGTGAGTGAGTAGATGTGTGTGTGTAGACCTAAGAATCAGTGAGTGGGTATGTACTTATTGGTATTGGAGTGTGTATGGTTTTGAGAATGGCATTCTGTAATGTAGAGTGGGTGTATCAAAACTTATATTAGGGTGTGAGAAGATGCATTAAATTCTCACATGGATGATGTCATCAGTGATGTCATCAGTGATGTCATTTGAGATGTCATCAGTGATGTCATCAGTGATGTCACTGACCATGTCATGAGTGATGTAATATGTGACGTCATCAGAAGTGCATTGCGGGGCGCGAGTTATAGTTACCTGAACTAACTATAACGGGGGAATTTCACGGGTTTTGTACGAGTGCAATGTCCAACTAACTATAACTGTCCCTAAAACCTTATGGTTTTTTCAGTGAATTTCTAAGGTTTTTTAAATGCTAATTTCTAACTATAACGTGCCTGAAACCTATGGTTTTTCAGTGAATTTCAAAGGTTTTTAAATGCTAATTTCTAACTATAACGTGTCTGAAACCTATGGTTTTTCAGTGAATTTCAAAGGTTTTTAAATGCTAATTCCTAACTATAACATGTCTGAAACCTACGGTTTTTCAGTGAATTTCAAAGGTTTTGTAAATGACAATTTTTAAATGTATTAATTGTTATATTTATTTTTTCATACTGATTTACTACATTTTTAGAAACAATTTTTTTTACATATTTTATTTTTAAATTACATTGTAATTACATTATACATTACAAAAAATACTTTCTCAGAATGAATTACTTTAGTTTAAATACTTTGCACATAGGCAATAGACTTTTAAGTACAGTAGTTACAGTTGTTGCAATGGGCAACACATTTTCAAACACAATGCAACATTCAGCTCAATGTGAATTTCTAGTTAAATGCAATTAGTTACTTTATGGATTACTTTTCTAACCACAGGACTGGATCCTAGATTCAGTCCTGGGACATCTCCTGTAAACAGTTGAGTAAAAGCGTTTTGGTTACAGTAGTGATTTTTAAGGAATATTATTGTATTTTAAAAGTTGACACTTAGAAACTTTTTCTCATAGAATCACCAATGTTATCCTATGGAAGGAAATTCACTTAGCAGGTAAAAACTGTTATCGTTACTTTTTCTTACTCAGTGTTGGATCCTGGATCCAGCACTGGTGCATCTCCTGTAAACAGTTGAAAGAATGCGTTTAAGTCATACAGGCGATTTTTAAGGAATATTTGTAGTTTGTGAAAATCGACACTTTGAAACTTTTCTGCTGAAAACCAGACAATGGATTCCTATGGAAGGAAATACAAGTTACTGGTAAGTACGGTTAGAATTACTTTTCAGGGTCAGTGCTGGGCTAAAAGATGCAGCACTGGGTTCTCTCCTGATAACAGGTGAGTAAATTGGAATTCGTACTTTGGTTGATTTTAGAGGAATATTATAAAGTTCCAAAACTCCACACTTAGAAGAATTTCCAAGTGAAACCAGTCAATGTTAGCCTATGAAGGAAATTCAAGTTACTGGTAAGTACGGTTAAAATTACTTTTGAGGATCAGTACTGGGCTGAAAGATGCAGCACTGAGGTCTCTCCTGATAACAGGTGAGTAAATCGGAATTCGTATTTCGGCTGATTTTAGAGGAATATTTTAAAGTTCCAAAACTCCACACTTAGAAGAATTTCCAAGTGAAACCAGTCAATGTTAGCCTATGGAAGGAAATTCAAGTTACTGGTAAGTACGGTTAAAATTACTTTTCAGGACCAGTACTGGGCTGAAAGATACAGCACTGAGGTCTCTCCTGATAACAGGTGAGTAAATCGGAATTCGTATTTCGGCTGATTTTAGAGGAATATTTGTATGTTTAAAAAATCAACACTTAGAAACTTTTTCAGCAAAAGCAGGCAATGATATCCTATGGAAGGAAATTCAAGTTACTGGTAAGTACGGTTAAAATTACTTTTCAGGATTAGTACTGGGCTGAAAGATGCAGCACTGAGGTCTCTCCTGATAACAGGTGAGTAAATCAGAATTCGTAGTTCGGCAGATTTTAGAGGAATATTTGCACAATGGTGAAAGGAGGGGCGGGGCCTGAGGTGACATCTGTGCAAACGCGCCCTGTGGCGCGTTTTAAGTTGGGGGATTAAGTCCCCTTGAATCATGAGGGTCCCTAGGGGCCAACTAGCCCACCAGGAACCTCCAGTATGCGCCAGGAGGCTGCGTTGCAGAGACGTGTAGAGAGGCCACACCCCTTTTTACACCTCTCTGCAACGCAGCTCTGTGGCGCTTTCTGGATGTACCTGTTGGGCTAGTTGGCCCAGAGACCCTCAGGATTGAAGGGGATTTAATTCCCCATCTTAAAACGCGCCATGGAGCCTGTTTGCACACATGTCACCTCAGGCCCGCCCCTCCCTTCACCACTGTGCAAACGCGCCCCGTGGCGCGTTTTAAGTCGGGGATTAACTCCCCTTGAATCCTGAGGGTCCCTGGGGTGCAACTAGCCCACCAGCTACCTCCATTAAGCGCCACAGAGCTGCGTTGCAGAGAGGTGTAAAAGGGGCGTGGCCTCTGTACACCTCTCTGCAAGGCAGCCCCTGCGCATACTGGAGGTTCCTGGTGGGCTAGTTGGCCCCAGGGACCCCAGTATTCAAGGGGATTACTTCCCTTCTTAAAACGCGCCAGAGAGCGCGTTGCAAGTACTGCAGGGAGGGCGGGGCCTCCGGCACTATGCCGTTTTTTTTTTTTTATGGGAGGGGGCTGCGTGGCCCCCTTCCCTCGGCCACTTTTGGCCCGGGGACCCCATCCCCCGGGGCCTGGGCATTTTTTTGTTTTATTAAAAAAATAATTAAAAAAAACGGGAAGGGGCCGCGTGGCCCCCTTCCCTGGGCCTCTATTGGCCCCGGGGACCCCATCCCCGGGGCATGCCCTCTTTTAAATAAAAAATATGGGGGGCTGCGTGGCCCCCTCCTCAGGCCATTTAAGGCCCCAGGGACCCCATCCCCGGGGCCGGCCTTGCCCTTATTTTTTTATTTGTTTATTTGGGGAGGGGGCTGCGTGGCCCCCTCCCGGGCCACTATGGCCCCGGGGACCCCATCCCCGGGGCCTGGCCTCTGGTTGGAGACTGTGGGGGGTCCCCAAACCCCCCACAGTCCCGCCGGCTCCCGTGTCCTACGGGAGCCGGCATTCCTTTCCACATGGGGAGCAGCTAACATGCTGCTCCCCGTGTGAAAAGCAATTGGTTTGCATTTTGAAAGAGAGGCAGGTTTCCTGCTCTCTCTTTCAAATGCAAACAAGTCTACTATGACAGGACGGGAGCCGCGAGGTTCCCGTCCTGTCATAGCAAACTACAGTGTCCCGGGGGTAGGCACCCGGGACATTGCAGGAGCCGGCCCTGGGGGTGGCGGTCCCCAGGCCCATCAAGAGCTCCAGGAGGGGCCGCGCGGCCTCCCTCCTACATTTTGAAAGCCCTGGGGAGGTGGTGGTTCCCGGGGCTTGGGGGTCCAAAACGGACCCCCATTTTCAATGTTCTTAGTGACCCGGGGAGGTGGTGGTCCCCGGGGCGTGTGGGGGCTGGAGCCCCCCACACAGGTTTTAAAAATAAATAAAAAAAGCCCGGGGAGGTGGCGGTCCCGGGGCTGCGGGAGGGCTCAGAGCCCTCCGCACCAGTATGATAAAGCCCCGGGGGTGGCGGTCCCCGGGGTTTGGGGGCCCTTGGAGGCCCCCATACATAAAATAAACCCCCAGCATGCCCCCGGGACTTGGCCCACCCGGGGGCAAGTTAGCATCGAGCGCGGAGACCGCGCTCGATTTCTCGGCAGGATCCGCGCTCCCTGAGCGCATCCTGCCGATTTTTTTTTTAAATGCTTTTTTGCCCAGGGGGTCCTTGTGGGACCCCCTGAGCAGGCCTAGGGGTTAGGGGTTTCTACCCTGCCCCCTTTGTGCGTTTTGCGCACTTGTTTCTTTTTTTCTCGGCGGATCCGCGCACCTAAGCGCATCCGCCGATTTAAAAAATAAATATGCTTTTCTGCCCAGGGGTCCTTGTGGGACCCCTGAGCAGACCCTAGGGGTCAGGGTGTTTCTACCCTGCCCCCTTTTGCGCTTTGCGCACTTGTTTCTGTCCCTCGGTTCTACCGAGGGACAAAATAACTGCCAACACTTCCTGATTTGGAGTGTTGACAGCCAGTTAGCTATGCAGCTCGTGATCGGGAGGGTACGCGGATCCGACGCGCCCATAGATATATATGTGATTTTAATTGTGAATTTCTCAGGAACTACTGAACGGATTTACACCATTTTAGCAAAAGGCACCAGTCTGAACCAAGGGCTACCTCTTTGCCAAATTTGGGGTAATTCCGTTCAGCAGTTCAGGCTGTAGCTGCGACTAAAGGTTCCTATGGAAAAATGAATGGGGAAAACGCGTTTTGGGACCCCCTTTTTCTCGGCCCCCGCTTGACGTATCACCCCGAGACTTTCAGGGTAGGAGCGGACCGGAGCGCCCCAACAAGTTGGAAGCTTTCGCGAAGATTCGTCAACCGGCGCCAACGTTATTGCAAATAGAATGTCGCGGATTTCCTATGGATAATAGGTCCTAACTATAACTATCTACTGGCGACCGCCAGTAGATAATATATATATATATATACACACACACAAGCAAACACAGTTAGAAATGGGATTTCTGGTTGGCTAAGGTATGCATCCAGGCCAGGCAGGAACCACCGCTCAAGTCAAGGTAAGCTAGATACACACTAAAAGATAACATGTGCACTTTTATAGCCAGCCTATAGGCTGCCAACCATTTATCTTTGCCATCTCCCACATTATAACTGAGCACCATATCTTTTGACCTATGACATCTGGACCCATGCAAAGATACTGCAGGTATGCTGCCACCATTACTGTTGCTGGACCCTACTTCCAGGGCTCTTACATTCAGCTCACTGAGGCTCAACCCATTGTGGTGCTTCTTTTCCTCCAGAGCTAACCTCCTCTCAGCCAGAGCCTGCTCTTTCGCTTGCTTAGCCAGCTCAAACTTCAGCTTTCTTTCTGCCCTCCTGTCTGCCAGCTCCTCTGGGGACAGGTTCTGGGAGGAGACACTGCTATCTACTCTGGGAATCACCACTGTTTCTGGCAAGGTGCTGGCCCGCCTTACAGTGGTTCCAGACCCACTTCAAACTTCGAAATCAGGTCATTTTTCTCCTCAGGAAATTCCTTTTCCTCAACTAGATTGTCATGCCATGCAACTTGGGACTTTGCCCTGGCCCTCAAGGCATTCTGCAGCTCCACCTTCCGGGTGAAGCCTTTTCTTGGGACCCGAAAATCTTTTTAAAAAATCTTCATCTGAGCTACAGTGTAAAACTTCAACCTGGCCCGATCAAATTCCAAAACTTTAGGTTCTGTTGCAGGTGTAGCTTCTCCAGATTGAGACATCATTTAGCAAGAAAAATCAAATGGCCAATAAGGGAGAATTGAAAAAATCATAATGGCCTAAGTACAGAGTTCTAGTGTACAATGAGTTACTATATAGTATTGCACAAACACAAGTCCTATCCTCACCGCTGATCACCAATGTTAGAAATGGGATGCATGGTTGGTTGAGGTATGCACCCAGGCCAGGCAGCAACCACCACTCTAGCCAGGGTAACCTAGAAACACACTTGAATATAACCCATGCTCACCTGCTGGTAGCTTGGCACAGAGCAGTCAGGATTATCTAAAGAGACTCTGTGTAATGTATTTGTGCAACGCACACAAACAGTAACACAAAGAATACACCACAAAAAGACTCCACACTGGTTTATAAAAATAGATTATTATATATTATTATTATTATTATATTATAAACAAAAAAAGACCAAAATCTTAAATATCTAATGTATAGAAGTTCAGATATTAAATTTTAAAGGAATAAATTCATTAAATTAGAAGCAAGTAGCACTAAAAAGCTTACTTTAGGTCACGCTGCACCAAGGCAAAGTCAAATTTTTGGCCGACCGTGATGTAGCACTGGCTGAACACAGGACCCATGCAGGCCCCAGTAAACAAAGTACCTTTCCTGATTTCCAACAATGAAGTGCGTCGATCTTCTCCACGCAGTGAAGGCGATGCGTCAGTTCCAAAGACGGGTGCTGGAGTAGAGAGGCGTCAACAGATGTGTCAGATTCTGCCACACAGTTGAGGGGATGTGTCTATCTCACCAAGCTGCAGCTGTGGTAATACCCTGTCCAATGCATCAATCTCTGGAGGCAAAGCTCTGGTTCTGATGCGTTGTACCGATTTTACTCCCACAACTGAGTTGATGTACTTGTTCTGTTACACACAGACAGGAGATGTGTTGAAATCCGTGTTGCAAGTATCTGGGAAACTTCCAGTGAGCTAGACACAGGAGCAGGGGTAGAGACTTTGATAGCCCTGATTCTCAAGCGACAGGAGGCAAGCAAACAAGCCCTTGGAGATCACTTGGAGTGAAGGCAGAGTCCAGCTCTCCTTCAGCAGAGTTAGAGAGCAGCAGGCAGCCGGGCAACATACAAGAATAGCAGGCATTCCAAGTTTGTAGTCCAAAGATGAGTCCTTTAAGCAACATAGCAGTCCTTCTGACAGATGTTCAGTTGAAGATCCAGAAATGTCTGACTTTAGGGGGTCAGAGAACCAGTACTAATACCCAAAAGTACCTTTGATGTGGGGGTGACTTCGTAGCAGCCCTCTGAAGTTCACAAGGATCCCTCTCAACCAAGTCCTGAATGCCAGGCTATCTGAGGGGGTCATCTGTCCATTGTGTGGGCCTATTCAAGTAAAGTGTTAGCACTTCTCTTCCATTTTGTCCAGGCAAGGCCATCAGAATGCAGATGTATGTAGATGGGCACTCAGACACACCAATCCTTCCTGTGTATTGAATGTCTAGAGGGAATGCACAAAGTGTAGCTGTCACCCACCCCAGTTGTGTATTGGAGACAGGCTGATAGGCACACAGAACAGTAATTTCAGAAAAATTTCCACTTTTTAGAAGTGGCATTTCTAAAACAGTAATGTTAAATCCAAATTCACCAATAAGGAGGACTTATAATTACCATTCCAAACATATGAACTATGAAAAAGCTACTCCTCACTGATCTAGAATTACAGCTTAAAAACGTAAGTCTGTTTTTATATAGCGCAGCTACTCTCCCTTACGGGTCTCAAGGCGCTGGGGGCCGGAGTGGAAATTAAGTGAGCTATTGCCCAGAGTCACATGGTGCTGAGCTGAGCTGCCGCCGGAGCCGGGGATCGAACCGTGAATGCTGTGTTCCGAAGTCAGCTGCCCTGGCCGCTGCACCACACCTCTCCTTAAAAGTGTATTAGGGAATTCCCAATGCTAGCCTATGAGAAGAGTAGGCCTCACAGTAGTAAAAAATGAAATAGGCTGTTTGACATTACCATGACGTGGAAAACAGAAAGGTGCATGTCCTACCTTTTACTAAAATAGCACCCTGCCTTTAGGGTTACTTAGGGTCTACCTTAGGGGTTACTTATATTTAAATAAAAGGAGAGTTTAAGGCTTGGCAATTAGTTTTAAATACCACGTTGAAGTGGCAGTAAACTGCACACACAGGCACTACAGTGGCAGGCCTGAGTCAGGTTTGAAAGGCTACTTCTGTGGTCGGCACAACCAGTAATGCAGCCCACTAGTACCCTTTGAAGTACAGGCCCTGGCTATATGGTATATCACTTTACAAGGGACTTACCATTACAACAAATATGCCAATCAGGTATACACCAATGTCATCATGTTTAGGGGAGCAGCACATGCACTTTAGCACTGGTTAGCAGTGGTAAAGTATTCAGAGTTCTAAGGCCAACAAAAAGAATCAACAAAAACAGGAGGTAAAAGACAAAAAGCCTGGGGGAACACCACCCTGAGGATGCCAGGTCTAACACATACATACACTAATCACAAAAAAGCTGCATATAAAACATGATCAAAAAATATAAATTGTGCATAACAAAATATATGTTTTGATAATAAGGAAAGCAGGCATTATATTGGATTTCTAACTAATGCAGCTGGTTGCAAAATATAAAAAAGAAAAGAGCTGAAAGTTCTTTCCTTCATCTGGGTTCAGAAAAGTAGGAACAGTCTCTTCCTTCTGATTGATAATCAATCAGATCTTTTTTATAGTTTTTTTCCCAATTGATGAGTGTGTCATACACTTTCCATACTTTCCTTGGGCCATGTAGCAACACATGAGGTGGTGGCATAAGGATGGTCAATTTGGTGATCTGGCTCTTTTGGCTTAGCGCCAACTGCTAGTAACGGAGATAGACAAACCTATTCAAACAGATCCTGTAGTTCCATAGCATTTAGAGGTGGTGATATAGCTTTGTTCTTCACTTTCATAGCTGTAGATGATCTGAGTGTTGAAAACAGCCTGTCATACAGAGCATATTTCACAATTGGTAGGCACATTTCTTTGAAGTAGGGTTAGTGCAACTTCATTGGTCTCAAAAGTAATTTTGCATTTATGTATGAATGACATGGCAGGCATCTCCAGAGGCAACTAGAGGATGGTTTCTTGCATACAGCTCATGCACCAAAAGACTGGCCGCACTTGCAGGGCATTCGTTTTACAAAACGAAAACGTCCAGTACTCATTTATTTCCAAAAGCCAATCATAACCCGGTTAGAATGCTAGGATTTCTTTTCAGCTGGGTAGGTTTGACCATGTTTAGGCTAGCCTGTTTTACATTTAAAACTATATAAGTGTTAAAACTCCACCGAAAAGGAAACAGCCCATATCAGTGTGGACATATAAACACTGATAAACACACAACTAAAATGTTATTCAAAGATAGGTAAGTGAGTGAGAATGAGTCATTATAATTTTCTTCTCATGGGGTCACAACAATGTAACTTTGTTAACAAGGTAACAGCATGAAAGACAGGTTGAATATTCTGCTTGAGTTTTGTTGTTTAGTGATGTCACTAAAATATTGTTTCCGTTTCCTTTTGTTTCTTCCAGTTTTGTGTAATTGGATGCATGGTGCAAGGTTTGGAAGCATCCTTCAGGTTTCATCTAAATATTTTGTACACTGTAGAGAATCTGAGAGTATTAAAATCATATTTGAACTTTTGGCAGTGTGTATGTCGTCCATTGGTGAAATGGCTGGCTCATAAGAATTTTCGGCCAGTATGTACTATCACATTTACCCCTGTCACAGAATGGTTAATACCCTTTGATACAACAGCACCCTTTTCTATGAAGTCAGCATTGATAGCAGTTCACCTGTCAAACACCCTAGCTCTTAAACATTCAATGAAAGGTGTAGGGATAGGTATATGTGAGAAGAGTGCTGTCACCATGCATATGGGATAGTGGAAAAACCACAATACAAGACTTTCCATATATTGACAAAATTCATAGCTGCATGGTGTCCCATTGTTATGTGTGATACCTTCATATAATCCTGACTTTTTGGTCACCTGCACTCTACTGCTGCAGGTTTGAGCCCAGGGTTACAATTTAACAGTAACATTTAAAGTTACAGAAAAATGTGATGCTTGTTAAAAGGTTGTGACTGACTTAAAGTGATACATTAGACATTTGGACACATAGCAGCTTTTAAAGTCCACACAACAGCAGCATCACCTTAATGTCATCAAGCAAAGAGTGCAGAAAAGAAGTGGTGAGCATGCTTAAGGCATCTAGATTTAGGTGCCTTGGAATGCAGAGTTACAAATTAATCTAGTGTAATTACATTTTTTAAAGGTTTCACAAGGTACTATGCTGTTGTATAAATTGGCCACCCCATAATGTCATATTATTTAGTTAGAATTAGGGGAATGACCACCAACTGTGTCCAGGAATTGTTTATTTAAGCATTTGAATATAGTACTCCTACTTGTTTTAATTCATTAATAATTTTATCAACCAGACAAAGTCCTGATAGAGTGAAAGTGAGAGGTGATAAGATGTGGGAGAGGGTAATGAGATGTGAGTGAGAATACAATGTACAGACTTTCTATGCTTAAAACAGTCTACCATAAGTCCACTGGACAGACTGCCAATGGGAGGACACTACATACCCTGCATTACTTTTCCTGTCAAATAATTGTGTGCTTTATATCAATCACTGCAAAATAACATATTTTGTAAACGCTGGAAAACAAAGATTTTTTCTATTTTGGGGGTTGGGAAGCAGAATAAACACATAAACACTGATTCCAAAAGCTTTCAAAAACACCACTGAAATCCAAAAATAATAAACACTGAGAACACAATGGTCTAGTCATGTTGTTGACGGGACTGATGTAAGTTGTTGACAGAAAGAGAAGGAGAATGCCACAGCCAATGATCAGAATGATTGTAGAGAATCCGCCAAACAGACTTGAAAACAAGGAGTGAAAAAAATGAAAGAATCAGCCAAACACAGCTTTTAATCCAGTCACCAAACCAGATCTGATGGTTTGGAAGTAGTGCACAATGCAAGTGGTGCTTGATGAGTTGAAGATAAAATGCACAAAGAGTCTGTGAATTTAGCAGGATATTGTATCGGTAAAAATCTCTGAAGCAGAGCGGGTGGTCTGAAAGTCAAATGTCTCTGCTGCTAAGATCAAAGCGAGGTCTTTTTGCACCACAATATCAACAAGCTTACTTACTAAAAATGCATATTGCCTGTCTCTATTCGAGGCCAAGGAGCATTTTCAAAATGGGGGTTGCAAGGTTATTCCACAACATTGATCATTTATATCATATTTGATACAGTTGGCAAATACCATTGTGTGAAGTCCAACCTTGACAAATATGAAGTGGAGCCCCAGTAAAAAAGATAATTTTCTTTATTAAAATTGAGAAACTCCAGCCACAGCTTAGCAGCGAAAGTCCAAACCAATAACTGTCGTCAAACCTTCTCTATAACTATAAACATTCAGAATGTAACATGACAGCTACACATGAATAAGATACACAGTTAGGCCAAATCATCTATGTCAATACCACATACCTCCTCCCAACCAACAACACAGCATAACAAAATATAGAAAAACTAAAGAATAAAGGAAAAAACTGAGATTTAGCAACTTCACATGTTAACATCTTCATTAAAAAACAACAATTCTGTTAGGATTCCCGATCCATCCATCATCCAATTTAGCAGCTCCCTTAAACACGTTGATCACTTTATAATGTTTGCTAAATTGAGACAACTGAGAATATTTCGATAACTTAACTTCTACAATATCACAACCTTAATGGTAAATTATTAGTCCTCAAACAGATATCTTTTTGTGTAATTTGAGCACCCTATCCCTCACACACTCAATCAACCCCTCCACATTGGAAAACTCTTTGCATTAAGCACTAAACCATGGAGGACTGACTCTGGTACAAGGGCTATGTTTCTTGAACTGTACAAATGGACTGGCACCAGTGGTAGAATGAGGGGTGAACCTATATTCCTCCACTCTACTCCTCACTATTTGCAACCAACCAAATCCTTAGGTTTAGCAATCTGTATGGTTTTTTCAATGTCGTATTGAACCTCTCCATCATACCACTGGTTCCTGGATGGTATTAGCCACACCTCTTATGAGTGAAACCCCTTTCTTCCAAAAACTACTCAATACTTTTAGGGGTTAACCATATCCCATTGTCTGAAAGTATACATCTGGTATTCCCCTCCCTGGGGAACACATCAGTCATGAACTTAATATTAGATAAAATAGTGGTTTGATTAGTAACCTCAACTTCAGGCCATTTAGAAAGCATATCCATCAGAACCAATAAATATTTAGATGAACATCCCGCACTTATGGGATCCACTATATCCAAAGCCATTTCATTCCAGACTACTTTGGGAATCTCATGGCAACTCATAGAAGTTCGTAGTTTCAAAGTTTTGTCACTCAAATTACACTCACAACAGTCTCTAACCACCCTCTCAACCTGAAGATCCATTCCTGGCCACCAATAAATACATCTTAGGACCTGATTTAGATCTTGGCGAGACTGGTCCTGATGTTGCTTTTTTGGCAGTCTTCCTGCCCGACGCCTTGAGCGCTCCGCCAGCCCAATTTAGATGTCAGCTGGGCACTGGAGCGGAGACCACCTCGGACCCGCCAACTTCGCCTGGATCCTTCTCCCACAACGACGGCATCAGAGGCAGAAACGGCTGTTGAAGGCAGTCCCGTCAAGATTCCCATTGTCCAGATTACAATGTGCCTTTCCATCAAGGTAACTGTGGTGGGGAAACCTCCAAGCTTGGGTTGGTGTAAACGAAGTGAAAACTCACCCTTTTTCAGGGCCTATTCTATCTTCAACGCCATTGTCCAGGTCTTGGCTGTGCTGCTGCTCCTTGACCACAATGCTCAGCCACCCAGTTGTCCCCAGAATGTAAGGTTGGCTTTTGTGGTGAGTGTGCGTGTACAGTCAATGGTGTGTGCATGTTGTTGGTGTGCAATGCTATATGTTTAAAAAAGGGACAGTACACATTACCTACATATACATATTGACATATTAACAACATAGGGAGCCTATGTTCCTAACCGCATGGTAATCTAGCCCTCGGTCGGGAAGACACGTTCCCGATCCCGATCCGGAAGGAGCAAATGCTATTAGGAGGCCTTCCTAACCGCATCGTATTCGTGCCCTAGGTGGGAATGCTTTTGCATCGTAATCGGGCCCTTATACGTGAAGTGAGATTTAAATATATAGTACTTACCTTTCTCTACACCGCCATTTTCCCACTACGTCAGGACTCCGCCACCAGCACAATGAGCTTTATAAATACTTTGGTGGCCATCATGAACTAAGAGTACCAGGCACTCCCTTACTCCCAAGGGAGGAATTAATCTGCTTCCTCTCAACAAAAGGTTGTTATTAAACGAAAGCTCGCCTAATATTTTTGCAAATCATGCCATCCTCATATCACAACTCTAACCTTTGTTACCATTAATAATGGCTTCACAAACATGCTTGAACACACCATCTCTCTCCATCTTTGGGCCCGATTCTGATGCAGTTTGGAAAGCTTCCCGACCTAATGGGTTTGGGAATGGTTTCCGACCGAATCAGATTGGGAGAGTCCAATCGACAGAGTACGATGCATCCGGATGCTTCCAGATACGATTTGGTTGGACACCCATTGACTTCAATGGGAGCCTTTGTTCCGACCAAATGCATAGACTCCCATTGAAGAAAGGGGTGGCTGGGGAAAATCGTGCACCCTGTGGTGGGCACCCACTGGTGCCTGCGACAATGTGCATGGCTGGTAAGGGGGGGGGTCCAATCGGGAAGGCTCTGGGTGCAGGGGGCCCACTAGGGGCCCCCAAACTCTGATTCCAACTGCCGATTCGAGAAAGGCTGTCCAAATCCAGCATCGTACTCAGTCGTTCGGAAACGCGACCCATAGAGGCGTACGATTCTGCTCCGTACGGCTCGGTCATTCCAAATGCCGTCGGGTTCAGATTGGGATGTTCCTAACGCCCAACTCGCATCGTACTCGGGCGGTCGGAAACCTTCCCGAGTCGGTTGGAAAGACACGTTCCCAATCCAATTTGGAAGGAGCAAATGCTGTTAGGAGGCCTTCCTAACCGCATCAGAATCAGGCCCTTAGTCGTCAATTCACTCTCAGAAACACATCCCATGGTGATTGTGCAACCCTTAAAATCTTCTTCCTTCCACCAAGTTTCGACACCATCTTCCCTCAGAGAACCATCATCAAATCTAGGTAATCAGCAGCTTTGGCATCAACACCAACTTTCTCATTATAAAATGATAGTCTTGCAGCACCACTTACCATTTACAGATGAGAGATAAAATACAGTCCAAACCTTTTCTCTCAAGTACTTCCTGAAGTGGCTTATGATCAGACTGGACCACAAATCTGACACCACACAAAAACTGCTTACATTTCTTTGTTGCGCAATAAAGAGCCCAATCTTCCATCTCTATGATGGAATTGCATATTTCAGCTCTTTTTAATGACTTAGAAGCAAACGCTATAGTGACTTTGATACCATCCTGATATCAATGGCATCCATGACTACACAACAGAGTAAACCCAGAATAAAACACTTCAGACATTGTGCTGAGGCTAGACTTAATTTAATGTCTGCAAATTACTCTTGAAACTCATCAGACCAAGAAAACTGAACCCCTTTCTTCAGTAGTTCACAAATATTACGTGAGCGACTGGCAAATTTAGGTATAAATCTGGCATAGAATTCAGCCACCCCCAGAAAAGCTTGCACATCTCCCTTCTTGGTGGGGTGAGATAAATCCTTGATAGACTTGATTAAATCCTCCTTGGGTTTAACGCCATCACATGTAATAACATGCACCAATTATCTTATCTCAGGGCGTCAAAACTTACATTTACTAATCTTGAGAAAGATACCCTTCAAGCTGTTCCTCCAAGGTGTTATTGACAATCAGGACATCATCTTGAAAAAACTACACCCCTGACACATTACCCACAATGAGTCTCTGAAATACAAAAGCCACTGAAACAATTATTGAAACAAAACACACCAAAAGGTGTTATGAATGCAGTAAATCTTAAAATATCTCACACAATCAAACCTGATGATAGGCTGAAGTTAGGTGTGTTGAAAAACTTGCCATTTCCCAGCAATCATATAATTTTTATACTATTAAGCAAAGGAGAAATGTTCTCTCTCACCTATTTATTGAGCTGTCTAAGGTCAATAGACAATCTGATGTCCCCAGAGCTTTGGTGGTAACAACTACTGAAGCGACCCATTGAAAAGCTTCTACCATTTTGATTATCCCTTCCACTGTGAACTGGTTAAACTTGCTTTCCACCACATCCTGCAAACTAAGCTAAATATTCCAGACCTTACCGGCTACAGGTTTTGCTCCTTTTAATTTTATGCAATGCAAATACGCTTTGACACATCCCACATTCTTGGAAAATACTTCAGATAAACCCTGCTGAAACAACTCAAGCATGGTATCAACCTTCTTGATTCCTTCTTGAACTTTAAGATTAATATTAGGGTCTAGATAAATCCCTAAGAGGTTCTGGTGTGGCCAACTCAAAACTGTGTCACACTTGACAGGAACACAAATCTTACCCACAAATCTTGGCATAATTCCTGCAAAATTCGATATCAGCCTCAAAATATCCAATTAATGCAATAGGTTTCTAATCTATGCTATAAAAGGTGACACCTAGGATACACAGATTAACCTTACCTTAAAAATATTGAGCATATTCTTCATCAGAAACTAAAGAAAGTCTTGTACCTGAGTCCATCATCATGGATACTGTATTACCATTCAATGTTACAACATCTGGAGAACCTTCGCAATGCACATTGGAAATACAATTGACATCATTAATTCTTTGAAGGACAACCTCAGTATCATCCAAAGTTGCTTAATTTACCCTATCTTTAACCATAGATGATTTGCAACATTTAGCAAAGTGTCCTTTTGCCACAAAGTTTACAAACACTGCACAATGCAGGAGAATCTTAGAAATTGGCCATGTGATTGGGATTTCCACACATATAACAAGAAATATTACTTTTAGGAGGAAAAAAAGCGGTTTCTTCTGTTTAGTAGCAATGGAATATACAGAGGAAACAGCCTAGTTGGACTTCTGCAGTTCACATATAGATGACAATGAGTGCTTAGCAACAATTAACACCTCATTGAGTTTGCCACCACTTTTAGACCAGCATTCCTCCCTTACTTTATCACATTTGTATTCAAATATTAATTGATCTCGGAGCCGTTCCACAGTATTATTCCCAAAGTTACATGTAGAGGCCAATTTGAGAAGAACTCTGAAAAAATCTTCCACTGATACTTTATCTCCCTGCTTACATTTACAAACATAATATATTTGCAGAATAATGGATACCTACGGTAGAAAATGGTTATCTAATTTATAATTAGCAGTTTCAAATTTGTTTAGAAAAGCATCACCTACACTATCAACATTAGGAAAATGTTTGAATATCTCTCGTCCTTCTGCGCCTAAACAATGTAATAACATTGATGTATTTTTGGGAGATGAATTGGAGCCACAGACCCACAAATATTTCATAAATTTTTTTTGCCACTTGCTCCATGGGAGGATAGAGTCACCTAGAGTAGCTAAATCGGAAGGAGTTGGGGTGATATTTTGCATGATGCAAGGCATCAATAAACAAGAATGAAAATAAAAAATAGAAATTAACACACCAAGGAAAGTTGACAAACAACTACTTAAAAATTAATTAATTCATTAACAATAAATTAACACATAAATCCAAAAATAAATATTTTAAATAGAATTCTGGTACACACACAAAAAAACCAGAAATACCCTGTGGAAAAAGGAATTAATATGAGCAGGTGTAGTACAAAAACACATATTACTGAAAAAATCCACAATATAATCTCTGTAGGTTGACCCGAAAAAGGAAAACCAGTCCCGTTTCGATTTTGGTGACTCCTTCAGTAGTGGGTGGAGACGTTCGAGAAGGCCTCCCATTTGTGTGAAACTTGTCCCAAAACGAGTCAAAAGAAGAAGAGTTTTGAGGTGAAGATAAAACGTTGCAACAATGTGGTGTGCAAGGTGTGCAAGCAGAAAACGGACTCCACATGATCCGGCAAAGAAACAATGCCGGTAGGTGAATGAAGCATGAGGCAATGGCATCAAAGCAGGAGCACAAGAAAACAGTGCTAGAGGGTGATACAGTTGCATGCTTGAGAAGGAGTAAGGCACGCACCGGCGAGTAGCTCAGGCCAATCAAACCTCAGCCACCAAAATAACCTGAAAGCCAGCAGTTAAGTAACTATAACGTAGTTAGAGTAATCACTTTAGTAACTGGAATAACAAACCAAAGGAAAATGATCCTTGAAAGAAGATCCTAGATACAGTGAATCACTGTGAACCCTTATAAGGGTATTTAAGAATTATTAAATTCTTGATAAAGGAATAGTGCCATAAATCTGAGTGGAAGTAAAAATGTAGCAACAAAGTTTCTTAGAAACCGGTGCAGCTGTAGAGAATTAGAACATCCTGGTTGCTGGTAAATCTGGTGAGAACAATGTAGAAGTGTTACAGTTTCTCCAGCAAAAGGTCCAAATACCAGTAGTCATCAATATGAAGTCTGAGCAGGGCAAATATCTTTATTAAAATGGAGAAAGTCCAGGCATAGCTTAGCAGAGAAAGTCCAAACCAACAAGTGTCATCATAGCTTCCCTTTACCTATAAACATTCTAAATGGAACATCAACACATGCCTAAGTTACACTGTTACAATAAACCATTTAGGTCAGTACCACAGGTTGACCAGGTGCCATTCTGCAACAGCTTTCATTAGTCAACTTTAAATATGAGCCATTATTCAAGAGTGTATGATGAGTCAGGATGGATGGACTAGTTGCAACTGATACCTGGATTCAAAGGGCTACAAATTCCATGCAAAGTAATGGAATCACACAGGAGTGAATGACCCAGACCTGGATTCAAAAGGCTACAAATTCCATGCAAAGTAATGGAATTACACAGGACTGAATGACCCATATGGTTTGTGCAAATATGCTTATGAACGCGGTATTCTCTTGAGCTAGGCATGAGAACTTGAAGGGTGTCTCCCATACATGATGTGGTAAAGAATTGTCCATGTTTACATACCAACCCAAGGACCTGTGAAAATGGAAGGTTTAATGGGAAGGGTTATTAATTCATGAAGGAGACATGTGATAGTTAGATTTTCTGCTATATTAAATGGGTTTTCATTCATTTGTTCCACAGCTAATAAGTTGAAGGGGCTTCTTTTTTGGCCATAGATGTTTGAGTGGAAGTCAGGACATAGGGTTCAAATACAGCACTTTCATTCAAGAGCTGTCATGGTACATTGCCAGCTCAGAGTGTTTGTGCAGTCCAATGTGTTTTCAATTTTAGTTTATTTGATTTCTATTAATACAATAGCACAAATCTGCCTACAACCATCAGGCAGTCATAAAAATAATTCCTAAAAATAGAAAACAATTATAAAACAATACCCAACAATTCCATTCCACTCCCTCCACTCTCCCTACCACCCCAGACAAGATCCTATTTCTATGCCCGGGAAGATCTGTGAACCTATGTGCTATGGGACCATGGAACTGTCAGAGGGCTTGATCAGCACAATGCTATCCCATACTGTTTGGCAGTGCCATAACAGATGCAATAGGGAACAATTCACATTGCAACCGTGCCAGCAGTCCTTACACCTTGTTTTGTTCCAAGTGTGCACTCTTTCTGGTATACAGTACTATTATGTAGCCTACGCTGTTACTCAATTTCTTTAGTAAATATCTTTCCTGTAATGGCCAATTTATCTGTATAATTATTGTCCATTATGTAGAATGATTTCTGACAGAATATCCATTCAAACAATATTGAGGGACATTACTATTGTGTAAAAAAATATTGTTTCCCTATACTTATAATGGTAAATACAAAAATATTTTTCCCAAAAATTGTTTTACACTAATATCGTTTGAAAACATACCAAATATTGTTATAGATATATATATATATATACATACAGTTTAAAATAGTAAATCTTAAATATTTTCACCAATAACATTAATATAATGTAAATGTAATACATTTAAGTAAACTTGTGTGTATATTTATATTTACATATTTAACACTATTATTTTATATATATATATAAAACAAAAAATATTGACAAATCTAAAGCAAAATATTCTATAAATGCATAATTAAATATAAAATACAATTTACTAGAAATATATATTTTCAAATTATACAAAATAAATATATATATATATATATATATATATATATATATAATATTATAAAACTAAACAAATAATAATATTACATGTATTTAAATAACATTAAAAAATGTTAAAATCTGGGAGTAATACATACAACACAGCCACTCCAGTCAGTGCAGCAGTAGAGAAAGCATTGAGAGTCAGAGGGGTAACATTTACTATTCCCACTCCAGTCTTTGTAACAGTAGGGAAAGCACTGGACTCCAGAGGAGTAACATTTACTCTTCTCACTCCAGTCTCTGCAACAGTAGGGGAAGTGTTAGACTCCTGAGGGGTAAAATTTACTATTCCCATTCCAGCCTGTGCAACAGTCGTGAAAGCATTGAAGTTCTCAGGGGTAAAGTTTACTATTTCCACTCCAGTCTGTGCAACAAGTGTACATGGTTGACTTCAAAGAGGTTACATTTACTATTCCCACTCCAGTCTATGCAACAGTAGGAAACGTACTTCACTTCAAATATATAATTCATTGGGAGAGGATGTGGCTTAACAGCTAGAGCGGCCGACTTTGGAGCTGGGGAACCAGATTCAAGTCTCGGCGTTGGCTCAAGCATCCTGTGATTCTGGGCAAATCACTCAATCTCCCCGAGCCTAACAAAATAAATGTGGTTGTCTGTAATTCAGCTGGTGCTCATGTAAAGTGCTCAGAAATCTTCGGGTCGATTTCGCGCAATATAAAACTGCAAAAATAAATATATAACATATATGAAACATAACCCTGTTAATTTAATACAAATATAAAACTCTTAGGCCCTTATTATGACTGGCAGTCTTGGAGCCAGAACACCACACCGGCACCCCGCTCCAGGACAGCTGCTGCCATAAGAAACCGCCCACCAGATTGTGAGTTTTTTAAGTCTCTGGCAGGCGGTACTTTGGCATTCCCATGGCGCTGCCTATTAAAAAGGCACTGCAATGGGAACACCAAAGCAGGTTCCTGCAGGGCATGCATGCTGACAAGGGGGCACACCATGTGCCCCCGTGCATGCACCCCATGGCTCAGAGGTGTAGGGCCCCATTTGTTTCCTCTGCATCACAGTTTTCATGGTTGGCTCACCGCCATGAAAACCGTGCCAGAGAGGAAACTCATAATATGTTTGGCTGGGTCGCACCGACCCGGCCAAGCATATTGCGACCTTAAGACTGCCGGAACATCGCCAGGGATCCCGGATCCCTGGCGGCAGCAGCGGTCCGACCACCCTACTTGCAATAGGGTGGTCGGACAACAGGTGCGGCAGTAGCCACACCGCCACTGTGGGTTTGGTGGTTCATCAGACCGCCAAACTCATAATAAGGTCCCTAGTACAAATTTTAGTAATTAACCCCAAAAAATGTATATAAAAAAACAATTAAACAATTAACATAATTATTAACCAATTTAATAATTATCAATTTAAACAAATTGGCAACAATTTATTATTTCATTAACTTACCACACTATACCCCCACAAACCTTGCAGCCAGCACTTAAAATATGACTAAAGTAGATGCATGTAAGACAATTAAAATAATTAACAGCTAATTAAAAATTAATTAATATTGAATCATTAACTAATTAATTTATGAATAAATAAATAGTTTATTATTTATTTATTTATTAATTAATGTATTATTTAATACGTAATTTCCCACCCTATATCCCTACAAACGCACCAACCTGCACCTAACAAATAAATTAAAAAGTATAATTATAACAAAATTTACATAATTAATAATCATTGAAATATGTATTAATACATTGTCAACTAATTATTACTTAATTAACTTCCCACCTTATCCCCCTACAAACACAGAAACCTGCACCTTACTTATAACTTAAAAAATAAAATTATTACAAATTTTATATGATTAATAATCAAAGACTCAATAATGAATTATTCATTAATTATACATAATTAACTTCCCACCATACACCCCTACACACCTAGCAACCCGCAATGACAATATAAATTACTATTATAATTAAATGAAAAATTATAAATCACTTAACATTACAAACTATATTCAAAAATATTATTAACAATTATACAATAATAACCTAAAACATTAATATATAAACTAGCACATATAACGATAGTTAAAAAATCATATTTTCGGCAACTATATTATTAAAACCGATATTTACAACAATGATATTATTGAAAACGATATTACTTATTTAAAAAAAATTATATTTTTGACAGCAATATTTCTGCATCATGATATTGTTGTGTCACAATATTTTTTTTCCGATATTTTTGCATCCGATATTTCAAATTCAATATTTTGTCCAAACACCTGTAAGCCCCTTTTTAGAATATCAATTGCTGAGGACTCTATATTATTTAATAAAAACATTATTTTAGAGAGTGTGTGCTTACCATTATCTATGACTAGAAATGTCATTTGTAGAATTTCAGTTTGTCTAATTCTGGCAGTTTCCTTTTCTGAATAGCATTTATTATAGGTGGCATATAAAAATGAAATTTTTAATCTGGGTGTGGTCTCAGGAGGAAATTAGAGAAGTCCATATTTTTACTAATTCTGTACAAATGCTCCATCACATCCATAAGGCTACAATGTGCTAACGAGCATTGGCACAGAATACCCACATTTTATGTGGTTATAGTTACAGATGTGTAACTTTTATATCGGGGATTTGTATGATTAAATCAAGGACCAGGAGTATTGGAAAGAAATAGGTGCATGAATGCATCTGCATTAATAGGCCATAAGGTTGTTTCTTGAGGATCTAACTTAGTGCAGCTATATGTTCCGTTCTGGATCATATTGTTTATTTCACCATCAGTAATGTTTTCTCTTATTTCACAATTTGGAAATTAGGTTGAATTAACTTTTGGGATGGGAGGTGTTTTCAAATCTCTAATAGTTCTGAATCGTAGAAAAGTTGTTTGCTGAATAAATTGTTCAGAATTTTTTTCCCTGTCTATTATACATGCTTTAAACAGAGCTTCTTACCCTTAGAATTGTGAAAATTGTGTTCTCCAGACACTTTTTTCATCAATACTTACTTTCCAATATTCATAGCCTTGTATGGCAAATTTCTTAGTGAACTCACAAGAATAAATTGTAGTATTATTGGCGTAAGTTTCATTTTTTAATTGTTCTGTTTTTTGTGAGTAATCAAAATCATCATCAAAATAAGAACATTTGGATGGCTATTAGAAGGCGGAGCCTGGCAGTGTTCCCATTGTGTGTAATTCTATATGTTAAATGTTAAACAGACTTATAAAGCGCACTATAACCCCATGGGCATCCTGGCGCTGTTCTACACTAACTCGAACATTTACATATGTT
Organism: Calotriton arnoldi; assembly: GCA_963921515.1. Taxonomy (NCBI): domain Eukaryota; kingdom Metazoa; phylum Chordata; class Amphibia; order Caudata; family Salamandridae; genus Calotriton; species Calotriton arnoldi. The sequence goes on along the minus strand of CAWUFW010007831.1, from coordinate 826,190 downwards.
GCGGTGAAAATCACACTCATTAAAGATAAAGGGGACCTAGACAGCACCCTTAGGAGAGAGCCAGGTCTTTAATTTCTTCCTAAACTGCAAAAGATCTTCTATCTGTCTGAAGCTGATCGGGAGTTCATTCCAGAGCCGGGCAGCTGCAGATCTAAAAGCTTTTCCTCCCATTTTTGTTCTTATAAACTTAGGTGCTTTCACCAGTTTAGCTGACGATGATCGCAAGCTTCTGGTAGGAGCATACCATTTGAACTTGCTCTGCAGCGGTTTATGCCCCAGACCATGTAAAGCCTTAAATACAATACAGAGTGATTTGAACTGAATCCTCTGTGACACGGGGAGCCAGTGAAACTCATTAAGAGCCAGGGAGGCTGATGATCGACGTGGTCTCATAAGGGCTAGCTTAGCCGCAATTATCTGAAGTCTCTCATTCAGATACTTTGGGGCCTCTAACAGTAGGGCGTTGCAGTAATCCAACCGGCTCAAGACCACACTTCTCACAATCTGTGCCCTTGTTGAAATTGGCAGCATTGGGAGGATCTTCCGTAGCACTCTTATAAGGGAAAAACGTATCCCCGCTGTTTTATTTACTTGAGTTTCTAAACTCAACCTGTCGTCAATTACTACCCCCAGATTGCGTACTGCCTCAGAAGGTATCAATCGCTTATCCACAGGAATTGGCCACAAGTTTGTCGGGAGTAGACGTAGAACTTTCTTGGCTGTACAGCATAAAATCTCTGGGGCAGATTTACGTCAAACTAACGCAGCACGGTGCAGCAAGTCATTTTGCTGCGCCGCGCTGCGTTAGTCTGGAAAGCACAGGGATGCGACATATTTACAAGAATATGTCGCATCTCTGTGCTTCCCCCTGCGCTGGCGCACAAACTGCTGCCATGCGCCGGCGCAGGCACCCTTGCACCATGTTGCAAGGATGCCTGCATCGTGGGGAGATTGTTTTTGTGCAGGAAGGGCACCTTCCTGCACAAAAACAATCACTACAGGCATTTTCCTCTTCCAATGCGTGCTGCAGAATGCAGCACGCATTGAAAGAGGAAAAACGAGGAGAAATGAAAACATTTCTCCTCGTTGCGTCTCGCTACGCCACCTCTAGGGTGGCGTAGCATACTGACGCATCTCCAGAGTTACGATTTCACGTAATTCTGGAGTTGAGTCCTGTTCCATGAGTGTTGCGTGGGAACACCCACTGCAACACCCATGGAACGCCCCTTCACCGCAAAGTGCTGCGTGTGAAGGGACCGTATTTACAAGGAGAGGAAAAGTCACGCAGGGTGGCTTTTCCTCTCCTTGTAAATATAGAGGAGCCCCCTGCGCCACCAGTACGTCACGAAAAGTGACGTACTGGTGGCGCAGGGGGCTTGTAAATCTGCCCCTCTGTTTTATCACTGTTAGATTGCAGGGAGTTATTTTTAAGCCATCGTGCAGTGTCCTGCATAAATGCATGACATGTTTCCAGTGATAGTGACTGGTTGTCCTCCAGTGACAAGATGAGCTGAGTATCATCAGCATAATTCACCAGGCTGACATTGTGGGACTTAATAACAGAGATCAGGGGGCTCAAGTAGACATTAAACAGTATTGGACTAATCGCCGATCCCTGCGGGACACCATGCTGAATGTTAGTAAAATCCGATCGATATGGGGGCAATGCTACTGCCTGTTGTCTGTTTGACAAGTATGATTGGAACCATTTCAAGGCAGTGTCCTTAACCCCAACTTCATTAAGCCTCGTCAAGAGAATTTTGTGATTTACCGTGTCGAAAGCGGCAGACAGGTCTAATAAAATCAGTATGACTGGTTGTCCCTTGTCTGTTCGCATTCGAAGTTCATCCAAGACTGCCACCAGGGCAGTCTCTGTTCCATGTCCCGGCCGAAAGCCAAATTGAACATCCTCTAGCTTGTTGTTACTTTCCAAAAACTGCGAAAGTGTTTTACTAACTAGGCGCTCGAGTTTCAGGCATTATACTAGCACTATGGACTCAAGTACACAGTACTCTCTTGTTTAGCGAAATTACGTGACCTTGTTGTAGCTGGCATGCCAACTCAGTCAGCTGCTTGCGCCCAAGACAAACATACTCGAGTCATGACGCAGACTCACTTTAGTTTTATTTACTACTGTCTGCAGGTGGGGAAGCTCGTATCCTTTTCTTCTCTGCCAGTCATAAATATTACATCTCGCACGCCCTTCCTCCTTCCACCCTTCTTTCCCTTTTCGTTCAACCCATCCATCAAGGTCATCTGATCTGACTTTTAGTCTTCTCCATAAAACTTTCACAGCTGAGTTGAAGTCAGATAGAAGAGGACATTGGTTACTCAACACTCCCGCCACTAATGCTATAGCTAATGCTAAGTAAAGGGTGTCTTCTCCAACCGTTCACAACAACTTCTTACTTACTAAGTCTCAACAGTACAGTGTACAGTACACCCTTGCAGCGAGTGTAATCAATGTCAATAAGTAAGGAATATAACTTACCACCGCCCGCCACTGCTGCTGGCTCCCCCCCTGCAGCTCCTGCAACTGCCGCTCCCTCTGTGGCCGCGTCGCCATCGCCGCTGGCCCCGGTACTGGTGGTCGTCGGTATTATGCCTAGAAACATTACACATATTTTAGATGCCATACACACATCCCCCTATTTATTCTTTTTCACTAGCAAGATTGGAAAAAAAGTTAAATACATACATATATAACATACATCACTAGTAAAAAATCGGGTACTAGAGTACAGAAGACACTAGTAGTGTTATATCATGGTCCCTAGGGTCATTCTAGTCTTTGCTACGTTAGCCTAAGCCATGCAACCATTTTAGCTTTGTGTCTTTTATTTTTGCGCACGTTACTTAGCAGCTTGTTGTGTAAGACGCCTTTGAGTCCACATGAGCTCATAGTACTGCTACTGTCAGAGCGCTGCGTACAAGGTCGCAAAAACAAGCCACTTTGTTATGGAGTTCTGGTGGTCAGTCCGTATTGCTTAGCCAGAACATGCTACACTTTTGGCACGACTGAGAAATGCTTGCAATATACTAACGTGCACAATTTTTCTCATAACAGACGGAAGATTCCCTTCTACAAACCAGAGATTTGCGGAGCTTATGATGTAACCAGTACTTCTAGGTTCTTCTAAGGTGAGGGGTCCCCAGAATTGGCTCAGAGATCTTCATTTATAATTTTATATAAACTATATTCCTAGCAAGGGGAGGGTGGTTCTTCCACCACAGTTCAGTTATCATCATGATTGATTTATGATTTCCCCTTTTGTCTTCTATGGACTTGTAGTTGTAACAATGTTTATTGTTTTAATCTTATGCATTTTGCTGTTGGTGCTGGCTCATATTATACTGCATTCTAGAACAACGTACAGAGCTTGTTAGTTGAAAATAAACCTTTTGAACTTACATAGACTCTGTGGTATTTGGTGTGGACTTAAACGAGTGAGTGAGCGAAAGGGTGTGAGAGGTCGGGAGTGTAGTGTTATGTTCTGGGTTGTCTAATCATTGGGTATCTTTGGGGGGGTTCGGGGAGCTAATGACTCTGAGACACTATAGCTAGTCAGTCGGGATTGTGGGTGAGGACGGTGTGAGGAAGGTCCAACCTCCTATCACCAACGTCCTATTTTCTTGTGCATAGTTCTGTATGTGCAGAATCCCTACAACAGTAGTAGTATGTCCTATGTATCCTATCAAAAATTAGTAAAATATCTGCTTGAGCATTTTGTTGGTGGGAATTGTCGAAAAGCCTCAAGATTAAGAAGAATGGAAGTGGACAACCCAAAGGTCTGGACTCAGTGGCTAGAGCGATTGGTTAATCTGAGTTTTATTTAAAACCGTTTACATAAAGAGTGGCCACCTGGGCAAGCTTTGCTACAGACAGACTAATAGTAGTAGTACAGACAGTCATAGCAGAGGCAGTTAGAGGCAGGATAACAAGAATTTAGAAACATTGTCTAGATCGAAGAAGATTTTGTAAAAAATAGAATTAGGAAATCGAAATAAAAGTTCGGAAAAAATGAAGTGCAGTAAAAGTTAGGGAAGTATAATTATTAATATTAACAACAGGAGGACTTACTGGGGCCAGCAGCAGAGCCCTCGGTAGAGGAGCGTCCCTGGCCCTGGGAGGCATCTTCACCAGCTTCCGCCGACTCCAAACCCGTCTTCTTGCCCCTGGGTGCTGGTCATGAAAGATGTAAGAAAGAAAGAGACAAACATGGATGATTGGTGTGAAAGTGAAACAAATAAAATATTTTGAAAAACGGTCAAAAAAACATTTATGGTTACAACAATTTGACCTATCTAATCTGGTCGACTAGTATTGCGGGATTCGCGGTCCGTCTTATTATTTATTTATAACACTTATCCAGTGTTCCATTCTGATTCCAGAATACTAACTAAGCCTAAGTACCACCTGACCTAGCCACCTATTCCAGACGGGCCAATTGTTCACTAAGTCTGTATTTTCATTTATTTTAGTCCTCAAAAATGCATAGATGGAGGACACATGCATACATTTTAGAATACACCAAATTGTTAGATGGTTGCTTCTGATGTTCTGCTAGTGATAAGCCTATTACCACTCACTAAGCAAACTACAAAAGGTTCTACTAAGGACTGGGGTAAGCAGCACTCAGCAACACGGATGTGACATGACAGAGGATGCGTCACGCAGACCACTAAAAAATTACCTACTAATGAGTAACTAAACCTATCAATCCACCACTAACTCTTCTTAGTGGCAGGACGACAAAGGAAGGACTAGAGTCTCTTTACCATTACCTAACCTAAGTTCTCTAAACTAAGTAAACTCTTACATAATCATGCCAAGCGAGCGCAAAGTTGCAAACAAGTAAGATTACTAGCGCAGAGCACCTGTGTCATAACAATTGCAGAAGATTTTTCAACTTAATTTACCTGCAATGTAAACAGCAGCATTCTTGCTGTTCGGGGAAAAAAATATATTCGCAATATATAACACAGAGCAGAAGAACACAAAGTAGTAATATTAAATAGCTACTCACCAAGCCCCGGCACCTCCACTCCTAGCAGGTCCAGCAGGTTCTGCTCCCGGTCCAGGATATCGGACCACCGGTGCGTCAGCTGGTTATTGGTGCGCCGGACACCAGAGCAGCAAAACACTGCCCGGCGCACCTTTCCCCACCACTGCCGACGCTCCCAGAGCCCGTACCCAGACCCAGGCCTGCCGCCTGCTGCTAGGATTAAGGGGAGGTGGCGCTGCACAAAAAAAACAAGTGCGGCCACCTCCACCTCACCAAATATGGCCCGTTCCTGCACCCCTTTTGGGCGTCGCCTTCCACAGGGAAGGCGGTCGCGGCTGCAGCTGCAAGCAGCCTTGCCCTTCGACTTGCCCCCACCCTTGGGCATGGTTCTGGGACTCGGGGGCGGAAAAGAAAAAGGAGGAATTCGAAAAGTAGGTAAAAGAAATGAAAAAAGCAAGTTATAGAAAAAGAGTGAAAAAGTAGTAAAAAAAGTCACAAAAAGTAGAAAAAAAGTCAAAATATAGAATCAGGAAAATAGAGAAATAGATAATAAATTAAAAAGATTTTTAAAAAGTGTACAGAAACAAAGGATTACAAAGATAGAGGGAGGATAGAAAAGCAGGCCCAGAACCATAGCAATAGAGTGAAAAACAAGATGGCCGAGCCCATTGCGACCGCGTGGGCAAGTTCGCGCGATATTTCCCCCGCGAGCACACATAAAGCGTCGCTAACACGTAATACGCGTTCCCGAACAGGGAATACTCATCGCGAACCGGCGGGAGCAGGCAATACGCGACCCGGAAGAGGAAATAACCATCGCGAGCGGGCGGGACAAGTGAAAAACAAGATGGCCTCGCCCATTAGCGACCGCATGGGCAAGTTAGCGATATATTTTCCCGCAAGCACGCAAAAACACATCGCGAACGGGCGGGACAAGCAATTCCGCGTCTTCGCAAAAGTTCCGTGTGCTCGCGGAGATTTTTAACATTTTCGCGATCATTTGCGTAGCGCGACTACGCAAATTCCGCCCACCCCTACCAAATAGCCGAGCAGTAGAAAAGAGCAGAGTGGTAAAGAATTGCGTGTATTTGTTTTGGGAATAAGAACAGTGAAATATGGCTTATTATGAGTATGGTAGAGAGAAAACGTCATGGTTTGCGAAGATTAAGAACTTTTTCAAGAAAGACAAGAAGGTTGTGACTAGAGAAGGAGAAATAATTCCTCCGCCGAAAACCCCAGCATCTCATATGATGTTGAAATATGGCTATCATACCTGCATTTGGTTGGAAAATTGGGTGAAATATACCCAAGGCGATGGAGTATTGGTATTTCCAGAAAATGGTTCGTTTAGCACAGCGGTACTTCAAAATTTGAGAGAAAAGATGATGAAACTTGAACCGAGACCTAGACCGACTCAGTTTGAAGCCTTAGGAGAATGGGAAGATGAGATGTATGAAAGGGAAAGACACAGAGGTGCAAAGAATTATAGTTTAGTCCATGGAAGAGTATGGGCATTGAATCATGAAGACAGGATGAGACGATGGCGGTATGCTAACATGACAGATGGTTTGTTTCCTGTCAGAACAGTTGAAGAAATTACAGGGAGAAAGTGTACGGAGAAAAAGAAGCATGCAGTAACAGAGAGGTATGGGTATGGAGTTAGCGACACAGAGCATGAGTTGCTGGAGGACATTTTAAATAAAAGACCTCCTCCATATCAACAGAATTCTGCGGTGGTGACACCAAATGCACCGCCAATGGGAACTGTAATGAATCAAAGTCCCGAACAAATGTCTGAAATGCATATTCCATTTAATAAACCAGAAATACCACAGACTGTAAAGAGTGATAATGGTAATACAGCTGAATTAGCCAGAACCACAAGAGAGTTGACTGAAAAGATAAGAGAGCTGACAAAGAATATGGAAGCCGTGACTGTGCCAGTGACTATAGGGCCAGTAATCCCGGTATTTGAAAATCAAAGGATAGATGAAGACTCTTTAACAATTCCCTTAAATTTCAGTATGCAAAGGGTAAGAGAAGGGATGATTCCAGAAAATAGAGAGAAAGAAGATTCTGTTGGTCCTTTTAGGTCAAGTCCACCTGTAAATTTGACAATTAAAGAGAGTCAGATAAATAGGATTCCTATGGGAGCCGATTCAGCAACTGAAACCCCAGAGAGAAATGCAAGTTGGGCAGAAATAAACCAAACCCCTGTGGGTCCGACTGCAGAAGAATTAAATGATTGGGTGAGAAGCTTGCAGAAAAAGGATGCGGAACCACAACTGTTGGATGTGGTCAGATTAAAAATAGACATGGAAGAGTTGATTCTAGGAACTATTGGTACAGATCGATTGAAGTCCTACCAAGATGATGAGCTAATGTTTATGTGCAAAAGTGTCACTTGGAGAGCTAGGAACTTGCATGAAAAATTGGAAGAAACAGCAAACGAATTAGGAGTAGAGTTTGGAAAAATCAGAGGATTGCAGAAACCGTACAGGGTAGATTTTAGTGAAAAGGATATAGAAAATCTGAACACTTCAGGACGATTAACCCAGATAAAAGAACTGATTGTGTTATTGAGAAAATGGGGAGATGTAGACAGGTGGAGAAGCAGGTGGATAAGAAGGAAGGAGGGAACAACTGATAAAGCTTCATTGGCTTTCCCGGTAAAAGAGAAAGAATCGATAGTAATGGAGTGTCTAATGAGAGAAACTCCAGGAGGAAGTTATGTACATGTCCCATGGTCCAGACAAGATATATTGTCATTTACAAATGACTTTCCAAGGTTGAGAGAAAAACCTGTAGAATGGTACAGACAAGTAGAAAGGTTTGTAAAGGTTTCAAAAGTATTGTGGGAGGATTTGGATGGATTGTTTGAAATTATTGTACCAGCAGATTTATGGACAGAGTGTAAAATTACAATTGATTGGCCAAAAGAAGAATATCCTAGAGATACAAAAACAGGAGCCCCAGGTCCAGAAGTAATGAGAAAATATGAACAGGCAATAACGTTTCTGAAAAATAAAATCCCACCAAAAGAAACGGACTGGGTAAAGATTGATAGAACAACACAGGAGAGTAAGGAATCTGTACATGCTTACTACGAAAGACTACTTTTGGTCTTTAAACAGTATAGTGGTTACGAGAACTTGAGTGAAAAGGACATGAGTCATTTTGTGTATAGATTCGTGTATGGCTTGAGGCCTGAAATAAGTGAAATGATCAAGCAGCATATGTTGTGTTGGCAGAATAGCACAGTAGATAAAGTATTAAGGTATGCAAAATATTGTAGTGATGATATTGAATGTAGACAGCGTAAGCTCAAAGAAAAGGCAATGTGGGCACAAGTAAAGGTTGCAGAGAAGCAAGAAGCTCAGATGAATAGTCAGTCTAATGATGCAGTGCAGACAAAGACCAAACCGAATATTGGTAAGGGAAAAGGTCAAATGAGTATAGAAGAGGCTAAAAAAAAATGGCCATGTCATAATTGCGGAAAATTAGGGCACTGGAGAAACGAGTGTAAATTTCCTCCGAAAGTTAATGCAGAAAATCCATCATTGAATCCACAGGTGCAGAATGAGGTGAGTTACCAACAGCTGCAACAACCGCAGGTAGTTACTCAACAGTGTCAGGTGCCGCAACCACCTCGAGATACAGTGCAGAGGCAGGATTCTACGGAGGAGAGCAGGTAACAAAATTGCCGCGCGCAGCTGCAGTTTCACAGTATTGGTTACGGCAGGATGGAGATGAATCGGATGAAAGCTTATGACGGTGCCTAGGAGAGGAAGAGGAGTGCGTGCTTGGCGCAACTCTAGAGGTAGATCAGTCAGGTCCATTTGTGGATGGTGTAAATGTTACATTTCTTGTGGACACTGGTGCTACCCGTTCTACTGTTAAAACAGGCAGATTAAAACCCCTCTTACGAATTCGGTAGAAGTGGCAATCGGTCCATTTAAAGATATGCATCGATTTGTGGTGTGTGATTGTAGTCCTGTAAATTTATTGGGACACGATCTGCTTTGCAAAATGAATTGTACCATCTATTGTACCCCAGATGGTATTGCTTTTCAGACACCAGATGAGGATGTTTTGTATAAAATGACAATGGCAGAATTAGAACCAGGAATAAATTAGATGTTTCCTGTGTTTGATGCAGAAAAAATCCCTATTGAATTAAAAGGAACAGTCAAGTCTGATGTATGGGATTTCACAGGCGAAGATATTGGACTAATGAGAGGAGTTGATCCTGTAAAAATTACTGTAAGAGAAGGAACAAATTACCCAAATACCCCGCAGTACAAATTGACACCAGAAATTATTGAAGGAATAACACCTGTAGTTAATAAGATGATAGAACAAGGAATATTGAGAGAAATAATGAGCAGTCCATGTAAATCTCCTATAATGGGATTGAAAAAAGCCAAATGGAACAAATAGGATAGTACAAGACCTGAGAAAGGTAAATAAGATTGGTATTCCTTGCTGCCCAATTGTGCCAAACCCCGCTGTAATCCTGTATCAAATCCCACATGATGCAGAATGGTACACAGTTATTGATTTGTGCCATGCATTCTTTTCTATTCCACTACACCCTGACAGCCAGCCATTATTTGCGTTCCGGTTCGGAGAGCGTATTTTGGCATGGTGCCGAATTCCTCAAGGGTATACAGAAAGTCCTTCAATTTTTAATCAAATTCTGAAGAAATCATTAGAAGATTTAAAACTGCCTGAAAAATCTGTGATGGTCCAATATATTGATGACCTATTAGTGGCATCAAGGACCAGAGAAGCATGTGTTACGGACACAATTGCTTTATTGAATCATTTGGCAGAAGGAGGACATAAGGTGTCCCCATCAAAACTGCAATTTTGTCAACAGGAGGTACAGTACCTAGGTCATAAGATTGAGAAAGGGATGCGAAAGGTGACAACAGAAAGGATAAGAATTATCAAAGGAATGAGAGCCCCAATGACACAGAAAGAGGTGAGAATGTTCCTTGGAATGGTTGGTTATTGCCGACAGTGGATAAGTGGATTTTCGTTGATTGCAAAACCTTTACAGCAATTGACAAAGAGGGATGTCAAAGATCCGATTGAATTGGATGAGGAGGAATTGCAGGCTTTCGTGAAACTAAAAACAAGTTTGTGTGAGGGCCCAGCATTGGGAATGCCTGATTATGAAAAATAATTTGAGCTGTATTGTAGCGAGAGAGACGGATGTGCACTTTCAGTGTTAGTGCAAAGGCATGGAAAAATGAAACGACCAATCGCCTATTTTTCAGCTGTTTTAGACCCGGTAGCAAAGGCGTTGCCTGGTTGTCTGAATGCAGTAGCTGCTACTTGTGTGAGTCTGGAACAGAGTGAAGGCATTGTGATGGGATATCCTTTGAGAGTATATGTCCCACACTCCGTTGAAATCCTTTTGACTCGAACAAAAACCCAATTCATGACACATAGTCGGCTGACTAGGTATGAAAAAGTGATTTTGGGTGCAGACAATGTAACCATTGTAAGACGCATGAGTGTGAATCCTTCCACTTCACTGCCAGATGAAGCAAATGCAGAAGTCAAAGATGATGTTGATCATAAGTGTTTGGATGTGCTTGAATTTTGCACAAAGCCTCGCCCTGATATCAGGGATGAACCCTTAAAAGAGTCAGATTATGTGATGTTTGTGGACGGGTCATGCCTGAGAACAAGTGAAGGAGTTTTAAGTGCTGCATATGCTGTATGTACGGTGGCAACCATAATGGAAGCATCTTGTTTGAGAGGAATACGTTCAGCCCAAGTTGCTGAGCTGATTGCTCTGGATCGAGCGTGCAAACTGGAAAAGAACTTCCGAATTACGGTGATCACGGATAGCCAGTATGGCTTCGGAGTGGTTCACGATTTCGGACAGATCTGGTCCCAGAGGGGATTTCTGACTTCTGCAGGGTCTCCTATTAGGAATGGTGAATTTGTGAAAAAGTTGCTTGAGGCGATACAGCTGCCTAAACAGATTGCAGTGGTAAAATGTGCTGCACACAAAAATGGAACAGACTATATTGCAGTGGGAAACACATTCGCTGACGAATTAGCTCAATATTGTGCCAGAAACATGACTTCAATGAATCGGAGAAGGGAAAAAGAGAATGTTTCATGTCCCTTGCTGTTTACTAACATAATTGAAACCTGGGATGAAGTAAAACAATTGCAGGAAGATGCAGATGATGAAGAAAAAGATGGTTGGATAAAAGCAGGTTGCAGACAAAGAGAGGAAGATGAAGTCTGGGTTTACAGAGATGAAAGACCAGTTATGCCTGATAGCATGATCTCTAACATGGCATGGATGTACCATGGACAGGCACACATTGGTAGGGATGCCATGATCAGACTTTTCAGACAGACCTGGTACAACCCAAAATTTAGGGCTATAGCTGAAAGCCTTTGTCAAAGATGTCTTATATGTTAACAAATAAATCCTGGAAGGAAGACAGTAGTGAGTCTAGGAACAATAGGACGCGAGGGAGGTCCTTTTTCCAGAATGCAACTAGATTTTATTGAAATGCCCCAAAGTAACAGATTGAGGTTTGTTCTGGTGGTCGTCTGTTTGTTTTCTCGTTGGGTGGAAGCCTATCCGACAAGAAGGAATGATGGAGTTACAGTGGCTAAACTCCTTCTGAGAGAATTCATTCCTAGATATGGCTTTCCAGTAACGATTGAAACAGATAGAGGAACACATTTCCAGAATGAAATCATCCAACTGATATGTGAAGCACTTGACATCCAACAAAAGCTGCACTGTGCCTACAGACCAGAGGCTTCTGGATTCGTAGAGCAAGTAAATGGTACAATAAAGAATAGGTTAGGGAAAATGTGTCAAGCCACAGGACTCAAATGGCCAGATGCCCTGCCATCGGTACAAATGAGCATCAGAAGCATACCTGACAGAAAAACAGGTCTGAGTGGTCATGAAATAATCATGGGACGAGCAATGAGACAAGCACACGTACCTGTCAACAAACTGCTGACTATAACTGATGATCTCGTATTGGACTATTGCAAAGGATTGGCTGATGTGGTGCATTCTGTGTTTCATCAGGTTGGACCGGATGCGACCGTCTTGAAAGAAAACCAGCTCATGATTTGAGTCCAGGAGACTGGATCCGCATTAAAGTCCACAGAAGAAGAAACTGCTTGGTTCCTTGCTAGGATAAGCCACGTCAAGTGATCCTGGTGACAACAACTGCTGTAAAGTGTGCAGGTGTGAAAAATTGGGTTCATGCCAGTCATACCATCAGAGTTCCAGATCCTGAAGCTCGACCTTTAAGTCGACATCTGGAAATATCGGATACCAGTTCAGCATCTGAAGCAGAGACTGAAACAATCAGAGTTCCAGATCTTGAAGCTCGACCTGTATGTCGACATCTGGAAGAATCACGTACCAGTTTGACAACTGAAGGAGAAACTGAAACGATTAGAGTTCCAGATCTTGAAGCTCGACCTGTAAGTCGACATCTGGAAATATCAGATACCAGTTCGGCATCTGAATCAGACCAACCTGAATCCAGTGAAAGACAAAAGGAAGAATCCGAAAGCAAAGGAACTGATATTGAAACAGGAGAAACCAAACTAATAAACAGTGACACTGAACAGCCAAGTACAAGCTTTGAGAAAATTCCTCCGGAAATTACAGAAGTAACTCAAGAAAAATTAGGTTCAGATAGAGAGATTGGGGAAGTTGCGGAAGAAACACGAGGAGGTTTAGATTCAACATTACTAACAGAAGAAACACAGGGAAAATTAGCTTTAGATAGAGAAATTGGGGAAATTGCGGAAGAAACACGAAGAGGATTAGATTCAGAATTTCAAGCAGAAGAAACACCAGAAGATTCGGATTCAGATAAAGAGACTGAGATCATAAAGTTCAAAGTTAGAGGAAGTGAAGTGAGGTCTGAGACAGAATCTGACGAAAGTGAAGAAGAAAGAAAGCAAAGAATAGGACCAAGAAAGAGAACTTGGAAAGCAGAACGAGAAGAAAAGGAAAGTGAACTGAAAAGGCCAAGGAAAGGAGACAATTGGCCCAACGAAGTTAAAAGACTGAGATATAAATAATAATAAATAATAAATTTGAACAAAGACAATGCACAACAAGTAAATGAAATAACAAGTCAGAAAGGACAAAGAAGAACAAGTGGAAGACAGTTACAGAGACCAAAAAGAGTGAAAAGACCTAACTTGAAATACAAGTCACCTGAATGGTTATACATAGCTCTAACCGACATTAAAGAAGTGGATAGCAGTCACGAAATCCCAGACAAAGACTGTGAACAAGTGGATGAAAGTGAACTGCACCAAACATGAAAGACAAAGAAAGAAAACCGGACTAGACACTCAAACTGATAAAGTCAAAGAAAGATTTCTGAAAAACCGACAGGTGTGCCAAAAGGCAGTTGATCTTAATCAACACTACGTCATTTGAGGTGTGGAAACACATTTTCTGTACATATAGTTAGATAAAGTATTTCAACATGGTAGACACTGAGAATAGAAGATCGAGATGTGAGTTTTTATGTAGACGGTGTAAAATTTGTTTTTATTATACGTGCTTTTTAATGCTTATTTGGGTTGCTTTAACCATAATAATTCCATTTAGTTTAGTTAGAGAAAACACCTCTGAAGTTATAAATAACACAAATAGTGACAAGAAATCTAACATAAAGAATATTGCAACATTAGTAGATAGTACTGATTTTCATAGGGATAAGTCAATAACTGATTTCTCCAAGAATGTCTTCACGAACCTTTTGTATGAATATGTGGAGACAATGGATGTGAGAGATTGTTATGTCTGTATGCAGTTACCTGCGTCTGCAACAGAAGGTGTGACGTATCATCACCTTTCTTTGACGTATGGAATAACTTGTAGTGTTTTAGCTAGCTTATTTTATAAAACAGGTAAATTAGAGTATTATTATACTGACACAGATGCTATTTTTGCTAAAGTTCCCGTAATTCCTGAGTTGAATAAGGTGAAAGTTGCAAAGGTTTTGGAGAATTTTTCTTAGAAACAAAAGAATTAACATTAGACTATGCATTTAGACATAATCTTACTTGTGGATTAAGAAAAGAAAAAAAGGTTTTCTTGGACATGGTAGAAGATAGAAGGGCTAAATTTCAAAGAAAGGCAACAGGAGAAAAGACAAAAACCCCACCTTGGGCGTTTGAAGAGAGAAATTATGACAATGGTGAAATAAATGCAGCTATGGTTCTATATTGGCCCCAACAGGGAAAATTGTGTATTAGTAGAGATAACACTATGTATGATAACTATTTCGTGGGTTCTAGTGAGTGCCGAGATACATACAAAATTTTAGGGGGATGGGGATTTAAAGGAGGAAAAGATCCAGTATTTCCAGGGATCTATTATATTTGCGGAAATAGAGCTTATTATAGGTTGCCGGACCATTGGTACGGAACATGTTATCTAGGCCTGGTCTTTCCAAAGATTTTTCATGTAGAGAGAGGAACGAAAGGAATTCACGAGATAGGTAAACCATTAACCCGTAGGAAGAGGGAAAGCTTCTCAGAAATAATAGGTGACATTTTTGGAGCATTGATACCAGCAGTGGGGATATCTTTGAATGCATACAAGATTCGGAAATTGTCTACAGTAGTAGATCGTTTATCAACGAATACTGCTGGAGGGTTCTTGATGGTAAATACCGAAATGGTTGCCATGAGAGCTATGGTGATGCAAAATCGACTTTCCCTTGACATTCTTTTGGCAAAAGAGGGTGGAGTTTGTGGAATGCTGAAGGTACAACATTGTTGCACTTACATTCCAGACAAAAGTCAGAATATACAGAAGTATATAAAGAACATTACTGATTTGCATAAAGAAATTGTCCCACTGGAGGTTGAAGGTGCTTGGGAGAGACTTGGTAAGAGTTTTTCCTCAATGAAGAAGTGGTTCATAGAAATAGGTAGTTCTCTTGTTGGGAAAATACTGATTCCAGTGACAGTAGTAATAGTAATAATGCTATTTTTGAGATTAGCATATGTCTGCATTAAAAGAAGAAAAAGACAAAGTAAAGTAAAAAGAGGAAATGAGAAAAATAACGAAAGAGAACGGGAGATGGGAGAGATAGAATTGGAAGAGTTTAAAGAGAACATGTACAAAAGGTCTAAAAGACAAGATGAAAAGAACACGATTGTCTAAACTAACAAATGCAAGTGGACAAGAAACATTTATCTGATAAATTTTGTAGTGATAGGTTTTTGTGGTGATGTTAAAATCACCAAAGGGGGGAATTGATGGAGCAGGGTAAACAAAATAAATTTTGCACCCCTCGAAAATTAATGACCTCATAATGATTAATGATACTAACTGTTTGATATGCATGAAATTAACCAACAAATACACTTTTTAATAAACACTACACGTGGGCAACGTGCTGATATGTGCAAAATCTAATTTATTTACAAATGTGAAGTTAATTAACATTAGTTTGTGATTTGCATAGTAATTAGAGTGGATTGCATGATTTGTGTTGCGTAGTAAAATTGTATTGTGGCAAAGAATGCAGATGGTAAGTAAAATGGCTTTAAATGTCGCTTTCGCTAGGTAATATCTAACACGGGTCATTAGAATGGCTGGTGGTAAACAGAAAGGCTTATTTTCCATATTTTAATTTCTATTGTGTTTGTTCTTATATTAGTTCCGTTCGGGCCTGCTGGGCCATGCTTCTAAAATGGCCGCTGGAAAGGACGAGATCACGTGTGTTGAACAAAGATGGCCCCCACGCAGCCTCAGTACGAATGCTCCAGTCACGTGTATGCGGCCTGTGCCCGGAGTGAGAGATGTCAAGGCCAATTTGACCTGCAATGTAGAGTGTGCCAAGTATTCAGCATACAGTCCTGGGAACGGATGGGAAAGAGCCGAGTGACAATGGATGAACCAATATGTGACCATCAAAGATCGTTACAAAATGAATCAACAAGTTGGACTACTTTTGACCCCATGATTATGGAACTTGTTGTGTGCTTTATTGTCCCCAAACCAGTTTGAACAAGGAGGGCGATGAGGTGACCATCCCCACCCCTCCAATGGACCAATTAGCGTGATTCTTGCCCCTAAAGATTGTAACTTTTGAATGTAGTGAGCCAGAGAATAGGGTATAAGAGAGTCTGTTCTGACGTTGTGAAAAAACGTGCTTTTTATTTTTCAACCTTGATGCTGCGAGAGACTCTGTCGTTTTGGACTTTGAACTTTGACTGGGGAAGGAACAAGATCATTGCGGGAATTCTGGCCGGGAGGTGCGTCCGAGGAGATTAGCGGGACAGTCAGTCAGTTTGGGAGTCCTATCCTGTGATCTGCAGTTCATTTTCTTTTGGTGAACCATTCTTGTCATCGCCCCATGGCTGAGGGTAATGCATAATTTCTCACTTTTCCTAAAACTTTTCTTAAAATGTTTATTGATATTTCTAAATGTTTTGCTTAATAAAGATTTTTACTTATTTGCTTGAAGAAGTTTAGATAAAATTATATTCTAACTCTAAAATGAGTCTGTGGTTCTTTAACCGCTTAACTGCTTAGAACGTTCCGCGCCAGTGCGGAACGTTCTATTAAGCGGGCGGGGCCGCGTCGGCCAACGGACGTGCGCAGCACTACCGAGGTAGTGCTCGCGACGGCCGTTGGCCGACAGAAGCATCGAAGGGGTTAAAATAAAGTTTATGATTTAATAAATGTTAAAGGGTTCAATTGTGATTGAGCTGGTCTTAATCACCATCAACTGATTCTACTAGTTGGTCCATCGACCGAATAGCGGAGTACCTTGATGTTTAGAACCGACAGGATCCAGAGTAAATGTATATAATGTATAGATTATTATTCTGTCAAATTTAACAAGGTACCCCGTTCGTCCAGCAGCTCATTCTCCTTGGTGTTTAATCCAGGAATTGAATGAATGTATGTATGCGGTGTCATGGGCCCCACCGACATAAGTTTTAAATGACGAAGGTTGCGTAGGTGTTTTCCCTGGATTGGTGTCCTAAGGAGAAATTTATATTAGCCGCGCTGGATCAATGCTCAGGTTGTTGTTTGCCCTGACCAGAGCACAGTCCATCATGCTGGCTGTGCTGGATGATCTGTGCATAGCTGCAGAATCAACAGTGTAAATGCACTGATGTTGCACTGATACTATTAGATGTCGGATACTTTTTAACACACCAGACCACAATTAGTTTATATCTTTTGGGATAATCGCACCCAATGATCTGCATTTCACATCTTTTACTCCGCTATTTCCATTACCAATTGTGATGTTCTAGAGAGATCGGCTCTATCGCCAAACTTCTTTAATGTGTATATATGGCCAATTTCCACCTTGATCTGCTTTCAAGGCCCCAGTGATTTTCCTCTGCAGGCTGTACTCATATCTTGCTATGTCCGGATAATCAATGATTTATTGAAGAGTAGTTGTCTGCAATAGCGCCAGGAGTGCATAGATGGCTGAATGTTAATTCGGATAAAACAGAGGTCTTGATAACTAGAAGAACTGAGGACCACAACCTCCTCTATCCGCCATGAAAAAAGTTTAGACGTGAAATTTGACCCTCAGCTTAAATCTTCTGCCCATGTATCAGAAGAGGTTCTGGTATGTAGTTTCCATCTCAGGAGTATTTGCAGGATTATTCATCTTTTGCCTTCCAATGGTTGTTGATCGGTAGTTTCTGCATTGGTAGACTCCAGTCTAGATTACAGCAAGTCCTTATTCCCTGGAACCAGATTGATTGCTTACTTTTCATGTCGTACTTTACGCTCATTTAACCAGCTGCTATTGGAAGTACCTTGTTATAGGAAAATGAGGTTGGCAGGTCACGTGTTCACTGACCTGGCCCCCTCAATGTAGAAGGCAATGATCTCACATTTATTCAGGAAGCAATCAACAACGAATCTATTTCAGAAGAATAAAACCTGCTGCTACCCTCGGGAGACCATTTTGAGATAATGCGCTGTATAGATTCCCTATAAAATAACAGTACACCTTTCATTGTAGACATTGAGGGGCTTGTTTAAGGAGAAAAACATCTCTGCCTGAATGCATATTTACCTTTTTCATGCAAAACCTTTCCCAGAAGTATGCCAAGAAAGCTGTGCCAGGCACAGGTTTCTGGTCGTACTACAGGCAGTGTCTTGTGACATATCCCAAGGCATCCTATTGTCTGCAGCATGCGGGGAATGGAGTATCCAATACAATTGCACAATTATTTCTTCTATCAGGAAAATATTTATCCCCATGGAGAAAGATCTTCACCTACACCCCAAGCAAATCTGGAAATGATTGGTTCCACTTCCTATCCTGGAAGGGGAGTTTACTCGAGCCCTTAGTAAACAGGCAATCGTATTTAGTGTGGAAAAAGGTTGGAGAAGGGTTTGTGAATGTCCACATAAGTGCTTGTTTGTGGGCATTCCCAAACTTTCAAGACAAACCAATCCTTTGAATATCCACTTCCTGCCCTCTGAGTGAGATTTACTACTTCTTATTTCTACGCGCTCATAACATTATAGTAAGTGCATACCACCAGGAATCCTTTTTTAGAATTCCTGGCAAGCATACAAACGGTATTTTCACCCATAAACGGGCATTTATGCCGGAAGTTACCTTTTTGAATAGGCTCATGAACCATGAACCTATTGGAATGAAAGTAAGGAACATTGAAGCTGAACTTTCTCTTTAGTTGCCCGACACATCTACTTTGATGAGAGATTACAATGGACTAAAAGAAAATTAAATGTCTTGCCTTTACAAATTTTAGTCTGTAGGGGCCTGCAGAATCCAATTTCAAAAAATCACTGTTCAACATTTGTTTTCCATTTTCGTCCAGACGCGTTTATTGTTTAAATAGCAAACATTTGTGTTTTATTTAGGTGCTGATTATGATTTTGGCAGTGTGGGAGCCCTGCTCCCAAACTGCCAAAGCCATGTGAGTACCGTCCACCAGATTACGTGTTTTCTCGTTTCTGGCGGGCATGTCTTTGGCGGTCCCATGGTGGTGCCTCTGAAAATGGGCACCTCAATGGGAGCGCCAAAAGCAGTTGCTGCACAACATGGACTCTGCAGTCCATGCAGTGCAGGAACCGGGGTGCATGCACACAGGGGTGCACAACATGTGCCCCCTGCAAGCACCCCCATGCACAGGGCCAAGAGGGGGCACTGGAGGGCCCTCTTTCTTTCCCTGACCACCAGCAGTTTCATGGAGTAAGAACCCCCATGAGACCGCTGGTGCAGGGCATCAACAAGCATATTGTGGCCCTCAGACCGCCGCACCACCGCCAGGGATCTCTGATCCCTGTCAGTTGCTGTGGTGCCATGGCAGTCTGACTGTCCAGGTTGTAATCCAGTGGTCGGACCACCGGTGCAGCAGTGGCCAGTCCACCACCGCTGCGCCACCCTGAGTTTGGCGGTACTCGAACCGCCGAACTCATAATTAGGCCCTTAGTATTGAACCAGACTCTCTTTCGATTTCTTGGAAATCACTGTGCTTTTCTGATAATGTGTTGTTTTACCTGGTTCCCTACTGATATAAGCAGCCCTTTTCTTTACAATGATGTGTCTTGCATTCAAACTATGACCGCCCCGTGACCTGTGTGAACAGAGCACTTTTAAGCAAAGTCACACTTTCTTGTACTAGTGCATTACACTTTTTGTTTTAGGGAGAACATTATATGTACAGTCCTGCATTGACAAAGCGTCAAACTCTTGTCATGGAAACAAACACAAATAGCTGCTTATTTATTAAACAACACAATCTCTTACCTTCACCTCCTACCTAAAAATGGCTAGGAGTTGCCAGGACCGGCATTCCTAAAATGTCTCTATTTGAGAGTGGTGGATCTCGTCCTCTTTTTCCAACACATTCTTGGATGGCGTGATCTAGCCTTGACCTGCCCAAAGATGAAGGAGGAAAAGAAGAGTCCCCTTTTTTGTGAGGGTAGAGAAGGAAAGGTGCAGCAGAAGATAGAAGAAAACCATTCCATGGCTGGATGTGATTCACCAGTGTGGGAGGTGAACCCCAATAATTTCCTGATTCCCAATATCTTTTGCACCCTGATTTCTGTCTTAGGCAGTTTATCTCCGGGATCCCTCATTTATCTAGCTGCAAGAGACTACCCTCTCCCCCCATCAATGAAACAATAATTTAGCAGAGTAAATCGGAATGGATAATGGGATTATTTAATAATTGGGGTATAGATCAATATACATTTTTAAAGGATTATTGCAGAATTGTTAAACAATAAAAACAAGAGAAAATGCATAATTTAGTCATAAAGGCTTAAATTCAGAATCACAAATCATAATTAAATCCCTATTTAGGCAATTAAATATTTTCAAAATCTAAGTGTCAACTCATAAAGAGTGCTGTCAGTATCCTAGAGGAGGATAAGAAAGTCTCCAAATAATCAGACAGTGTCTCTGGGGGAAAAGAGAAGTTACCCCTGAAAATACAAAACTGCAGATTCAGCATGGTATGATCTTGGTTAGGTCTCATTGACAAATCAAAAACAGCTTGTAATCATTAAAAAATTCCTTAAGGTTAGAGAAATCTTCAGCCTGCTTGCTCAGCAAATGTACTCTGGAGGTAAACAACATAATATGAAGCATTTATCAAACAATAGATCATAGACTTATGTTCTTCTTCATGCCTTCATCAGTACTTCCAATGGAAATACTTCAAAATGATACATTAGATACACAACGGAAAGTTTCATTCACAATCCATGCTTTCAAATACAATCTCCCCTTTACGTCATTGCACTCTGTGCTCCGCGGACACTGTGAAGAGAGAAAATTTGCAGCGAGTCTCTGATTGTGAGAGGGGAAATGAAAGGAGCAAGATGAGCTGATCATCAGAAAACTGATTCATCCTACTAATATGGAGTCTTACGCGCAAATGTGGCCTAACTATACTATATTAGCCACACTGCTAATCAACCATACGAAAGTATTTCAAGTGCATTTTCATTAATCCATCTGTTACAACCAATGCATCATTAATATCTCTAATTTGAACATAAAAGATTTTAACAGACCTCCCCTCTGATAATTTTCAAATAAACACTATAACCATTATAATAAACTTTATTAATCAGCCTTTATTACATTGAAACCGTCATCTTCTTAGTAAATTGAACATTCTCCTCCATTTGCTTTAATTAATGATACACTTGATCTCTGCAGTCATTCATTTCCATATCCATCCATCTTTTGTTTTTTCTTGATTTATTATTGCTCTTAATAACACCATTATGTCTACTCATTACACACATGATTATTATAGAAACTGATTTAAGAACACCACCACCAATTCTACCAAACAGTGAGAAATTGGGTTGTTGATTGCGTGGGGTGTGAACCCGGCTCAAACAAGAGCCACAGCACCTGCCAGGGTGAACCTCAAAAGTCACTAAATTAACATGTGCTTAACCCTCTGGTGGATTGGCACAAAAGCAGGCTTAATTCAGAGGAAATGAGTAAAAAATTATACAGCACACAAATAGTAATCAAGTTAAAACACAGCACAGCAAGAAAAATCCAAGAACAATTAAAATAAAATAGAGCAAATTTTAATAAATGTTTTGACACCAAAATGCAAAAATCCAAGTAGTTGAACCGGAGTTATACATTTTCAAAATTTATGGTAAAAATTATAGCCTAAAAGATTAAAGCGCCAACCTCATCTAGTCGCACCAGACTTGGTCAAAGTCGAAAAATATGGCGGACCGCGATGGAGCGCAAGTCAGATACAAGAAGTGGATTGGGCTGGTCTCTGAGAAGGTAAAGTTAAGCAGGGCAAGGCTTTAGGCGGTGTCCGAGGAGATAGCGTCGATGTCATGAAGCTGCTGGACAAAGTCGAGATGAAGATTTCTTCATTCAGACTTAGGTCCTGATATAAATTAGCGTGGATGACCCGTGGGTCTGTATTGAGGACTGAGTAAATTACTCCATCCCCATGGTGGAGTGGTGGAGAGGCCACCCACCTAATTTGCACCTTCCAGGTGCAGCAAAGCAGTCCTCTGAAGTACACAGCAGGCTCTAGTAGCCAGCAGCCCTCTGAGATTCCTGCCGCAGGTCCAGGAAGTGAACAGAAGAGTGGGTCCGAGGGTTCTATTTTTATACCTGGTGCCTCCTCTGAAGTAGGAGAAGTTTCTAGAAAATTCTATTTTTAGTGCTTGAAGTTCCTTGCTTTCCCTCTCCTCATTCCAAGCTGGCTGCATGAACAATGCAGGGGTGACAAGTACTTTACGTGTAGGCAGAGTCTAACCCTATCCTGCCAGTGATGGCCCATTCATGCACACCTAATCTCTCTATTGTGTGGCTATCGGGGAGGAATAAACAAAGTCCAATTGTCACCTACACCCGTTCATGTGACCCAGGAACAGGCTGCAAGCCCCAACATTTAGGGCAGGAAAATGCTAAATTTCTAAAAGTGCCATTTTCTAAATTGTAACTTAAAGTCTGACTTCACCGTTAAAGAGGATTTTTCATTACAATTTTTCAGACACCAAACATGAAAAGTTTACTGGTTCCAAATCTAAAGTTAGCACTTATTAAATGTAATAAGGCAACTCACTGTTATCCTATGGGAAAGCAAGGCCTCACAGTAGTGAAAAACAAATGTAGGATATTTTCACTACCAAGACATGTAAAACTTAAAATTAAAAGTCCAACCTTTTCATTACAATACACCCTGCTCTGTGGGCTACCAAGGGTCTACCTTAGGGGTGACCTATATGCAATAAAGGGGGCTTAATGCTTGGCAAGGGAGTTATTTTGGCACGTCAGATTGGCAGTTTCAAACTGCATTCAGTCTGCAATGGCAGGCCTGGGACATGTTTTAAGGGGCTACTTAATTGGGTGACACAATAAGTGCTGCAGGCCCACTAGTAGAATATAATTTACAGGCCCTGGGTATATGGTATACCACTTTACTAGGGATATATAAGCTAATTAAATATGGCAATCAGGTGTAACACAATTTTACCATGATTTAGGGATGAGCACAAGCACTTTAGCACTGGTAAGCAGTGGGATAGTGCACAGAGTCAAAAAGCTAACAAATTCAGCAACATAGGAGGGTGAAGGTAAAAGGTTTGGGGGAAGACCACCCAAAGGCTGACAGGTCTAAGACTAACCATTCACCACTTATCCAGTATCCTACAGTTTCCCATAGTTCTGGTTCCTCCAAGAATATAATCTCATGGGTTAAATTGGTTATGTTAATAATAAAAGAATCAATTGTTCCACTAAGATCTGGCATGTGAGTACAACACCTCTTAGCCTTAATTACTTTACAAATTCCACCCTCCTTTGCCAAAAGAATATTTAAGGCAAGACGATTCTGCATAACCATTGCTCTAATTGCTACCATCTCTACATTCAATAACTTAAAGTATCCTGCTGTATCTCCAACAAATCTATCTAGTACTGTAGACAATCACCTAATCTTCACATAATTCATTGCTAGCCTCACTGGAGGAGTAATTGCTCCTAAAATGTGTACAACTACTTGTCTGAAGTTTTGTTTCCTTTTCCTCAAACTGCTCTTTGTCCAACTCATCTACATGATATATTTTAGGAAAAACAAAAGCCAAGTAACATGGACCCAAACAATTTCTTGCCAGGTTAAAATAAGTCATCTTTCCACAAACATAATACATTCTACTCATAATGGGCTCTCGTCTAGACAAAAGATTTCCACTGACCTCATATGATTTGTCACACACTCTCACCTACAAACTCCACTTTCTTTTCTTACATAGAATGACGCCTAATCACACATATTTCACCATTTCTTTCCTGACACATTTTCAATCTAGGATGTAAACCTGAAAAACTAAATTCTTCTTCTTTTATTTCCTCTAAAGCAGTCTTCTACTCCTCTAAATTTCTCACTATTTTTACCCCTCTTTCATTATATTGCCACACTCTCCATTACTCATTAGACACAAATAATCTCTTTTCAAATTAGTATCATATCTGTTTTGTGCAACTAATATCAAATACTCACCATATTTAAATTTTCTTTTATTCTCATTAATAAACAAATTCTCTAGAGACACATTAAAATCAGTCAGATGAGGAAAAAGAAATTCATCATGATTAAAAATTGCAATGAAAACATTACGCACTGAGAGACAAGATGGCGCCTGACTGAGACGGCCGCGCTGGTCGACCCTTGCTGCCCAATGCACTGGGAAATACAGAAAGATTTATAAAACCCTAACCGAGCAAGCATATTCTCCCTGCGAAGACTCACCGGTTGGAGGTTCATGCCGAGGACATCTTGTGGACCCTCGAAGCAGCTTTGAAAGAGATTTTGGCAGGCGTGCGGGGAACGCGGAGAGCACTGCAGCTCGCATCAGTGGCTGCCTCGAACTGGAGGAGAGGAGGGGCCGGAGCAACTGACAGGACCGGGCGGCTCACGGCGTGGGGCCGCGCCAAAGGAAATTCAGAAGGGAGGCTGCCTCCCAATCCAAGTCGTGCGGCACGCCTGAAGGCTCCTGAGGGGCAGGCAAGTGCAGATGCAAACACCAGCATCCCGATTCAGCAACCTAAGGGAGGGAAGCCAGGGGGCTGTCCAAACTCCAGTACTAGGACATCCCTGAAGGTGAGACAAACCCAGGATGGTATTAAAAAAGGAGTAATAAAAGAGGCTAAAAGACAAACCGAAACCCCAGAAAGCACTATGGGGGCAAAGAAAAAAGACTGCCAATCACAGTCTATTTTACAGTCACAACCACCACTACAGTTACAGTCTCAGGTGCAGGCGCAGCAACAGCAGAGCATTACTGAATTCTTTTCTACAATTACGGCCCACACAGCTGATGCTAATGGGGCGATGGTTATTCACAGGGAACAGAAGGTTCAGCAAGCAAGCATGGATAGCACTGAAAAAAATGTCCCAGATGCAGCTGACTCTTCAAAAAAAAAAACAGTTGGATGGCGAGGCAATAACTCGAGCGGATGCCATCCATGATGAAATTGCCACCGGAAGGCCTGAAAGCATTAACAATCAAAGATCTATTCCGCTACCCGTGCCTGGGCAACTTGTCTTAGTCACTGCGGATAAATTTCATGACGCAACCCACGCCTCACCGACACAGGAACAAGCCCCGGTTAATACAGCTGTAGATACCAGTGTGATAGTTGAGGAGGCCACAGGACTCAAGGGGCTGGAAGATACACTCGAGCTCAGTGATAAATTTTTCTCTCTGACTGATGGCTCTGATATCAGCTCCTCTGACCCCAAAGATGGAAGTAATGTTCAGCTTTCCAGCTCAAGCCTGAGTAGCCAACAGATGGGGCCAGGCACAGTGGTAAGAAGAAAGAGGCTTTATAAAAAGCATAAAGACTCTCAACCAACTGAATGGGTGGTAGATGAGAACACCAGGTCTAATGCAAACCCTAGCTTAAAATGGGATTACTCTGCTACCCAAAATGTTTACACAGATCTTTCGGGGCAGGAAGAAGATATCACCATTTTAAGAACGTCACAAGCTGAAGAACCCTCCTTGAAACTGATCTACGAGTCCATCAAGCAATTTCAAGATCGCTTGGCAACGAAGAAGCTCCAGGGTGCTGTAAGGAAAATGGCTAAAGCCTGTACAGACATAAACTCGAGGTTGACGATGGTCGAGGAGCAAACTGCTGCGCTAGAAGATGATATGACCAGAACCCAGGCGCGGACAGAGACCCAAGTTGCTCAGTTCACAGACTTCCAATGGAAGATGGAAGATTTCCAGAACCGGCAAAGGCGGAATAACCTATGGATACTTGGCATAAAAGAAGGAGCAGAGGGCAATGATATACGGGCCTACACACTGAAACTAATGAAGGGAGCTTTTCCTGAACTTCAGCATTGGAATTGGGAGGCAGAAATACAACCGGGATCATCGTTTCCCACTGACCTTAAAGAAGCCAAGTCAGCCTGGTAGAGAAGGTACTGCAATACCAAGGGCAATACTAATATACTTTGGGAACTATCTGCTCCGGGAGGAAGTATTTGCAAAGGCCCGGCCGAATGCCAGATGAACGTATGAAGACCAGTCCTTCTTCTCAAGACCAGACTTTTGTCATGTTACGGTGGAGAGGCGGTGGAGGCTAAGGCAACTGATCCAACCATGTCAAATCTTAGGGGCGGAAGCTTATCTAATATACCCAGCTCAACTGAAGATCATAAATAAGAACACTACAAGAGACTTCACCTCAGACATTCAAGCTAAAGAATATATTGATAAAATGAAAACTTAATGGCAGAGATTAATCTCCATCTTTTTGGCCTGATAGCTTGGAACAACAAACGGGGGCTTCCTGGGCTGGTTTAAAGGGGAAAGCACCGGGAGTCAATATTAGTCTATCAGGGTTCAGAAGGGAGTAACACTTTAAAAAAAAAGGAGAGGGTAAAAAGGGAAACTTTGCAGGATTGTAGCAAGTCTGCATGCAGGAAACGCATATCGAGGGGATGAGGAAAAATCTCATAGAGCAGCTGGGGTTTCAATTGATAGCATATACCACACAGGGGACCAGAACGCATGGGGTGGCGATATTGGCTCAAAAGGGGGGGATTGTAGTTAAAACTTGCTCAACTGATAGACTAGGTTGTTGGGCAATTGTTGAATGCCAATTGCAGGGGTTTAATTTTACGCTATGTACAATTGATGGATCTACGGGTGATGATCCCGAAGTGTTTGAGTTTCTCAATTCAGAACTGGCCAAGTGGCCTCTCCCGATTATTGTATGTGGCGATTTAAACATAAACGATATGGGGGGACTATGGAAGGGGAGCCCAGGTAATTATACAGGTCGGAAAAAAAAGTACATTGGGCCCCTATTCAAATGATGCAAGACAACGGGCTCTTTGATGCTTGGGCACAACTTAAACCACAGGAGGGGGGTAGCATATAATTCTCTGCACCACATAGAGCTGTAGCACGACTGTATTACTTCCTGGTCTCGCACTGCCTCCTTACAACTTGTACCATTAAGAAATTTCCCCGGGCTATGTCTGACCACAATCCTTTGGTCTTGGAGATAACAAACATACCGGTGGATGTGCCAGCACACACTTGGATATTTGAGAGGGCCCTGCTTCAAGATCCTAACTATGTTCAACATATGAACAAATAGCTTGGGGAATTCTTGGAGGTTAATAGGGGCAGTGCTAGGAGTGGGATGGTGTGGGATGCTCTTAAGGCTGGGGTTAGAGGGGAAACCTTGAGCTACTATCTGAACCGGAATAAAGACGTTAGACAATGTTTAAATACCATGTATAGCACAAGTTAGATACAGAAGAAGAGTTGGTTAGGGCTATTGCTAATGACTTAAGTATAGAAAGGATTCTCCAGAAATTGGGGTTAGTAAAAGCTGTGGCAGGAAAAATTGTGGCAACAAGAACAGCAGAAAAATTTCTGGCCTGGAGACAAACTTGCTACGAAGACAGTGAGCAAGTTGGGCACATGCTTGCCACTAGGTCAAGACAGAAAATTGCTGGGGGGGACATCTTAGAGGTCAAAAATCAAAAGGGCGAAGCAGTCACAGAGACCAGGGAAATACATGTGGTATTTCAAAGGTACTATGAAAATTTATATGGGGAAGTGGGACATAAGGAGCCAAAACACATAAGTGAATATTTAGAATCGCTCACTGCTGAGACATTCTCACAGGAAGTTTCAGAGGCCTTAGAGTGTACATTTACAGATGAGGAAATTCAAAGAGCCCTCAAGGAACTCCCTTCCGGCAAGGCTGTGGGACGTGATCAAATCCCATTAGAATTTTATAAAGTTTTTTTTCCGGCTTTGGGGGATTATTTAAGACATATAATGCGACAGGTACAGATATGGGAAGCACCCCGAAATCATGGGCAGAAGCCAACATAGTAATTTTTTTAAAGAAAGGGAAGCCCCTAATGAGGCCGGATCTTACAGACCCATCTGTCTTTTGAATAGTGATACAAAGATCTTTTCCAAAATCTTAGCAAACCGCTTTAGTATCATGATAGGGAAGGTGATCTCACCCAACAGCATGGGTTCATCCCAGGCAGAGGAACGACCGAACATATTCATAGAGTTATCACCATGTTTGATGGTACTGCAGTCACTGGAGACCCTATGGCACTCATCCTACTCGACGCAGAGAAAGCGTTCGATAGGGTTTCGTGGGATTACCTATGGGCCGTACACGAGAATGTGGGGATAGGAAAGGGGTATATAAAGGCCATACAGACATTATATAGAACTCCTCAGGCTCGACTCCAGTTAATGGGTGGACAGAGTGTACCTATTTTTATCACACGAGGGACAAGACAGGGGTGTCCATGTTCTCCCCTCTTATTTGCATTTTATATAGACCCCCTAATCAGGAAAATCGAGGCGAACATGGGAATCCACCCTATCCGACTGAACGGATTTGAAACCAAAAGTACGCGGATGATTTGGCAATAACAGCTGCAAATCCGATTGCGGCCTTAACGGAAATAGAACACAAGGCTGAATGCTTCAGAGAGATTTCTGGCTATCGGCTCAACCGGGAAAAAATGCAAATAGTAATCAATAGCAGGCTTTCTTTGTTGGATCCACGGGTGACTGAATGTGCAACTTATCTTGGGGTTACTATAACCTCAGAATTGGGTAAAGTTGTGGAAAAAAATCTCGCCCAGGTGACCCAAAAGACTAAGAAAGATTCGGAAAGGCTCAATAATCTGCATCTCTCAATTGTGGGACGATGTAACATTATTAAAATGACACTTCTTCCAAAAATGTTGTATCTATTTAGAATGATACCCCTAGCGTTTGAGAATCATTGGTTTAAGGAAATGGAAAAAATGATTAACAGATTTGTTTGGGCGCAAGGAAAGGCTAGAAGAGCCCTCGGATATATGTCCTTACCCAGGGAAAGGGGGGGCTGGGTGGTTCCAGACCTAAAAATGTATTACTGGGCTGCAGCAATCCAATGCTTTCGAGGGTTACTGGGAGGGAAGGTTGTGGACCGGTGGAGAAGAGATGCTCCTCCGGATGTATACGAACTGCTACTAGAAAGAGAGGCCCCTAATTGGTTTTGAGATTCAGTGAAGCCAGTTACTATAAAATAGTAAAATTTAAGACCCTTGGTGCAGCAGCAGCGGTTTAGACCAGTATCAGGAATAAGTTGGGGCTAGGAAGAATGAATTATTATACTACTCTGTTTGGAAATCCATCACTCCTGGAGGTATTCCATGATGGGGTTATGTTGCGTTGGGATGCATTGGGGGTGAAGAAGATGGGGGATTTGCTTGACTCAGACGGTATAATTTCATTTGAGAAGGCTCAACTCCTTTTTAATCTCGATCGTAGGGATTTTTTTAAATATCTCCAGATACGTAGCTCCATCGCAAGGAAGAAAGGGGGGGAAGCCTTCTCTAAAGATCTAGTTATGGAGGCAATTAGAGACCCAGATTGCTGTACTATTACCCAGATTTATGGCAGGCTGAGGCAACTATTGGTTGACGATTTAGATAAGTATTGTGAGAAATGGCAGCAGAAGTTGAATATTGAAGGTTTATGTCTCCACTCAAGCTTGGCTACACCGTATTGAGGGTAGCGGGTCTACAAGCACAACATTATAAAACGATCTTTTCACTATACTACACGCCAGCCAAGATTGCTCAATGGGGTGGTACGGATGGGATCCTATGTCCCCTCTGCCATAGTGCCAATGTAGATATAGTTCACATGTTTGCTTCTTGCCCTGCTTTAGATCCTCTGAAGGGAGCCGTAGAAGAATTTCTAGTGCAAACTTTGAGTATTCAAACAAAACTCACAGCCACGCTGATGTTACTAGGCGTCACTAAGAAAGGAACACCATTGGTACAGCGCAAATTTGTCTTTTTAGCCATGGCTGGGTGAACCCTGGGCCCCCCACATTTCAACAATGGCTTTCACAGCTCTTAGCTATGTATAATCTGGAAAAAGGTTTATATGAGAGGAAAGGTTGGAAGGCTCGGAAACTAGGGAATCTTATCTGGGCTCCTATAAATGACTGGAAAACCAGAGTCAAAATCAACCCAGGCACAACTTAACAACCTAGGGCCCTCAGGGTATCATATTGATCATGTGTAACCTTTTGAGCTCTCTTATAAAATGAAAGTATTGTATAATGCTTTGTGTTCCATTATTTACCGTATTTATGATAGAGACTCTTTCCTCGTATATTTATTCATCCATGGATACTAATCTACAAATGTATTTTAAAAGAAAACATTACACACTAATGAATATGAAATCTCTAATTGTACATATCGCTAACCCTCTCTAGCTAAAATGGGTATGTAAGTACACACACAGCACCAGCTAATTTCCATTATGTCCATATACCACTTAACCATTTTAGTATACACATTATCCTTATAACAACTAACTAAATATTCTTCACAGTAGTGGCTGGCAGGGAACGAAAGTAGAGGGGTAGAGGGTACAAAATATAAATAAAAAAACACTTACTTCCTCACCGTTCCTCAAGTCCCCAGTCGTCTCTCCATCGTCTGTCGTCGCCTCTCTGTGGCCGGAACCAGGAAGCACACAGGCTCTCTCCCCTAAGCCAATCACAACGCTGCAATGCAGCAGTGTGATTGGTCTGAGTGCCATGGCTCAGCACTCAGACGGGGATTGGGAGGCTCGGCATGTTCCCCACCAGGCTGTGCAATGCAGCCTAGTGGGGAACATGCAAAGTGCGCATGACTGTTTGGTCGGCCCTTGAGGGCGCATTTTGGAGTGCAGCAACCACTCCTCCTCCCGGACGTCACTGGAGCCCAGCCCCACCCTGCCCAACCTGGCTGATACAAAAAATATAATAGCAGAAATAATTTCTGTTATTATCATTTTATTTTTGCTTTTACACTGCTCCGAAAGCAGGGAGGGAACGCTCCTCTCTCTTAGCGGAGGAGCCACCCCTGATTCTTCATGCACTTCAATTGTTTAAATTCTTCATGATTGGTTCTAACTTCAACATTGCTATTTCTACGATCTGAAACATTTCCCATAGGAGTCAGTAAGCACACAAACAGGCCAACTATTACTAATAATGTTATAATTAACAGCTTCATCCCTAAAATTTTACAGCATATGCTGTTTCCCATCCTCTTGTTTGAGACCAAAAGAAAAAAATCCTTATGTGAAAAAATCAAAATAAAGCAAATGTTCTTTAACACAATAATATTTTCTTCTTTTCTTCATATTTCAATAAAACAATAATAAAAACAAAGAAAATAAATATGAGCAAAATCAGTATTGGTTTTTCAGTCTTTGTAAACGTTCAAATAGCAAAATTCAATTTTTTTTGTCATAGATTGACTAGACTCAGATGTTATTTCAGTCCTTAAGCAAAAATCTTTCAGATTCTGTTCATGCTTTTAATTAAAGCTGGATATTCAAAGACTTTGTGTAATTTTTCAGAATGACTCTTCTTAAGTTTCATTCTCTGGATCTGAACCAGTCTCTAAACTGTATTGGCACTTGTTCATTCGTAAAGGATCCTCCTTAATTTCATATGTTTCTTCTTTTTCCAATACTGTGGCTAAGTACACCCACTCAGGCAAGACATATTTTCGATGTGGAACTCTCCTTCAGGTTGATCTTTTAGCCATTGTTGATGCACTGCCACTAGTTTCTGAGTTCGGCTGTCTCTCAAAGTGTCTTTATGGTTCACAATGCTTCCGTTTACAAGTTCTCTTTCGTGGAACGTCTTCAACCTTTTCTTTTTCAACAGTAGTCTTTCTCTCTTTGAAGAGCCCAATCCTGAGCTCTGACTTAAGCTTGAACTTGCACTTTGATCAAGTTCGCCCTGTCTGCTTTTTCCACTGGGAATCTTTTTATTCCTAAGGGGGTCTTTTTCACTCTGATTTGCAACTGCAACTTGTCACTGCTTGATCAGAGGGTACTTCTTGTTGCCACTCAGGCTTTTTTTGCTTGTTCTTCACACTGTAACTGGACATCAGGAGTTTCAAGTTCTTCATCCAAATTTTCGCTCACCTTAAACTTTTGCTCTTGTTTTTGCAGTTTATCTTAACCAGTTCCAGAAAAATCTTCACCCCCTCCCGCCCTCTGGATTCACGCTTCAAACCTGGACTGGGCTTTGAGATTGATGAACAGACTGCGTATTTTGATCATTCACCTCATCCACTACTTAAGCTACTCTTACTCTTTATGTGTGAGCAGCATGGATCCACTAAGTCCCACCTGCACACTTGACAGAACTATTTGTTGTCAAGATTACCTGGAAAAGCCCACTCCATATTTCGTCAAGAAAGCCCTCCTGAACATGTTTGTGAATTACAACCCAATTTCAAGCATTCAATCCGTGGCAGGGTGTATCTTTGTAATCTTGTATTGCCACTTTCACCTGAAGAGAGACAGATTTTACTATATCATCCAGACCTTTGCAATAATCCAGAATGATGTCATCAGTCATTGAAACTAGTGAAGCTGGAGGTACATATTCAAGTCTCATTCCTCTGCCCATCACTACTTTATGCGGAGTTAAACCAGTCTTCCTGTCAGAAGTACTTCTCACATTCATCAAAACAAGGGGAAAAGCATCAGGCAATTTCAGCCCTATTGAAGCACAGACTTTTGTCACTTTTTTCTTGAGCTTGCCATTTGTTCACTTCACTAAACCTGAGGATTGTGGCCAATAACTGTAATGAATTCTCTGATTGATCTCAAAAGCTGTGCAGATTATCTGTAACACTTCATTCTAGAAGTGTGTGCCACGATCAGTCACAATAGAGGTTGGGAGACCAAATATAGGAATCAGCTCCCTCAACCACAATTTGGCAACTGTAAGCTAACTGCTATTTCAGACCATAACAATGTGGCATCTCAATAAAGTCTGCCTGTAATCTGTGTTGTAAATGGGCCTTCTGATTTGCCAATGTGATTCATAACTGTAAATGTTCTCTTGCCCTGATTATTTAAATGGCATATTAAACAACGACTACACACATCTTCAGCAACATGTTGAAATTCTGTGTTTCCCCACAATTTTTTAAAAACCCTAACCATACTATCTCTTCCTGCATAAGTTTGATTATACAAATATTTAGACATGGGCTGCAACATTGAGCCCACCAGGACATATTTATGTTCTGAATTTACAAACAAATTCTGAGAATTCTTTTTAGAGCCGAATTTCTTTGATTTCTATTTCTCATTTTCAGGAGCTTACCCCAATAAGTCATTGAATTCACTCAAAGATGTTTGCATTGAACGCATAAAGAAACAATTCACATTATTTAAACTCGGTATAGTATCAGTTGTAAGAGCATCATTTCCATTCTCTTGAACAATTGACTCTTCTTTTAAAGCACAGTGTCTTGCCATCTGATCTGCGTATCTGTTTCCTAATGTGACCATGTCCTTGCCAGCTTTATGGACTGTGCACTTAACAATTGCTACTTCTTTTGGTTTCTGAATTGCTCCCAACAAATCCAATATATACATGCTGACTTTAATTGGAGTTCCTGAAGATGTCATAATCCACTTTGTGACCATAGCTGCCCATAATCATGAGCAATACCAAAACCATACTGGCTGCCTGTGTAGAGTGTCACATTCAAATCAAATTTTCTGATAAGCAGAAAGTCCTCATTAAGGCAATCAATCCTGCCACTTGTGCTGATGTCACATTTGGTGAGGAGAATGCTTCAAGTGTCTATAAAAAAAGCATACTGCATATGCAGCTTTTAATCTCCAACACTGGTCTCCTAGACAAGAACCAACAACAAATAATGTAATATCTGACAGTTCCAAAGGAGCTTCTTATATGTTTTGTAGGAAAGTGGGTTACTGGTTGAGTGGGGATGAAAACCTACTCAAGCAGCAACCACAATTGTTGTCAGGTTGAAACACAAGCAAACCCCAAATTAAACTGTGCTTAACTCTCTGGAAGCTTGGCACAAAAGCAGTCAGGCTTAAGCGTAGAGGCAATGTGTAAAGTATTTAGGCAACACACAAACAGGAATAAAGTAAAAACATGACACAAGAAAAATCCCACATCAATTAAGAAATATGTGAGAAGTTGGCCTGGTATATGCTGTCCACTAATTAAAGTGGGCACCTTGTACCAGTACAAACAACCCCTTATGGAGATAGGTTAAAGACACCCTTTATTGAAAGCTATCCTAGTGGTAGCTATGGAGAGCAGCCTTCAGGCTAAGTCTTGAAGGAATGTAAAGCAGCTTGTTTTACCAGTCTATAATCTCTCGAGTGACCAAATGAAAGAGGACCACACCAGGTATATATATAAAATATATGTATTTAGTCTTAAACACACCCCTCTAGTCTCTTTATGAGGCTAGAGTTCGAAGTACATAGGTTACAAGTCAGTTATCAACAGTAATAGCACGAATACACGTTTGGGCCCTAGGGTCGTACCAAACCATATACCAAAAAAGTGGTATAAGAACCACGACTGAACTAGACACAAGGCCTAGAGCCTGTAGAAGTGCTTGGACCACAAGGAACCACCCAAGGTAGTGACACAGGGGACCCACGGGGACGCGTGCAGTGTGGGAACACAGCTGCGAGCCACCGTTAACTTCTATGGGGAAAGTCGCGGTTGGCTTTTTAAAAGAAAAGGACACTTAGAAGAGGACGTGGAGCAAACCCCTTTAGAACTAGGCAGTTCTAGAGTCAATACCCACAGGAGCACCGGAGTACTCGAGTTACCTCACCCAGGGAAGCCGGGTGCATAGGTGTCTTTAGGAGTCGGGTTTCGTCGTCGATTTCAATGGCGATCTGCTGCAAAGTGCTGCTGGCGACCAAGTCGAAAGTGTCCGGGTGGATCCAAGGATGGATTGGAGATCTGAAGAACATGAAAGCAGAGGGGACAGAGTCTGGGTCACTAGCCAGTGACCAGGAAGGCGATGAGCAGATGCCCACCGATGTCGGGTGCTTCAGGTAGGTTGATGGGTGTCTTAACTCTTCAGCCACGAGGTCCAGGAGGTGTTGACAATGACTAGGAGCTGGATTCGAGCTGTCCCACAACGTCTGTCGAGTGCTGGGGTGTCGGCGATTGGATTGGACCCAACAAGCCTTGGCAACGGCAAGTCACGTAGAAACAGAGAAAGGACTTTGGTGCAGACCAGCAAGGTCTGAGGGACTCACCCAGTGAGGGTAAGTCAGGGCACGTCTGGAGCAACCAGGAAAACCCAAGCAAAAGAAGAGTTGCCTTCGGGAGGACCCACTAGCCAATGGACTAGCGATCGCGAAGGAGCCTCAAGTGGATGCACTTGGAGCTGGCTCACATGACACTCGTGGAGTGGAGGCCAGTGATCTTCAGTGCAGTCGGTGCTCGTGGCGGGGGCTACTCGGAGCCCAAAGCACAATTTCGAGGGAGACCAGGAAGATGATGCACTTGCAAAAGTTCTCGGTGTCCAGGGGTCACAGTTCCACGTTACCCACAACAGATATGTGCCTCAGCTTCGCTGGGGTCTCAGGGCAGCCTCGGCGAAGTCTGGAAATCTACCTCTGGTGATGCAAAGACTTCGGCGTCCGGTGGGAGCTTCAGCGATGCAGACCGGACAGTTGCTTCTTTGGTGCCTGCCAAGCAGGGGAGTCACTCCTTGACCCCAAGGGAGATTCTTCAGTCCTCTAATCTTCAAGTAGAGCGTCGAAGGTCCAGGATTCACGTTCAGAGTTTCGTCCAGGGATAATCTAAAGTCCTAAGGACTGGGGTCCCATACTTATACTAAGTTAGGGGGTTGGAGATACTCTGGGGACCCACCTATGGGAGGATCAGGGAAGAGGGGTGGTTACACCCATTCCCTTTGTCCAGTTTCACGCCAGAGCAGGGGCAGGTAGCCCCTGCAACCGGTTTGAACTGGACTATGCACAGGGACACCAAATGTGCCCCCAGTACAGGACTTCAAAGCACCAGAGAGTGCTCCCGCCCAGCCCCAATACACACTATCCTGTCTGGGGAGGTGGTTACACCTCCCTGTGACAGGAAACCTATTGTCCAGGCCTCCCCTGCCAGAGTTTAGGTCAGCAGCAGGAGGCCAGACCCGTGTCTGTGGCAGCGGCATCCATTTTATGATACCAGGGCTCTGAAAAGTTAATACCGGGTACACCGGTTTGTACATGTCTCTCCCTCTAGAAGGGTGGAATGCTACCCCTGCCGCCAGAACTGGCGGGGGGGTAGTATTCCAAAGTGTTTGACACCAAACACGACATGTTTCCGGGCAGCCATCCCAAAGTTAGCATTTTACCGCGAGGTTATAATGCACTTAAGAGTATATGGTCAGGCTGCACCACAAACAGCACCAGAGGATGGACTCCGAACGCTGCAGAGGGGCTCTGCTCATGCAGGGGCACCCTCTCACATAAAAACCAAGCACTCTGCCTTCAGGATTGTTAAGGCCTGCCATAGGAGTGACTTATAGGTTTATATGTGTGTGCAATGGTAGTGATATAGGTAGCCTATACCACAGTAAGGGGTGCATGCACCACCTTACCCAGGCTGCAGTAGCAGACCTGTGGTGTCTTTTGGAGGGCTTCCCAGGGGTGGCATAATATATGCTTCAGCCCCTGGTAGGCCTCTGGGGTACCTATGCCCTGGGTACATAGTATACCATATACTAGGGACTTATAAGGGCACTCCAGAATCCAATCAAAGATGTACATAAGGTACATGGAAACCATTTTAGAGAGGAAGCAGCTAGGCTGGGGTTCTGATTAGCAGGGCCCCAGCCAGACTAAAGTCGAAAAACAGTGAAGCATCAGCAAAAAGTGGGGGTACACATGTGAAGCAGATCCAACTCTCCTACACAACCCCCCCCCAACGCAGGGACATTAAACTAACCTTGACCAGTTGAGTCTTCATGTTCTAAGTTGAAATACCTAGAGAGTCCATCTGCATTGGCATGGTTACTCCCAGGTCTATGTTTCACTGTAAAGTCCATCCCCTGTAGGGAAATGGACCACCTAAGCAGTTTGGGGTTTGCACCCTTCATTTGTTTTAGCCATAAGAGGGGCTTATGGTCTGTCTGAACAAGGAAGTGAGTACCAAACAAGTATGGCCTCAACTTCTTCAGAGCCCAAACCACAGCACAGGCCTCCCTCTCAATGGCTGACCAACGTTTCTCTCTAGGGGTCAGCCTTCTGCTAATGAAAGCTACTGGCTGATCCTGACCTTCATCATTCAATTGTGACAGTACAGCCCCTATCCCCAATTCAGATGCATCTGTTTGGACAATGAACTTCTTGGAGTAATCAGGACACTGTAGAATGGGAGCAGTGCACATGGCCTGCTTCAGGTCATCAAATGCCTTTTGAGAGCTAGCTGTCCACTGAACCTTTTTGGGCATTATTTTGGACGTTAAGTCATTCAGGGGTGTCACTATTGATCCATACCCCTTGACAAATCTCCTATAGTACCCAGTCAGGCCTAAGAAGGCTCTCACCTGAGTCTGGGTAGTTGGAGCAACCCAGTCCATGATGGTCTGGATTTTGCTCTGAAGTGGTTGAACCTGGCCTCCACCTACAAGGTGGCCCAGGTATACACCCTGACTCTGCCCTATCTGGCACTTGGTGGTCTTGATAGTGAGGCCTGCCTTTTGCAGGGCCTCCAAAACATTCCTTAGGTGGACCAGGTGATCCTCCCAGGTGGAGCTAAAGACAGCAATATCATCAAGATAAGCTGCACTGTAGGCTTCCAGACCTGTGAGAACTGTTTTCACCAACCTTTGGAAAGTGGCAGGTGCATTTTTCAAACCAAAGGGCATTACCACAAATTGATAATGCCCACTAGGGGTTGAGAATGCTGTTTTTGGCTTTGCATCATCAGCTAGTCTGATCTGCCAGTAGCCAGCTGTCAGGTCAAATGTGCTTAGGTACTTGGCTGAGGCCAAAGTGTCTATTAGCTCATCTGCTCTGGGTATTGGATGGGCATCAGTCCTAGTGACTGCATTGAGACCCCTGTAGTCCACACAAACCCTCATCTCTCTTTTCCCACCACTGGTGTGAGGTTTTGGCACAAGGACCACTGGACTAGCCCAAGGGCTATCTGAGGGTTCAATAACTCCCAAATCCAACATTTTCTGGACTTCTGTCCTGATACAGTCCCTGACATGGTCAGGTTGCCTATAAATCTTATTTTTAATAGGCAGACTGTCCCCAGTGTCCACTTCATGAGTGCACCAGGTGGTCTGACTTGGAGTCAGAGAGAACATATGCCTGAACTGATTGAGCACCTGTCTGCAATCAGTTTGCTGCTGGGCAGTGAGGCTGCCTGCCAAGGCTACACCATCCACTGACCCATCATCAGGGTTCTGTGAGAGCAGGTCAGGGAGTGGGTCACTCTCTTCCTCCTGTCCCTCATCAGTAGCCATGAGCAAGCCCATGTCTGCCCTGTCCACATATGGTTTCAATCTGTTGACATGGAGAACCCTGTGGGGACTCCTGGGTGTTCCTAGGTCTACCAAATAGGTAACCTCACCCTTCTGCTCAACAATGGTATGGGGTCCACTCCATTTGTCTTGGAGAGCTGCTGGGGCCACTGGCTCCAACACCCACACCTTCTGCCCTGGCTGGTAAACAGTCAGTACAGCCTTTTGGTCATGCCAGGCTTTTTGTAGTTCCTGGCTAGCCTGAAGGTTTTTAGTTGCCTTTTTCATGTACTCAGCCATCCGGGAGCGGAGACCAAGTACGTAGTCCACTATGTCCTGCTTTGGGGGCTTGAGAGGTAACTCCCATACTTCCTTCACCAGACACAATGGACCCCTGACAGGATGGCCAAACAAAAGTTCAAAAGGGCTGTAGCCAACCCCCTTTTGAGGCACCTCCCTGTATGCAAACAAAAGGCAGGGCAAGAGTATGTCCCATCTTCGCCTAAGCTTTTCTGGGAGCCCTTTAATCATGCCCTTTAAGGTTTTGTTGAATCTCTCAACTAAACCATTGCATTGTGGGTGATAGGGTGTGGTGAATTTGTAAGTCACTCCACACTCCTTCCACATTGCCTTCAAGTATCCAGACATAAAGTTAGCACCCGTGTCTGATACAACCTCCTTAGGGAAGCCCACTCTTGAGAAAATTCCCAGGAGGGCTCTTGCCACCACAGGTGCTGTAGTGGTCCTAAGGGGAATAGCCTCTGGGTACCTAGTGGCATGGTCCACCACCACCAGGATAAACCTGTGCCCAGATGCTGTTTGGGGATCCATGGGACCAACAATGTCAATCCCCACCCTCTCAAAGGGAACCCCCACCACAGGTAGTGGTATCAGGGGGGCCTTTGTAGTGCCACCTGCCTTGCCATTGGCCTGGCAGGTTACACAGGAGCGACAAAACTCCTTGGTGTCTTCAGACATGTGGGGCCAGTGAAAGTGAGGGACAATTCTGTCCCAAGTCTTTTTTCTGGCCCAGGTGACCTGCTAGAGGAATATCATGGGCTAGGGTCAATAGGAAGCCCCTGAACTTCAGAGGTATAACCAACCTCCTGGTGGCACCAGGCTTGGGGTCTCTACACTCTGAGTACAAGAGTCTATCATCCCAATACACTTTATGGGGACCACTAGCATTCCCAGCAGCCTAGCAGCAGCTTGCTGTCTGAGTGGTTCAAGAGAGGGGCAGCTCTGCTGCTCCTGGCTCAGATCTGCCCTGGAAGGGCCCCCTGTCCCTAAGAACTCAACCTGATCAGGCTCAAGCTCCTCTGGGACAGTTCCTTCTTCAGGACTGAGATCATCTCCCTCAAGAGACTGATCTTCCTTCTGAGCCAAGGGGGAAGGTACTGCCTTAACCCTACTACTCCTCCTCTTGGATGGCACTTGATCCATTGTTCCAGGATCCAAGGCCTGTTCGGTGTTAGTCATTTTGGCCTGTGACCTGGTCACAGCAAACACATCTGCAGGGATGCCCGGCATTTCTGCATGGGTCCTGAGCTCCACTTCTGCCCAAGCTGAAGTTTCTAGATCATTGCCAAGCAAGCATTCAACTGGTAGGTCTGCACTCACCACAACCTTCTTAAGGCCAGTTACCCCTCCCCAGGAGAAGTTAACAACTGCCAGAGAATGGTCTGTTCTGACGTTGCTAGCATTGGTTACTTGGTACATTTCACCAAGTATAATCTGCCCAGGATCCACAAGATCTTGTGTCACCATAGTGACACTTGCTCCTGTGTCCCTGAATGCCAAAGCCTCTTTTCCATTTATTAATGGCTGTTGTCTGTACTTGCCCAGATTACTGGGACTCACAGAGGAGGTCATATCCATGCCTCCATCACAGACTAGGACAGCCTGAGTGGGTTCTCTGACTAGGCCAGAGCCCATCTCAGTACCCAGGGTCAACCCTACTAAACCCTTGGCTTGTGTACTCCCAACACCATTTGTAACTGCACTAGGGGGAACAGGTGAGAGAGAGAGAGAACTCTGTTTATTTAGACCGTAGTCTTTAAACACACAAAACAAAAAAACAAAAATAACAAGAAATATAAAAATAAAAAAAATCGCATTAAAACAAATAAAATCATACAATACCTTAAAACTATCTTAGCTTAGTACATATGTAAAAAAAAAGTCCGATATCCACCATCTCTCCCAATGGCATCGACGTTTTCAATATTATATACACTAATTAAATAATTAAAATAGCATAAAATTCATTAAACAGCGGTACCATTAATGCTCTCATTTAAAGGGGTACATTATCCATATCCTTTCCCCAATAGCAGCGATATTTTAAAACAGTTGGATCCATAAAATGTTCATTACGTCTAAGATATTTAAATACTCGGAATGGGGGGATTTTAAAAATACATCACATTCTAATCTCGCTTGAGTTTATCCCGTACAAAACTGTTTATGCCTTTCATGTAGTTTCCTAGTGCAATAGCAATATCAAGACTTGTCATTACTGTCAGTAAAACAATAGCTTGGGCTCGTGACCTTATTCCATATTTTAAAAATACTGGGCGTAAAAACAATTTTCTCAAATCTAAAACCGCAAGGCAATCTAGCAATATGTGCAAAATTTCAGATCTGGTCCCTAGCCCACATTTACATGTTCCGTCTGGATATAACATTTCTGCGTTTATTTTTCCCTCCATTAGCCACGGGTTAATACCGATTCGTACTCTTAGGATTTCACACCCAAGCCCGTGGTTAGCAAAGTTTCCAGATACGGATACCATGCAGCATTTACCCAGGAATTTATTATACCTTGAACTGATTTTTTCTTACTCAGGTACTCCAGATCGTGATTCCTAGACTGCTCCATGCCTTGGTACCTGAGCGATCTCTTGGAAAATTCTACATCCAGAGGGTGCTGTGCTGAACTCACGGTTAGACTCCCTGCTATTACCTGGATTTTCCTTCTCGCTTCCTTGGCCCATTTTAAACTACTGTGCCGGATCTCCTCACTACACCAGTGTGAGACTTTCGGCACTCCCCCTGGATCCTGGCGTTTCCAAAATCTTAACAGAGACATTTGGACCTGGCTGCTCCACGCTATTGTTCCTGTCTCCATTCTAATTGCCTGTATCATTGCGGAGCTTGGTAAGGACAATAGCGTTTTTAGGGCCTTACCTTCTTCCCGATCCCACCCTCCTTTACCACTTAGAAGGAGAACTTCTGCCCCATACAATACTTGAGGTGGAATCATAG
This sequence comes from Calotriton arnoldi, assembly GCA_963921515.1. NCBI lineage: Eukaryota > Metazoa > Chordata > Amphibia > Caudata > Salamandridae > Calotriton > Calotriton arnoldi. Next base: position 784,512 of record CAWUFW010007831.1, on the reverse strand, counting down.
CTTCATAAGCTTTTAACATTGGTCTATGCGACATATCCCCATAATCTTTATTAAATTTTTTCAGCCCACAAATGGATGAAAAGGCTTTTGTTTTTGGGCTTCTAGGTGGGTACACCATTTTAGGGAGTTGTCGACCCAAAGGCCCAGATATTTATATTCTTTTACAATTTCCAGTTTTATTTGTCCTAAGAACCAGCTAAAATTTTTGTCTCTCTTACCAAAGCATAAAATCTTCGTTTTATCCATATTTACTACTAAAAACTTTGCCTCACAGTATTCTCTAAAAACATTTAATTTCCTTTGGAGCCCAAGTTCCGTTTGGTCAATTATCACGAGGTCATCAGCATATAGGAGACTTGATACTTACCTGCCACTCATTCTGGGGCTAGCACTTCTTTCCACTTCCAGTGCTGCTGGTAAGTCAGCTAGGAATATCGCGAAAAGCAGGGGGGCCAAGACGCAACCCTGTCTTAGCCCATTCCCTATGGCTATTTTCTGTGTCAATGACCCTTGTGTATCCTTAATTACTTGGGCCCAGTTCCCTCTATGTAGTTCCTTTAGGATGGCCAGTAGACCTTCCGGTATATCATATTTTATCAGGCACTCCCATAAGCTCTTACGATCCACTGAGTCGAAGGCTGCCCGAAAATCAACAAAGCAGCAGTACATTTTCCCCTTTTGCTCTATTGATTTCCGGGCGAGTGCCCAGAGGGCAAAACAATGGCCTATGGTGGAATGACCTTCTTTGAAACCCCCCTGTTCAACCGGTATCACTGTGTTCAGGTCCACCCAATCTTTTAGTTTACCTAGTATTATTTTTGAGAAGATCTTTTCCCCAATGTCTATCAGATTAATTAATCTGTAGTTCTTTGGGGCATGCATATCGCCTTTCTTGTGTATAGGCCTAATTATTGCACCCTTCCAGTTATTTGGGAGCTTCCCCGTATCTAAAATAACTTGAAACATCTTAGAAAAGAATTCTGCCCACCAGTTGAACTGGGTTTTGATTATCTGAGCTGGAAGGTTGTCTGGACCGGCTGCCCTAGTTAAATTCAGAGATTTTATCGTGTTTTCCACTTCTGTGGCCGAAAAGTCAGGTTTTAAATCCGCTACTAGGCCGCTCCAATCTGGTAGCACACCCTCTTCCGGTTCTCTCCCTGGGCTGTATAATTCCAGCAGATATTCCTCCCAGGCAGCTTCTTCTACCACACAGTTCGTTATGGCCGCCGGGCGATCTGCTGCTGATTGAACCAGTTTCCAGAACTGACGTGTATTCTTTGTTTCTATTGCCTCTAGCAGCTTTGTCCAACAGTCTTCTTCATAAGCTCTTTTTGCCCTCCTAATTAACATGTTATATTCTCTTTTTAGTTTTGTGAGCATATCGACCCTACCCTGTTCATAATTTAAGCTAAGGCTACGTGCTACTCTCCTTAATCTCTCTTCTTTTCCAAACATTCCTTTGAGAACCACCTTCTTTGTCTCTCCGACTTTTTTTGATTCATTTTAACATTTATTTTATCTTTCCTCAGATCATTGCAAAGGCTTTGGACCACTTCTTCAATTTTTCCCACATACCAATCCAAGCACTGACCACTTACTGTGCCCAGATCTAGGTTCTGCTGCAGTCTTACTAACCGGGCTATATAGGCTTCTGTTAGCCTCGTTGTGATCCGTCTGGGATATCCCACCTGTTGTTCGATGACTTTATTACAGGGATTCAAATGAACATCTAGGAGGTCTAGTTCTAAGGGGTAGTGGTCACTCCCTTCTCTGTTAGTAATCCTAAATCCTTTAATTAAATGAAAGTTCCAGGGTGACATAAAGACGTAATCTATTGGGCAATTTTGTGAGCCAATTTTAAAGGTTTTCTTCGCTGGACAGTCAAGGGTTAATCTTCCATTTAGGCAAAAGAGGCTTTTAGTCCCCATATAGTTTCCCAGCTGAATATCATAGGTTGTGGACACACAATCTGGGAAAGTTGCTTGAGTTATATCATAAGCCTCCAGCAATTCTTGGAACCAGCATCTACTTTCTTTGGCTGCAGTTTATGATTAAAATCCCCCATTAATATAATCAAATCCATGCCATACTTTTCACATATTAAGTCCATGTCTTCTTTAAAATATCCCATTTCTACGGCATATTCCTCTGTACTCCCCTATTGCATATACACATTTAAAAGCATCAGTATTGTATTCTTTTTATCGGTGGTAGATAATTTTAACCTACATGCAAGCAACCATTTACATTTTACGGTTAGTTCAGTCACCTTTTTCACTATTTTGGTTGACAGCAATGTCATTATTCCCCCCGCTGGGCGCCCAAATCTTTGCTTCTTTGCTAAGCGATTAAACTGACGGAAACCATCGAATGTCGGGGTCTTGCCGCATAGCCAAGTTTCCTGGATACAGATGATCTCGGTATTTTTTCCTAATTCCCTTATATTTTCTTGTTTAGATTGATCTCCGAGGCCATTTATGTTCCAGGAAACTATTCTTATGCCATGCGGCAGACCTTTTACTTATTCAACGTCGTCTAGAAATCCTTCCTCCCCAAGCACCTCGGTATATCTATTTGAGGTGCCTGCGTGGCTTATTCCTTGGCTCCAGTTTCCCCACCAATTTTCCACATCTGAATTATTTGCTACTGTTAGACCTGGCACCATTGGCGTGGGTCTCCCTTCCATTTTTCGCTGTTGTCTCCTCTGTTTTACTGGTGTTAGATGCTCTGGGCGCTGTGCCACTGCCATTCAGTGTCACAGCGCGAATGCTCCCTGTATAAATATGTCTATGTGAATTGGTATATCCCTGATTGGCTTATTTGGTTTACCTGTTAGTCCCTAGTAGTGTGGCCTATGTGTGCCCAGGGCTGGTAAACCAAATGCTGCTGGTGGGCCTGCAGCACTGATGTGTGCCACACACAGAAGCAGCTTGTAAAGTGTGTCTCAGACCTGCCACTGCAGTGTCTGTGTGCAGTCCAGAACTGCCATCTTGGCTGTGAAGTGCACTCACTTCCCAGCCCCTGAACCTTCCCTTAGCATCCTGTAAGTCACCCCTATGGTAGGGTGCCTTGTATGTGTAAGGCAGGACATGCCTTGGTGTGTGTAGCATGTCCTGGTAGTGAATTATGCACCATTTCGTTTTTCACTACTGTAAGGCTACCTGTTCCTCATAGGCTAGAATGGGCAGTTTGACTATTACATGCTATAGTCCTAACTGACCCCAGGAACATGGTAGAAAAACGAATTTAGTATGCCTGAGCTCAGAATATTAAAATACACCTTTTAGTGAAGTTTATTTTTATATTCTGTGTTTGAAAATACCACTTTTAGAAAGTAGGTATTTTCTTGCCTAAGCCTTCCAGTGTGCTCTGCCGTTATGTGTATTGGCTGTCTGGTTTTAGAGGGGCAGGACAGGCTGAGTCAGACCTGGGTGGAATAGAGAGATCTGCATTTAGAGTGTGGGGAGGGGTGGCTCTTTGATCTGAATAGGGCTGTGCCTGGCAAGGTGAATGCTGGCTCCACCTCCCACTGTGTGTCTGCTAGCAGACCCCTCTTTCTGAAAGGAAGGATGCAGCCTGGTAAACAAAGTGCTCCAGGCCTGAGCAGAACTGGTTCTGGCTAGGTTCAGGGACTGGTAGCTTCAAGGATCAAAGGTTTTTGGGGTATAAATATCTGTGCTCAAACCCCCTACTTTTGTATTGCTTTTGGATCTGGAGAGGAAGCTCTGTCCGTGCCACTGGAGGAATCTGCAGGAAGTGACTGTCCCTGTGCTGTGTGTTGTTTCTTGCACTGGCCTGCAGCAGTGACCACTGGACCTTGAAGAAGAGGAAAAGGAACTCTTGAGAGAACTTTTATTTTTGTACAGCAATCACCCAAGGGCTAGGAAAAGAGCTAGCCTCCTGCTGGAGTCTCAGGCACATCAGACTCCACCACCGACCTCCTGCTTCCTCCCTGCGAGGACTGCTATCTGCTGAGGAGGCTCCTGTGAGTTCCAGGGCCTCTAGTCTGCATCAGAGAAAAGAGGGTAAGAAATCGACGCTAACGCATCTTTGCGGGCCGCTGCAGTCGAGAGCGCTGGGAAAATCATCGCGCTACTGCCGCCGAGGGCCCGCAACCCAAAACCATCGCTGACGCCCCTTTGCGAGCCGCTGCAGCCGAGACGCGCTGGAAAGATCATCGCGCTGCTGTCGCCGCGCACTCGCAACCCTGAAAGAAATCATCGCTTCGAGACATCGCAGTGCGGACGCCGTGCGTTCGCCACTTTGATCGCATCGTACCGAATTTCGTCGCTCCCTCGCGGAGTGTCTTGTCTTCGCAACGCAACACGATCGCACAGCGCAACAGGATCACCGCATCGACTTCTCCCACGCGGCAAGAAAGTCATCGCATCGGCGGTCCAGCATGCAGAAGTTTGTCGCATCGTCTCCGCACGCATCCCGCAGATCGGCGCATCATCCTCCCTTGCGGCAAGGATTTCAACGCATCGCCGGCCTCGCGTGCCGAGAATCATCGCTACAGCTTATTTGCGACACTTTGTTGGTTTTGCTACTAAACCCAGGTATTTTGTGAAAGAAAGGGTCGCAGAGACCACTGCTTTGAACTTGAACCTTCTTTTTGCAACCTTTGAACTATTTTTGACAGCCTTTCAACAGCTATCCTATTTTTGACAGTATTGTGGCATTTACAGTTATTGGTCTTGTGATAAATCTGCCTTTATATAAAGATACTTATTTTTTATAATAACTACTTGTGTGGTGTCCCTTTGTAGTGTTCCTCACTGTGTTACTGTGTATGATCATAAATGCTTCACACCCTGCCTCTGAGATAAGCCTACCTGCTCGTGCTACGTTACCACAGGGTTGAGCAGGGGTATTAAAGAGGGTAGCCCTCTCACTCTGACTTAGGAAGAAGGGTCCCTACTTGGACAGTGGCCAGCCATTGCCAACTAGAGACCCCCATTTCTAACATTGGTGGTCAGCGGTGAGGATCTGGACTTGCATTTAGGATCGCATACAGTAATTATAGTGTACACTACTAGTGAGTGCAGACCATAACGTACCGCATACATTTCTTGGGAGAATTTTTTTTTTGCTCCTATATTGTGATTGATATTGCCGGTGATTTTTCACCCACGCACATTTCTGAGAGTTTTTGGGATCCTATATTGTGATTGATATTGCCGGTGATTTTTCACCCGCGCCCATTTATTGAAAGTTTTTTGATCCCCTATTGTGATTGATATTGCTGGTGATTTTTCACCCACGCACATTTCTGAGAGTTTTTGGGATCCTATATTGTGATTGATATTGCCGGTGATTTTTCACCCGCGCCCATTTATTGAAAGTTTTTGATCCCCTATTGTGATTGATATTGCTGGTGATTTTTCACCCACGCACATTTCTGAGAGTTTTTAGGATCCTATATTGTGATTGATATTGCCGGTGATTTTTCACCCGCTTACATTTTTTGAGAAGTTTTCTTCTGTCCTTTATTGATATTGCCAGTTATTTCTACAATGGGCAAGCCCAGATCCAATGCTCTCAGAAGATCTCTCCTGGGAAGAAGAGAAAATAGAAACCTACAATGCCAAGCAGCTCAAATATTTTTGCAAGCAATTCACAGTCCCTATCACAGGTCTCACTAGGAGGGAGGAGTATTACCAGTTGCTGAAGGCCTGGCTAGAAGCCAGGGATGCCCCTAAGGATCTAGGAGAGCTTGTGGAGGGAGGAGAGCAGCAGGGCGATGTAGTAGACTTAGTAGGAGACCCAGCCCTTTCCAACCCGGGCTCTAGTGTGTCCGCTAAGGGTCTGTCCCCAGAAGAGCTGGAGGACAGGGAGAGAGATAGGCGGCATAATATGGAGATGGCTAAGCTTAAAATGGATGGTCACCGGGACCTAGAGAACAAGAAGTTAGAAATTGAGATTATGAGGATGAAGCTTGAGCATGAGAGAGTATTGAGGGAGTTGGAGATTAAAGCTAAGAGCATGGAAATCTCCCTCTGGTGGCAGCGTACCTGTAGTGCACCCTGAGAGTAGGGTGTATATACCCAAGGAGGTTATTAAAGATTTCCACAAAAGTGAAGATATTGGGCAATGGTTTGCCGCTTATGAAGTAGCCATGGTGTCCCACCGGGTCCCTGAGAAGGATTGGGGAGCGGGGTTGTGGGGACGCTTTGTGAGTGAGGGGAGGGATACCTTGTTGGACCTGCCCCCAGAAAGTAGGATGGTTTATGCCCACATGAAGGAAGCGTTGGTGACCCGCTATGGTTTGACCCCTGAGATGTATAGACAGAGGTTTAGGGTCTGTAAGAAGCTAGAGGGTACCACGTGGGGTGAATATGTGTCTTTTTTTGCAGAGCCATGGAACGCTGGGTAAGAGGTAGCAAAGTAGAAACTTTTGCACAGTTTTATGATTTGATTGCATGGGAGCATTTATCTAGTAATTGTTTTCCTGAGCTACGCCAGCACCTAATTGATTGCAAGCTGACTAACCCTAGAAAGCTTGCTGAGGAGGCGGACCGCTGGGTGAGCACCCGGGTCCGCAAGGGTCCAGTGGGAGACGTCGCCAAAGGTGGGCAGGGTCCCCAGCAGAGAAGTGGGGGGACAAGGGTCAACAGAGGGAGTTCCACCGAGGGCCCCAAAGTAATCCCCCAGGGAACCAAGCAGTGGTGTCCCAGCCCCCCAAGAAAGGAGGACCGGGCCCCCAACAGGTAGGCCTGTTCCCAGGGGGCCCCCACGTGTTACAACTGTGGTCAAGTGGGCCACAGATATTTTGATCCCCAGTGCCCCCAAAGGGGGCCAGTGCACTCCCGTGCACCACCCCGCCAGATTGCTAGTGTAGCCCTGGGAGAGGAGGAGATGGGTGCCCAAGAGGGGTGGGATCCCGTAGAATTGACCCTTGTCTCATTAGGGACTTTGAGATGGTCCCCAGCCTGCACTGCCTGCTAACACTAAAAATACAGGCAGTGGGTGACCATCAATGGCCATAGGGTGGAGGCTCTAAGAGACACAGGGGCCAGTGTAACTGCTGTCAGCTCCCGGTTGGTGTCCAAAGAGCAGGTTGTCCCCCATGCATTCTACCCAGTAGTGTCCGCCGACAACTCAGAGAGCCAATGTGAGGTGGCTCAGGTTCCCTTTGAGTGGGGGGGTCTCAGGAACTCTTCAGGTAGCTGTGAGGCCCGCCATGCCTGTAGACTGTCTGCTGGGCAATGATTTAGAGGACTCCCCGTGGGCTACGGTGGAGAGGAAGGCTCACTTAGAGATGTTGGGTCTGCCTGAGTGGGCGTGTGCTACCACTCGGTCCATGGCAGCCAAGGAGGGTGTTGAAAAGGATCTGGAGCCTGAGAGTAGGGCCCAGATCCCTGCCTTAGAGAGAAGGGGCAGGGGCGCGGAAGCCGGCCCCTTGGTTCCCACGGCCCAGGAAGGAGCAGACCCTGAGGGGGATGCCCTGGAGCCTACCGGGGAGCAGATCACCGAACTGGGGGACCTGCCTGAGCTGACCCATTGGCAGCAGGAAGGGGGACCCACCAGGGAGGAATTTTGTGAGCAGCAGAGAGTTTGCCCCTCTCTTGAGGGTATGCGGCGACAGGTTGCAGCCCAGGCAGAAGGTGACATGTCTGGTTCACATCTGATTTATTGGGAGAACAGTCTCCTGTATAGTGAGCCTAAGGTTGCTGAGCCAGGGTCAGCCCGTGTGCTGGTGGTACCCGAGTGCTTCAGAACCTTCCTACTGGGGTTGGCTCATGACATTCCATTGGCAGGACATCTGGGGCAGACCAAGACCTTTGAGAGGCTGGCTGCCCACTTTTATTGGCCCCAGATGCACAAGAGTTCAGACTCTCATTGCAGGACCTGTGAGACTTGCCAGGCAAGTGGGAAGAGTGGGGGAAGATCAAGGCCCCACTCCAGCCCTTTCCAGTTGTGAGTACCCCATTCGAGCGAGTGGGCATTGACATTGTGGGGCCTCTGGACCCCAAGACAGCCATGGGCAACAGGTTCATCCTGGTCTTGGTGGACCATGCCACCCGGTACCCTGAAGCCATCCCGCTCAGGACAGTGACGGCCCCCGTGGTGGGACGTGCACTGATGGGGATTTTCTCCCGTGTGGGATTCCCCAGAGAGGTGGTGTCTGACAGGGGACCAACTTCATCTCCCAGTACATGAAGTCTCTGTGGAAGGAGTGTGGGGTAACGTATAAGTTCACCACTCCTTACCACCCCCAAGGTAATGGTCTGGTTGAAAGGTTCAACCGGACCTTGAAGGGCATGATCATGGGCCTAGAAGAGCCCCTGAGGCGTAAGTGGGACGTCCTCTTGCCATGCCTGTTGTTTGCCTACCGGGAGGTGCCACAGAAGTCCTTAGTGTTCAGTCCCTTTGAACTCCTCTATGGCCACCCGGTTAGAGGACCTCTGAGTCTGGTCAAGGAAGGCTGGGAGCAATCTCCCAGGAAACCTCCCCAAGATGTATTTAGCTACATGTTGGCCTTCAGGAACCAGACTCGGCGTTTCAGAAAAATTGCTGAGGCAAATCTGGAAGCCAGCCAAGAAGAAATGAAACGTTGGCACGACCAGAATGCCACTCTGGTCGAATTTCAACCTGGTCAGAAGGTTTGGGTACTGGCCCCAGTGGAGCCTTGTGCGCTCCAAGATAAGTGGACCGGTCCCTTTGGGGTGGTGGAGCGCAAAGTCCAGTTACCTACTTGGTGGACTTTCAGTCTCCCAGGAACCCCTTGCGGGTCCTGCATGTGAACCGCCTAAAGCCCCACTTTGAGAGGTCTGAAGTGGGCATGCTTCTTGCCACAGATGATGGGGTTGAGGAGGAGAGTGAGCCTCTCCCTGACCTCCTGTGTGCAGAAGAGAAGGATGGGTCAGTGGAGGGTGTGATCCTCACCACCACACTGACCCCTGAGCAGCAGAGAGATTGTCACCACCTGTTGGGGCAATTTTCTGATTTGTTCTCCCTGGTACCTGGTGTCACTGATTGGTGCGTCCATGAGGTGGATACCGGGGACAGTTCTCCTGTCAAGCACAAGGCTTACAGGGTAACTGACAGGGTCAGGGCTTGCATTAAGGAGGAGGTCTCCAAAATGTTCGCCCTAGGGGTGGTTGAGTCCTCTAGCAGCCCCTGGTCCAGCCCCGTGGTCTTGGTACCAAAAGCTGCGACGCCTGGTGCCACTCCTGAACTTAGGTTCTGTGTGGACTACCGAGGTCTCAATTCGGTCACCAAGACCGACGCGCACCCCATCCCCAGAGCTGATGAGCTCATAGACCGGTTAGGGGCTGCCCGGTACCTCAGCACGTTTGATCTGACGTCTGGGTACTGGCAGATCGCCTTAACGGAGGGGGCAAAGGAGAGGTCAGCATTCTCCACACCAGATGGGCACTACCAGTTCCGTGTGATGCCCTTTGGGATGAAGAATGCCCCTGCCACCTTCCAGAGATTGGTCAACCAGGTGTTGGTTGGGCTGGAGGCTTTCAGTGCCGCCTACCTGGATGACATTGCAGTGTTTAGTTCCTCCTGGGAGGACCACTTGCGCCACCTCTGGGAAGTGTTGATGGCGCTGCGCAGAGCAGGCCTCACAATCAAGGCCAGTAAGTGCCAGATTGGGCAGGGTTCTGTGGTGTACTTGGGACACCAGGTGGGGAGCGGCCAGGTGGCGCCCTGCAGCCCAAGATTGAAACCATCCTGACTTGGGAGCCCCCAAGGACCCAGACCCAGGTGAGGGCCTTCTTAGGACTCACGGGTTATTACAGGAGGTTTGTCAAGGGGTATGGCAACATTGTTGCACCCTTGACTGAGGTGACTTCCAAGAAGCGGCCAAAGATTGTGAACTGGACTGACACCTGTCAGAAAGCCTTTGATGCCCTCAAAACTGCTATGTGTACAGCACCCGTACTCCAGGCGCCCAATTTTGCTAAGGAATTTGTTGTCCAGACAGACGCTTCAGAGCATGGGGTGGGGGCCGTTCTGTCACAGATAAATGAGGAGGGACTAGACCAACCTGTAGCCTTCATCAGTAGGAGGTTACTTCCACGGGAACAGAGGTGGAGTGCAATTGAGCGTGAGGCATTTGCTGTGGTCTGGGCACTGAAGAAGCTGAGACCATACCTGTTTGGGACTCACTTCCGGGTTCAGACAGACCACAGGCCCCTCAGATGGCTGATGCAGATGAGGGGTGAGAATCCTAAGTTGTTGAGGTGGTCCATTTCCTACAGGGTATGGACTTCACGGTGGAACACCGCCCTGGTACAGAACACGCCAATGCTGATGGTCTGTCCAGATTTTTCCGCCTTAGCGATGAGAACTTCCAAGGGGATGGGTAGTTCTCCCCACATTTCAGCTGGAGGGGACGTGTGTTAGACCTGGCACCATTGGCGTGGGTCTCCTTCCATTTTTCGCTGTTGTCTCCTCTGTTTTACTGGTGTTAGATGCTCTGGGCGCTGTGCCACTGCCATTCAGTGTCACAGCGCGAATGCTCCCTGTATAAATATGTCTATGTGAATTGGTATATCCCTGATTGGCTTATTTGGTTTACCTGTTAGTCCCTAGTAGTGTGGCCTATGTGTGCCCAGGGCTGGTAAACCAAATGCTGCTGGTGGGCCTGCAGCACTGATGTGTGCCACCCACAGAAGCAGCTTGTAAAGTGTGTCTCAGACCTGCCACTGCAGTGTCTGTGTGCAGTCCAGAATCTGCCATCTTGGCTGTGAAGTGCACTCACTTCCCAGCCCCTGAACCTTCCCTTAGCATCCTGTAAGTCACCCCTATGGTAGGGTGCCTTGTATGTGTAAGGCAGGACATGCCTTGGTGTGTGTAGCATGTCCTGGTAGTGAATTATGCACCATTTCGTTTTTCACTACTGTAAGGCTACCTGTTCCTCATAGGCTAGAATGGGCAGTTTGACTATTACATGCTATAGTCCTAACTGTCCCCAGGAACATGGTAGAAAAACGAATTTAGTATGCCTGAGCTCAGAATATTAAAATACACCTTTTAGTGAAGTTTATTTTTATATTCTGTGTTTGAAAATACCACTTTTAGAAAGTAGGTATTTTCTTGCCTAAGCCTTCCAGTGTGCTCTGCCGTTATGTGTATTGGCTGTCTGGTTTTAGAGGGGCAGGACAGGCTGAGTCAGACCTGGGTGGAATAGAGAGATCTGCATTTAGAGTGTGGGGAGGGGTGGCTCTTTGATCTGAATAGGGCTGTGCCTGGCAAGGTGAATGCTGGCTCCACCTCCCACTGTGTGTCTGCTAGCAGACCCCCTCTTTCTGAAAGGAAGGATGCAGCCTGGTAAACAAAGTGCTCCAGGCCTGAGCAGAACTGGTTCTGGCTAGGTTCAGGGACTGGTAGCTTCAAGGATCAAAGGTTTTTGGGGTATAAATATCTGTGCTCAAACCCCCTACTTTTGTATTGCTTTTGGATCTGGAGAGGAAGCTCTGTCCGTGCCACTGGAGGAATCTGCAGGAAGTGACTGTCCCTGTGCTGTGTGTTGTTTCTTGCACTGGCCTGCAGCAGTGACCACTGGACCTTGAAGAAGAGGAAAAGGAACTCTTGAGAGAACTTTTATTTTTGTACAGCAATCACCCAAGGGCTAGGAAAAGAGCTAGCCTCCTGCTGGAGTCTCAGGCACATCAGACTCCACCACCGACCTCCTGCTTCCTCCCTGCGAGGACTGCTATCTGCTGAGGAGGCTCCTGTGAGTTCCAGGGCCTCTAGTCTGCATCAGAGAAAAGAGGGTAAGAAATCGACGCTAACGCATCTTTGCGGGCCGCTGCAGTCGAGAGCGCTGGGAAAATCATCGCGCTACTGCCGCCGAGGGCCCGCAACCCGAAACCATCGCTGACGCCCCTTTGCGAGCCACTGCAGCCGAGACGCGCTGGAAAGATCATCGCGCTGCTGTCGCCGCGCACTCGCAACCCTGAAAGAAATCATCGCTCGAGACATCGCAGTGCGGACGCCGTGCGTTCGCCACTTTGATCGCATCGCACCGAATTTCGCCGCTCCTCGCGGAGTGTCTTGTCTTCACATCGCAACACGATCGCACAGCGCAACAGGATCACCGCATCGACTTCTCCCACGCGGCAAGAAAGTCATCGCATCGGCGGTCCAGCGTGCAGAAGTTTGTCGCATCGCTCTCCGCACGCATCCCGCAGATCGGCGCATCATCCTCCCTTGCGGCAAGGATTTCAACGCATCGCCGGCCTCGCGTGCCGAGAATCATCGCTAGAGCTTATTTGCGACACTTTGTTGGTTTTGCTACTAAACCCAGGTACTTTGTGAAAGAAAGGGTCGCAGAGACCACTGCTTTGAACTTGAACCTTATTTTTGCAACCTTTGAACTATCTTTGACAGCCTTTCAACAGCTATCCTATTTTTGACAGTATTGTGGCATTTACAGTTATTGGTCTTGTGATAAATCTGCCTTTATATAAAGATACTTATTTTTTATAATAACTACTTGTGTGGTGTCCCTTTGTAGTGTTCCTCACTGTGTTACTGTGTATGATCATAAATGCTTCACACCCTGCCTCTGAGATAAGCCTACCTGCTCGTGCTACGTTACCACAGGGTTGAGCAGGGGTATTAAAGAGGGTAGCCCTCTCACTCTGACTTAGGAAGAAGGGTCCCTACTTGGACAGTGGCCAGCCATTGCCAACTAGAGACCCCCATTTCTAACAGCTACTATTTTATGATTTCCCAAGCCTACTCCTTCATCTACTTCCAGGTCAATTATCCTTACCTGTCTCTTTCTTAATCCTGCGTGGCACCTTAGGAAATTCTTTCCTTGCAACTCCTTCCCGTCTACATCTATTTCCACTTCCTCTTCGGGTATTAACCGTATCCCTTCCTTATGTACCTCTCTCACCGCTTTTTCAATCATAATCTTTACCAGATCCGAATACACCAATACTCTGGTCACCTCCTTTCCTTCCATATTTAGCTTAAATCCCACTTGCCTTAAGTCGTTTGACCCTATACCTTTCAAGTTTGGGCACTGGGAAAACGCTTGCAGAAGTTGTGACCTATTTAGCGGCAACCTCTTCCTTAGCTTCTTACCACCTTTACCTATTGGGATTGGTTCAAAATATAGCCACTTATTCTCTTTACCCTCCTTCCTTACCCCTTGTGTTGCCAGTTGTTGTGCCATGTATGCCATATTTGTCTGATTATTGGGCCTTCTAATTCCTGCCTCCAGAATATTACCGGGTTGTAACCTTCCTCCGTAGCCGTAACCAGGATGACTACCGGAGGTTTTAGGCTCAGTTGGAGTTATGTACCTTACTTGTTTCTCCTGCATACATGAATTACCATCTGATTGCGCGCTTTTATCTTGCTTCTTTGGGGTTTTCTTCCTCGTTATTCCCCTAATAGGGCTGGGTGACTTTAATTCTTGCAACCTATCCCCACCTCTCGCCTCTGCAACCCTAGATCTTTTCACTATCTTGTCACTCCCCTTTTTTTGTGGCTTCCTTCCTACTCGTCCCACTCGGTTTGCTAGCCCAAATCTGGGGACCTCGCCTCTTCTTATTACTCTCATTGGCCGTCTTGAGATGTAAACCTCATGTATTTCTTTAGGTGAATCGACTGTTTCGGCCTGTTCCTCTACAAAGGGCTGCGGGTCAGAGTCTGGGACTGGTCTTACCATAGATGGCATTTGACATCTAATCCCCTGTAACTCACCCTCTATCTTAGCTAGATGCTTTTTTTGTTCTTTTAAAATGTAATTGTTTGACAACGTGACTTCTAGAAGCCCTTGTAGAGTTCTCTGTAATATCAACATAAGGTCCAACATTGAAGACGCGGGCAATGCAGAGAGTTCCAGATTTGACCCAGGGGTTAGATTCAGTTCCGCGCTCTGTTCTGCCGCTGTTTTCTGGTTATCAAGCCGGTTTTGACTTTCATTTTTTTTCGGCCTTATCCCCCTATCAGGTGTACCCTCTTCTTCTATCCTTGTATCCTCATTTGAGATCAGGCAAACCCGTGATCCTATCTCCGGATCATAAGTAAACAGTCCGCGTGGTGAAGAGGACAACCGTGGTGACAATAATCCCTTTTGGTCCAGTAAGAGCTGTAGAGACTGATTGGCCAAGATTAGCGACTCTATTGTGTGCTCCTCAAGGGGTAATGAGACATTCCCATTCCCACTCCCACTCCCAATCTCATTCTGCGGAGCGTCCTCTATTATCTCTATGTCTGGGGCCTTCGCTGGTGAGAAAACTTTTTAAAAATGTTTCCCCACAAAATCTTTATCGAAGTTGAAGCGGTACCACCCCGTTTTTTGCTTATGACCACGCTTCTCTTTGCTTTTTTCTTTGTTCCCTTCTCTGGTCTCGGCTCTGGGCTCCCTCCACTTTCTCCAGAGGCTCTCAGATCCACTGAGATCTCTCTTGACCTCAGTTTATGCTCCAGGGTACTTTTGTTTTTCTTGGGGGCCATTCCCGATGCTCAACTCTGGAATTACAGTCTCTTCGTATGCCCAGGTTAGGTCCTAGCCCTTTAAAGGCTCTGGGAGAGCAGGGAGATCCACAGACAACCCGACCAGCAAGCTGTCAAACAATACGTTATTCAATAGACTTAAACCAAAACGTGGACTCCAGCACTTGCCTCTGTTGTGCGCACCGTTTACCCGGGAGCTACTGCAAGCGGGAAGCGGGCGTTCGATGTACGGCACAGCAGAGTGGGTATTGGAAAGGGGAAAATAACTCCCCACAAGGTAGTACAGTAAGCTCTTGCACAGAGGTGAACAAAAAGAAGGGGAAAGAATAATGCTCACTCTGTACAGGGGAGGCAGGACAAAAGCTTCATCCCAAGGGTTTAATTACATGAAACTTGGGGCACAGCACTGACTACTCCTGTGGGCGCTTTTCTGTGGTAGAGCCATAAACCAAAAGCAATACCAAAAGTTACCTCGCATTGGAGGCGGTGCCGCCGACTCCTGCCGTGCGCCTCTAGAGATATCCCTGTAAAGAACCGCTGGCACGGTGAGATGAGCACAACCTCAGGCTGCCGGCCCCCGCCGCGCACCTCAATTGGCAGGTAATTCACTCGCGGCTCCTACCGCTTTTCAAGAGCACACTCGCGGCTCCTGCCGCATTTGAGGTTAGTCGCTGCTTTACCCCGTTTAGGAAGACTCTCCCGGCACCTGCCGCATTTTGACTTTACTCGCAGCTTTTACCACGTTTGGATTTTACTCGCGGCTCCTGCCGCGTCCACGACTTCACTCGCGGCTCATGCAGCGTTTAGAATTTACTCGCGGCAAGCCGCGTTTTAATTTCACTAGCGGCTCCTGCCGCGATCCCTACTTCACTCGCGGCTCCGGCCGCGATCCCAACTTCACTCGCGGCTCCGGCCGCGATCCCAACTTCACTCGCGGCTCCAGCCACGTTTAGAGTTACTCGCGGCTTCTGCTCGTTTAGTTTGGCTTAGCGCGTCCGGGGAGCCAAACAGAGCGAGGTCGTCAGGTTGCAAAGCAGCCGCGGCGGGAAGCAGCACGGCGTCCAACTCTCCCTCTGAGCTCTAACCGGACAGGTGCCTTAGGGGCATTGGTGGGGGCTGGAATAGAGTCTTTGGACTTGGTGCAATCACTGGTCCAGTGTGTCTTTTGCTTACAGACTTTGCACCATGGTTTCTTTTGGCCTTTCCCTTTGTTATACTGTGAATCCCCACCTGAAGAAGATTTTGGGGGCCTTGTGAAGACTTCTGGTCTATACCCTTCTCCCCACCCTTGTCAGAGTTTTTAGAATCTTGCTTCTTTGGGTCACCACCTTGGTTCTGTACCTTCTGCTTCACCCTGGTTCTGACCCATTTGTCTGCCTTCTTTCCCAATTCTTGGGGAGAGGTCAGATGAGAGTCCACCAGGTACTAATGCAACAGCTGATTTTGACAGTTATTAAGAATCTGCTCCCTCATGATAAGATTGTACAATCCTTTGAAGTCACATACCTTACTGCCCACTAACCAACCTTCCAGAGCCTTAGCAGAACAATCAACAAAGTCCACCCAGTCTTGATTTTGTGCCTTTTGGGTATCTCTGAACTTTAACCTGTATTTTTTAGTTGTTAGGCCAAACCCATCAATCAATGCACTTTTTAAGACTTGATAATCATCAGCATCCTCTTCTCTAACAGTGAGGAGCTTATCTCTACCTTTGTCTGCAAAGGAGAGCAAAAGATTGCTGCCCACTGCTCCTGAGGGACCCTCTGTACTTTACAGGCCCTCTCCAATGCAGTAATCCATTTGTGGATGTCATCCCCACTCTGGTAGGGAGGGACAATCTTGCTCAGGTTTCTATGGTCATAAGACTTTTCCCTACCACTAGGGAAGTTCCTGCCACCATGGGACTCTAGTTCCAACTTTCTTCTTTGTCTATGAAGCTCTAGGGACTCCCTGTCTATAGCCAACTGCTCTCTTCTGATTCTCAACTGAGCTTCTTCATACTTGAGCAGTCTCTCTTTCCTCTCATGAGAGGATTCCCTCCTATGAGAAGAAACAGAGATCCCTACTGAGGTGTCAGAATGGTTAGACTCCTGAGAAGGAGATCTGGACCTTCTAGGCACACTCACAACTCTTCCTGGTGGGACAAAGAGGAGGTCATTCTGATCCTCCTCCTCATCTACAGGAGGAGCTGCATTGTCCAGGGCAGGATCATTGTCATCCTCCTGCCCAGTTTCAGAGGTCAGGTCCTGGGTATTTTCACCCCTGGTCCCTTCCTCATCTTCTGCCCCACCCTCTCTGCCTACCGTAGCAGACCCTATGGGCCTTCTGAGATCATCTAGCAGAAGCATCTCCATGAGACGTTGGGTGTTGGCACTTTTGCCTGTCTTCAGCTTCCTAATTTTGCACAACTCTCTCAATTCCAAGAATGGGAGGTTGTCATATTTGGATGGCAGGACCCCACTGCTTCCTGGCAGTGAAGACATTACTAGTGAGGTGTGGTGTATGCACTACCTACTCTAGTGTGGCCTACTAAACTCTCTTGAGTTGTAGAAAGGGTGTGCTAAGCCCTTAACACACAACTCTAAGTTCAGTAGAACTTACTGTATACTAAGCTTGTTTTTATATGTACCTAAGGTACCCTTAGTGGTTTTCAGTTGATCAATTCAATTGAGATTATCTGGTAAAACAATAGCAAGCTGGAATCCCACACGCTGCACACCAATGTGAGAAGTTGGCCTGGTATATGCTGTCCACTAATTAAAGTGTGCCCCTTGTATCAGTCCAAACAACCCCTTATGGAGATAAGTTAAAGACAACCTTTATTGAAAGCTATCCTAGTGGTAGCTATGGAGAGCAGCCTTCAGGCTAAGTCTTGAAGGGATGTAAAGCAGCTTGTTTTACCAGTCTATAATCTCTCGAGTGACCAAATGAAAGAGGACCACACCAGGTATATATATAAAATATATGTATTTAGTCTTAAACACACCCCTCTAGTCTCTTTATGAGGCTAGAGTTCGAAGTACATAGGTTACAAGTCAGTTATCAACAGTAATAGCACGAATACACGTTTTGGCCCTAGGGGCGTACCAAACCATATACCAAAAAAGTGGTATAAGAACCACGACTGAACTAGACACAAGGCCTAGAGCCTGTAGAAGTGCTTGGACCACAAGGAACCACCCAAGGTAGTGACACAGGGGACCCACGGGGGACGCGTGCAGTGTGGGAACACAACCGCGAGCCACCGTTAACTTCTATGGGGAAAGTCACGGTTGGCTTTTTAAAAGAAAAGGACACTTAGAAGAGGACGTGGAGCAAACCCCTTTAGAACTAGGCAGTTCTAGAGTAAATACCCACGGGAGCACCGGAGTACTCAAGTTACCTCATCCGTAGAAAACGGGTGCATAGGTGTCTTTTGGAGTCGGGTTTCGTCGTCGATTTCAATGGCGATCTGCTGCAAAGTGCTGCTGGCGACCAAGTCGAAAGTGTCCGGGTGGATCCAAGGATGGATCAGAGATCTGAAGAACCTGAAAGCAGAGGGGACAGAGTCTGGGTCACTAGCCAGTGACCAGGAAGGCAATGAGCAGATGCCCACCGATGTCGGGTGCTTCAGTTAAGTTGATGGGTGTCTTGACTCTTCAGCCACGAGGTCCAGGAGGTGTCGACAATGACCAGGAGCTGGATTAGAGCTGTCCCATGATGTCTGTCGAGTGCTGGGGTGTCAGCGATCGGATTGGACCCAACAAGCTTTGGCAACGGCAAGTCACGTAGAAACAGAGAAAGGACTTTGGGGCAGACCAGCAAGATCTGAGGGACTCACCCAGCGAGGGTAAGTCAGGGCACGTCTGGAGCAATCAGGAAAGCCCAAGAAAAAGAAGAGTTGCCTTCGGGAGGACCCACTAGCCAACGGACTAGCGATCGCGAAGGAGCCTCGAGTGGACGCACTTGGAGCTGGCTCACAGGACACTCGTGGAGTGGAGGCCAGTGATCTTCGGTGCAGTCGGTGCTCGTGGCGGGGGCTACTCGGAGCCCAAAGCACAACTTCGAGGAAGACCAGGAAGATGATGCACTTGCAAACGTTCTTGGTGTCCAGGGGTCACGGTTCTACATTACCCACGACAGCTACGTGCCTCAGTTTCGCTGGGGTCTCAGGGCAGCATCGGGGAAGTCTGGAAATCCACCTCTGGTGATGCAAAGACTTTGGCGTCCAGCGGGAGCTTCAGCGATGCAGACCTGACAGTTGCTTCTTTGGTGCCTGCCAAGCAGGGGAGTCACTCCTTGATCCCAAGGGAGATTCTTCAGTCCTCTAATCTTCAAGTAGAGCGTCAAAGGTCCAGGATTCACATTCAGAGTTTCATCCAGGGATAATCTAAAGTCCTGAGGACTGGGGTCCCATACTTATACTAAGTTAGGGGTTGGACATACTCTGGGGACCCACCTATGGGAGGGTCAGGGAAGAGGGGTGGTTACACCCATTCCCTTTGTCCAGTTTCACGCTCAGAGCAGGGGCAGGTAGCCCCTGCAACCGGTTTGAACTGGACTATGCACAGGGACACCAAATGTGCCCCCAGTGCAGGACTTCAAAGCACCAGAGAGTGCTCCCGCCCAGCCCCAATACACACTATCCTATCTGGGGAGGTGGTTACACCTCCCTGTGACAGGAAAGCTATTGTCAAGGCCTCCCCTGCCGGAGTTTCGGTCAGCAGCAGGAGGCCAGACCTGGGATGCCAGGGCTCTGAAAAGTTAATACCGGATACGCCGGTGTGTACATGTCTCTCCCTCTAGAAGGGTGGAATGCTACCCCCGCCGCCAGAACTGGCGGGGGGGGGTAGTATTCCAAAGTGTTTGACACCAAACACGACATGTTTCCGTGCAGCCATCCCAAAGTTGGCATTTTACCGCGAGGTTATAATGCGCTTAAGAGTATATGGTCAGGCTGCACCACAAACAGCACCAGAGGATGGACTCCGAACGCTGCAGAGGGGCTCTGCTCATGCAGGGGCACCCTCTCACATAAAAAACAAGCACTCTGCCTTCAGGATTTTTAAGGCCTGCCATAGGAGTGACTTATAGGTTTATATGTGTGTGGCAATGGTAGTGATATAGGTAGCCTATACCACAGTAAGGGGTGCATGCACCACCTCACCCAGGCTGCAGTAGCAGACCTGTGGTGTCTTTTGGAGGGCTTCCCAGGGGTGGCATAATATATGCTTCAGCCCCTGGTAGGCCTCTGGGGTACCTATGCCCTGGGTACATAGTATACCATATACTAGGGACTTATAAGGACACTCCAGAATCCAATCAAAGATGTACCTATGGTACATGGAAACCATTTTAGAGAGGAAGCAGCTAGGCTGGGGTTCTGATTAGCAGGGCCCCAGCCAGACTAAAGTCAAAAAACAGTGAAGCATCAGCAAAAAGTGGGGGTACCCATGTGAAGCAGATCCTACTCTCCTACAAAATACACAGTGCATTTTAATAAATTATTTGACACCAAAATGAGAGAAATCCAATTAGTAAAATCAGAGATGTTAAAGATCTTGGTAAATATAGTACTTGAAAGCATAAAGCGCCAA
Source organism: Calotriton arnoldi (assembly GCA_963921515.1). Taxonomy (NCBI): domain Eukaryota; kingdom Metazoa; phylum Chordata; class Amphibia; order Caudata; family Salamandridae; genus Calotriton; species Calotriton arnoldi. The sequence goes on along the minus strand of CAWUFW010007831.1, from coordinate 764,503 downwards.
CTGTGTTCAGGTGGACCGCGATGGAGCACATGTCAGATACAGAGACCAAATTAGTCCTGCTGAGAAATGATGCGCCACGCAGCAGCAGTCCCAAGAAGCAATGTGAGGTCAGTGTCAAAGATGCATCCCGCAGCAGTGGTTCTGAGTAACTGTGAGGGTTGCAATGCGGGCTTGTGGCGAGGCTGCATCACACTGCATCAGTTCTGATGAGAAGCTGCAAGGTCCATGTCGACGATGAGTTGTGTTGGTTCTAATGAGGCATTGCAAAGGACTGCGTTGGGTTTAGGTCTCCATGCGTCAGTTCTGATGAGAACACAGCTGGGCTGGCAGAGCACCTTTAGCCCCAATGCCAAGGGTCCAGGAATGGAAGGGCATCATGGGGGGTGGGGAGGTAGGACGCACAGCAGACAGCGTCCAGGTGCAGGGTTCAAGATGGTTGAAACCTTTTCTGTCACTGAGGCTCTGATCAGGAGGCAAACCAACTAGCCATTGGAGTCACGCTCGTGGTCCTGGGTTCAAGATGCTGGTCCAGTCCTTCTCACTCAGGAAGCAGATTAGCAGGGCAGCAGGGCAGTCCTTCTTGCAGCAGAGCAGCACATCAGTCCTTCTGAGTTTTCCACAGGTCCAATGGTATACTGAACTGCTGGGTCTGAGAGTCCACTACTTCTACCTGGTGCCTACTTTGAAGTAGGAGAAGCTTCTAGAGTCCTCCCCCTACAGTGGTGTCCGAATCTTCCTTCCTCTCTGCCCTGGACCCAGCTTGTCTGGGGGCACAAAAGTCTAGTATGGAACACTTTGTGAGTGTGCTGAGGCAGAGTCTTAGTGATGTGCAAGTGTGTGTCATACTAACAGAGATGCTCCCATGGACATAATTTAGGAGTCACCAGCTTTCACTACTGCAACCTCTACCTTGTCCCTTGTGACCCCTTGCACTGCCTTTGTGACCCCTGGCCTCAGAAGTGGCAAAATCAGTGCCAGGAACACAGGGGCAGCTCGTCCTTATAAACATCGGTTGGGGCTTCACTCTCCTTGTTTTCTGTCAATATTTTTGTTCATCTTATAGTGACGGACCGAGAAGGTGGTAAGAACACAGACTTGTACTGTGTTTTTTTTTAAACTTTAAAACTGCTATTTTCTTACCCCCTGACTGTTTACATTGAACTCTTGGTTTCTGTGCAATTGGTACTGTTAAAACTGCTGTTTTTCTACCTGTAACTGTTTGAATTTCTGTCCTAGTTTCCCCTATACTGCACTTAGGCGTGCAGTGCCAACCCTCCATCCCATCTGGTCTTTAAAAGTTAAAAAGGCAAACTACACCCTCAGAAGCTAAGCAAAGTGTGTTTAAGAGACTGCTGAATCTGCTTCATGGTGTAAACTGTGTTTGGAAATTGTATGTAGCCCTCGTTTTTGGCAAGAAAAATTGGTTTGTTTAAGTGCGCGAAAAGCAATATTTTAAGTGGCTTAGATTTGTGACTTACCTGCAGGGTAAAACAGGACCAGCAAAGTGTGGATTGAGCCTATCTGTATCCAAGGTGATTCTGATCTTCAGGAGCAGCTCACTGCCCCCTGGCCATCAGCCTGTGCCTTCCTGATTGGCCCTCCAGCTCTCAGGAAGCCCTGAGCCCTCCTCTTCCTCCCACACCTGCAGAAGCCCTTAAGGTCTGTGCTGCAAACCCCAAGATAGCCACCTCCATCTTGTAGCCCCAGCTTCTCTGTGCCCGAAACAGCCCAGTGAACAAATGACATAGAAGATGGTTAGAACACAGACTTGGGCTTTATTTTTTGAAACTTTAAAACTGCTGTTTTTCTACCAGTGACTGTTTAAATTGAACTCTTGGTTTCTGTGCAATTGGTACTGTTAAAACTGCTGTTCTTCTACCCATGACTGTTTGAATTTCTGTCCTAGTTTCACCGATACTGCGCTTAAGCTTGCAGGGCAACCCCTCCGCCCCCCACCCTGGGTCTTTAAAAGTTAAAAAGGGAAACGACACCCTCAGAGGCTAAGCAGAGTGTGTTTAAGAGACTGCTTTATGGTTTAAATTGTGTTTGGAAAGTGTCTGTAGCCCTCATTTTTGGATATAAAAAGTGATTTGTTTAAGTGCGCGAAAAGCAGTATTTTTGGTGGCTTAGATTTGGGCATTACCTACAGGGTAAAACAGGACCAGAAAAGTGTGGATTGAACCTGTCTGTATCTGAGGAGTTTCTGATCTTCAGGAGCAGATCACTGCGCCCTGTCAATCAGCATCTGCCTTCCTGATTGGCCCTCTAGGACCCAAGCAACCCTGAGCCCTCCTCCTTCCATACCTGCAGAAGCCCTTAAGGTCTGTGCAGGGAACCACAAGACAGCCACCTCCAACTTGTAACCCTAGTCTCTCATTGCCCTAAACAGCCCAGTGAACAAACGGCAGAGCAGGTGGTAAAAACATTGACTTGAAACTTTAATACTGCTGTTTTTCCCCCTGTGACTGTTTGAATTTCTGATCAAGTTTTCCCTGTACTGCGCTTAGGCATGCAGGAGTACCCCCCCCCAGGCCCCACCCCTTGGGTTTTCAAATGTTACAAAGACAAACTACACCCTCAGAAGCTAAGTGTATTTAAGAGACTGCTGTATCTGCTTTATGGTTTAAACTGTTCTTAGAATGTGTATGTAGCCCCCGTATTTGGCTAGAAAAAGTGATTTGTTTAAGTGCATGAAAAGCAGTATTTTAAGTGGCTTCGATTTGGGCCTTACCTGCAGGGTAAAACAGGACCAGCAAAGTGTAGATTGAGCCTGTCTGTATCCAAGGAGATTCTGATCTTCAGGAGCAGCTCACTGCCCCTTGGCCATCAGCCTGTGATTAAGGTCACACGCCCCTTATATAGGTTTGCTACTTATATGCACCAAGGAACTTTTCAATATCGTTAAGGAATTCTCCAACCCGGCTGCCAGCGAAAACAACATTACAACATTACACCCTCACAGGAGCTGTGCGACAACATTGGCCACTTCTTCCACGACATGATCATACAGAAACTTCAAACTCCAACCCATACCTACGGACTTCCTCAACAGATACATCACCATCGTAACTGACACGAACCACACACTGACTACCTGGAACATCCTCTCCACCCAGGACACCACTCCCACCATGATGCGTATCGTCACTTACGCTGACGATACGCAATTAGTGGTCTCCCTTAGTCAGAAGGACAAATCTGAGCCTGGTCTTACATCATGCTTGGGAAAGATCTCTGAATGGATGGATAAGTCATTTTTTAAACTAAACGGAGCTAAAAACAGAACTTATGCTTCTTGGGCATACTGTCCCTGCCAGTATTGATGCATTATGGCCCAGCGGTCTGGGTCCTCCACCTGTACCAAAAACTAAGATTAAGAGTCTGGGAATTTGGCTCGATTGTAAGCTAGATTTAAAAGAACAGGCTCGTAAATTTGCAGCTAGTTGTTATGGACTTATCAGGATGATAAGGAAGATCCTTCCTCTTCTTCCTTTTGATGCTAGATGGGTGTTAGTCCAGGCGCTGATACTCTCGCGACTGGACTATGCAAACGCAGTGTACCTTGGTGCACCCCAGGGAACTACCAACAGATTACAAATCGTTCAGAACTGTGCTGCTCGCCTATTAATGAACATCCCTAAACGCAGTTCAGCCAAACCAGCCCTTATCAGTTTGCATTGGCTCCCCATTCAGGCCAGAATTAGCTTTAAGGCGATGTGCATTGTTCACAAAGCCATTTCTGCAAAAGGCTCCCCATTGATCCAGTCTATGGTTCAACTCTATCACCCTAACAGGATGCTGAGATCCAATCATAAACGCTTACTCATAGTGCCTATGATTAAGCGAGTTCGAACAGGAGGTTGGCGGTTCTCATACAATGCAGCCAAGCTATGGAACCGGATTCCTGAGCATATCCGCCTGGAACCTAACTATTTTAGTTTCAGGAAACAGCTGAAAACTTTCCTTTTCTCCTGAGATTTGCTTGCTGACTGAGGCGCCACATTAAGCGCTGGGATGCCCTCGGGTAGCCATGCGCTAAATAAGTGCGTATTCATTCATTCATATCCATCCACTTGTGTGCTCCCACAGACCCATGCCCGTACCACATCTTCAACCTCGGAAACCAAAGGATCGGACAGGAACTCACCACTCTACTCAACAGTTCTATTACCACCACATTTCCCTATGCCTGGAAACAAGCCAAACTCAGACCACTACTCAAAAAACCCTCCGCCGACCCCAGCAAACTCAAAAACTACCAGCCAATCTCCCTGCTCCCATTCCCAGAGATGGTACTGGAAAAGATCATCAACAATCAACTCATGACACACCTGGAGCAGAACCAGATACTCGACGCCTCCTAATCTGGCTTCCACAGCAATCACAGCACCAAACCCACCCTGATCACAGCCACCAACGACATCCAAACCCTCCAAGACCGAAGAGAAACAGCAGTTCTGATCCTTTTTGACCTCACTGCAGCCTTCAACACCGTATCCCACACGCTGATCGAAAGACTCCACCACATCGGCATCCAAAGGTAAACACTCAGATGCATCACTTCATTCCTCACCGGAAGAACCCAGAGGATCCAACTCCCACCTTTCACCTCTGAACCGAAGGAGATCACCTGTAGTGTCCCCCAGGCCTCATCTCTCAGCCCCAAGCCCTTCAACACATATATGACCCCGTAGCCAAGATCGTCAGATCCTACAGTCTCAACATAATTTCCTACGTAGACGACAACCAGCTCATCCTCTCACTCACTGACTACCTCACCACCACCTGAACCAACTTCCACAGATGCATGACAAATGTCGCCAACTGGATGAAGAACAACTGCCAGCATGCCAGCAGCTGAACACAGACAAGATGGAAGTACTGATCTTTGGCAACAGCAGCAACCCATGGAACAACTCCTGGTGGCCATCATACCTAGTACCCGCACCCACTCCCTCTGACCACACCAGAAACCTCAGAATCATCATTGCCAACAAGCTCACCATGAAATCACAGATCAACCCTGTCTCTTCCGCTGTTTCCTCACTCTCCGCATGCTACATAAGCTCTTCAAGTGGCTACCCCTACACACGAGACGCACCATGACACAGATCCTCATCACTAGCCAACTGGACTATGGCAATGTCATCTAAGTAAGAATCACTGCATACCTCCGATAGAGACTTCAGACCATACAGAACACTGCAGCATATTCATCCTCGGCCTGCCCCAATGAACACACATAATACCCTCCCTCAGGCAACTCCACTGGCTCCCTGTACAGAAGAGATGCCAATTCAAGCTGCTGACCCATGCACACAAGGATCTACACAACCAAGGACTACATTAGCCACTGCCTGAACTTCGACCAACCGTCAAGAAGACTACGCTCCACCTCCCTTTCAATTGCCTATACTCCCTGTATCTACTGAAGCAGAAGTGGAGGACGCTCCTTCTCCCACATCGCAGCAAAGACCGGGAACTGCCTCCCCACACACCTCCAGACCATCACCTCTTTTCTGGAATTCCTAATGGCCTTAAAGACATGGCTGTTTGAATAAGCCTCCGAACCTGCAAGCACCTGGATATCCTATTGATTTATTAGCCTTGCTTTATAATCCTGATTGATTGATTGATGTTAGATCTGTGCTCTGATTGGTTCCTGTATCTGGGGTTTCTATTGGGCATAGGGCTTAGGGTTCGGTTTCTGATTGGCTGATGGGTCTGGGGTTCTGATTGGTCCCTGGGGCTAGAATTTCTACTGGACGTAGGACTTAGGGTTTGGTTTCTGATTGGCTGCTAGGACTGGGGCTGTTATTGGTTGAAAGGGCCTGGTCTCCTATTGGTCCTACCGATTAGGGCTAGTGTTCTGATTGATTAGGGTTAGTGCTGGGGTTCCCATTAGCCGATGGTGTCACCTGATCACTATGGCTATTTAAGCTTAGGGCATCTCAGACAGGGCGGAGAGGACAAGGGCAGTTGCCTATTTGGACCTGTTCATGATTGGTCGGACCTAGAGCCAGAAATGCTTTCCTTTTTTCTACTCACAAGCACCCACCTTAACCCATCCACATCCAGCAACATATTAACATACTCATGGTAAATGCATTCTACTCAATTACTACAAACAAACCCTAACCACATTTCATTGTCTCAATAACCACTACAAAACCCCACAAACCACACCTACACACCCTTCTACCCCAACTACCATACAATGGCAACATCACTCTCACACAAAACACCACATTGTCTTACACCACTAACAAATCGACACATCACCAACACAACACAAAGCCATACTATACAAAACTTGATTCCATCTAGTCACACACTCCCAGTTCATACAAGGCACCAGCTCTACCCTTTATTTACTCCTAACTGACACTTTTCTATCACCACCAGACCTTTACTCAGACCTCCATCATTTTATCCACTAACAACCGCCTCCTCTTTTTACCCAAAAAACACAACCAAGCAACCCTTACACTCCACTCCACCACATATATTACCTCTTCCGGCTATCAAATCTAACACAAACACTCATAATGCCTGTCCATCCCCTCTCACACACCACATACACTCTATTCCAAAACACATCACCACACCCTTTACCATTCAGCTTCCACTCATCAACAATACTTTATACACAAATCCTTCTCAGAAAACCACTACATCATAATCTCCTCTCACTACTCCACAAAAAAAACATGACACACACCAGCACAACAAAATCTTACACACACAATATTTCATAACACATTCCATTACAAACTGGAAACAGACACCTGCTCCCACCCTCCTAACTACGCATATAATACACATCCTAAACCATCTTTACTGCTAAGCTTTCTCTCCCCAACACAACAACTCTTATTCAACCGCCTCTCATCTATTGGACAATTTAGAGCCTTACAACATGACCCACATGTTGCACCACCACCCCGTGGTGTACGGTGGGTTTGGAGAAGAAGTGGATGCAGCAGGGGTTAGTCCACTGGAGCTCGGTGGTATGGCTGAAGGTGATGTTGCTGGTGGAGAAGATGGGGTCGAGCATGTGTTCTGCTGAGTGGGTAGGGGAGGTGACCAGTTGTTTGAGTCACACAGTGGCGAGGTTCTCCCACAAGGACAAGGTGTTTTTGTCATTGGAGTTGTCCAGGTGAAAGTTGAGGTCGCAGAGGAGGATGTAGTCTGTGAAGGCGAGACCGTGGGGTGATGGAATCACTGTAGAGTGGGTTGGGTCTGGGGGGGTCTGTAGATGAGGGTGCACAGAGGGTGGTGTTCGGGTTGGTTTGGACCTGGAAGTGGAGGTGCTCCATGGTGGTTGAGAGGTCGTCCGCGTGGGTGGGGAGGCGGAGGGTGCTTTTGTATACGATGGCAATGCTTCCCCCCGGTTTGTTGATGCGGTCCTTGTGGATGATCTTGTAGCAGTCCGGGATGGCGGTGTAGATGTCCGGGGCAGAGGTAGAGTTCATCCAGGTTTCTGTGAGGAAGGCGATGTTGGGGTTGACGAAGTCAAGCAGGTCCCAGACCTCGACGGCGTGTTTGTGGAGGGAGCGTGTGTTGAGCAGGATGCAGTTGAAGTGGGCTGGTCCGGTTTTTGTCAGTCGTACGGTGGGTGGAGCTGGTGTGCGGTGGCAGGCAAAGGTGCAGCTGCAGGCCCAGCAGGAAAAAGGGCCATGGGTGTCCATCAGCGATGCCCAGTGGCAGGGGGTGTGGTGTCTGGGATTGAGGGCATGGAGGGTACCGGTGTCATAGCAGTGGATGGTCCGAGAACCAGGGTCCGTGGCGCTGGGTGCAGTCCACACACAGACAGGCACAGACGGGCTTGCCTTTGGAGCACCTTTGGAGCGCCAGCGGCGTGGCCACCAAAAGTACTGTGAGGGGGAGGGCTGGGCATCTGGGAGGAAGAAAAGCAGGAAGCAGCGCTGGAGGGGCCCGGGCAGCGGGGGACGAGCAGCGGTAGGGACACGGAGGGAAAAAAGGCACAAAAGTGGAAAAGAGGCAAGAGAGAAAAAAGACTGAAAAAGTGAAAAGCACAGAAAAGGGAAGGCAAAAAGAGATCAGAAGGAGAGAGAGATTGGGCGGCAGAGAGGGCTGAGCAGTGGCAGAGCACAGAAGCTCCCCTCTGGACCACCAGGGATGAGGTGCAGGCGAGTGCCTGTGGGTGGATGAGTGCCTCAAACTCCAACCAACAAGGGTCAGGGGCAGCAGCTACCAGGCGGAGCTGTGCGGGGAGGGGAGCAGTTCACTGACATCTCCATGTCTATCATGCAACAAGGCTACTTTTTCAAAAGCAACACAGCTCACCAACTCACTCTCAACCACTACCTAACACACAGACCCATCTAAATGCCTTCTAAGCCTGCTGGACCAGAAATGTGATAAAGAAAAGCAACACTATTGCTATCATCATACAGATAATGCAACCAATTATGCATACCCGCTACAAGTTAAAAAAATACCGCTCACTCTTCTGCAAAACAACCATCACCAAAGCACAATCTCTAAACTGCCTACTAATAAATGCTCGATCACTCTCTAAAAACAAGCATCACATCTACAACCTACTCACTGACACACAACCTGACTTACTCTTCATAACTGAATCATGGTTGGGAGATGACATGGCTCCAGTGTTGCATGAAGCCATTCCCCTAGGCTATCAAACTATCACACAACATCGTATAGACAAAAGAGGAGGTGGACTAGCCATTATATTCAAGCAAATCATAAATCTCACTAAAGCTGATGATGTATCCATACAAGGTTGTGAGGCCCTCTTTGTCAGATGCAGCCCTACACCATCTACCTCCTGTAACTTCCTTCTCCTTTACAGACCTCCAACTAGTAATGCAACTTTCTCAGACACATTTCTAGACACAGTTTCACACCTGATAACTCTACACTCCAACCTATGCCATTCTTGGTGACCTAAACATTGGTTTGGCAGACCCAAAATTCCCCATTCACAACCATCATCACTGGCCTAGACACACTGAACCTACATCAGATTGTGCACAAACCCACACACATCACTGAACACATACTAGATGTTATTTTTGCAAAACCAGAACTAGTTACCTTCAAATGATTACTCCAGCCACATGGTCAGTCCACCATTTGCTAGCTTTCCAACATACAACACCATAAAGCAACACACCTAAAACCACCTTACATGCATCCACCTCTCCACCTTGGACAAATTCAATTTCGAACACTTAGAACCATAACTAACATCCAACAAAGATTTGGACACAATAAATTCCATTCAAAAACTATATCAGTGGCTACAGGAAGCTGTTGATAACCTAACACCAATCAGAACAACAAAACAGGACAAAAGAAAACATGCACCTTGGAAAAATACAGAACTAAAAGAGATAAAACAGCAAATTAGCAAGCTGCAACACACCTGGGTCAAAACAAACAGCAATCAAGACAATCTTCATCTACAGAATCTTAACAGATTATACAAGTCGGCAATTAAAAAGCTAAAAGAGGTACTATTCAGACTGAATTCAAAATGCTAAATGTGCAAATAAAGAATTTTATAAAATTCTCACTGAATTTCATAAATCTAAATGCATAGAAGGAACTCTTCCCATTACTCAAGAACTCATGGACAAACTGGCAAATCATTACACAACCAAAGCAGGCACATTGGACAATTTAAAACAAAGGAAAACCACCAGCACCAACCCCTTTAAAAACCTCCAAGAGTAGGCTAACCCAGCCTCTGCATTCCTTCAAACAAATATCACAAAGTGAATTTGTGGATCTGATCAAAGTAAGCAGGCCTGCCGGCAGCCGTTCTGACCCTTGTCCACCTCAAACCTTCAAGAACATTCTTCTAACTGCCTTTGCTGCCATACCAGTAAAAAGAAACATTAATAATGTAGAAAACAAACCTGGGCCCGCTTGACCCCCGATAACTACAGACTAATTACAAATGGACCATTCCTGGGCAAACTGATAGAGCAGCATTTGCCCAGATGTCACAATTCATTTAAGATAACTCCATATGTTCCAACTTCCAAACATGATTCCATCTAGGAAGAGGCACAGAATCTGCCCTCATCACCATCTGGGATGACCTTAAGAACAAAGTAGACTGGAACGGGGTTGCTGCACTACTTCTCTTGGACCTCTCAGCTGCCTTTGACACAGTTCACCATGTCATTCTAATACAAAGACTCTTCAAAACCGGCATAGAAGGGACTGCTCTTCACTGTATTACATCCTACCTTCAAAACAGAACAAATGTCATCCATTTCCCCCTTTCTCGTACAAACCATACTTCACAAAAGCAGGGGTCCCTCAAGGCTCTATCATCTCACCTATGCTTTTCAACATCTACATGAAGTAATTACCAGCAATGGTCAATGAATTTCACCTGACATGCTATAACTATGCAGATGACACATAAATACCCCTTAAATGTGAAAGCCCCAAAGACATTGGAAACTCACATTTTCAGTTGCCTCAGAGCTGTTGATCAGTGGATGACATGGGGCCATCTCAAATTGAATGCTTCCAAAATGGAAATACTCACATGTAGTGATTGGAAAAATTATGATCCACTTGGCGCCTGGCCTGATGATCTGGGAACACCTCCTAAAATATCTAAGGAAGTAGGAAACCTCGGAATTACCATGGACTCCAAGCTATCAATGAATGCATAAGTGGACATATTAGCAAGATCAAGCTTCATTACTATGAAAACTCTGTGATGCATCTTTCCCCAACAGGCATTTCCACACAAGGTCCAGGCTACTATCGCTCTTGTACTGTTTAAACTTGATTATGCCAATAGCCTCTCATACAGAACATCTTTATCAACTATGAAAAGACTACAACATATTTATAACTCTGCAGCCAGAATACTCCTACATGTAAAGCCACAAGCCCACATCTCCCCTGCCTTGAGGGCCCTACATTGGTTACCGGTTGCCAGAAGATCCAAATTCAAGCTGCTTTATAACATCCACAAAGCAATACATGGAAAAGGGCCGTTTTTCATCAGGAGTAAAATTGCCAAATACATTCAACAAAGGAACCTCCAATCCAGATTGACACTCCGCCTCAAAATCCCACCATACAATAAAAAAACGATAGGTCGCGCATCCTTCTCTGTTCAAGCAGTCAAACTATGGAACTCATTACTCCCAAATATAAGAGCCATGGATAACTATCTTAACTTCAGAAGACTACTCAAGAGTTGGCACTTCCCTACATAACTACCATACTCAAACATAAATGTACAGCATATCCCTGTGTATATAAGCATTTCAATTGATTATATGTATTATCTAGTTATGTGTATTCCTTTGTATAAATATGTATAATAATTATGTTTATAAATATATAGATATTCTTTAGGTCTGCTTAACAAATGCACATATTACTTATGGATATATTATTTATACTTAACATTTCTATAGGTCGCTGCATAGTTTTCATATGTTATTTGATTAGATGCTTATGTTTCTCCATTTATTTACCTACCCCAACCCAAAATATAAATTCTATCATAACTATTTATCTACAATTACCTCACTATTGAATTATGGAAAAGAAAAAAATTATAAACACACAAATAAATTAGCTTAAAGTACAACACTTGAAAGTCTGAGTTTATTAAATACAACTTAAATCTTGATATATTACCTTCCTTGTACATGTATACCTCCCATGCAATTATGCATCTATATATTTATTACTTTACTTCTACTGTAAAAAAAGTAAAAAGAAAATTCATTTGAGTCTCTCCAATGCACTACCCTATATTTCACCCTATACCTCTTTCAATATATCCTCTACCTCCACTCTCTGACTCATCCTAAAACTCATTCTAATACTATGATCTTCACAATAACCCTTTCTAGACTCTTCCCTCCTCTATCCCTCCTTGCATCACCCCAAACCTCATTTTACTATTAAGATCTCTGAAACACCCCTTTCTAAACCCACCCTCAAGCATCCCTCCTTAGAATGATCTGATACCTCATTTTACTACTATAATCTCCCTAATCCATTTCTAGAGACTCTCCCCTCCTCCATCACCCCTTTAATCATCCCAAATCTCCTCCTACTACTTTGATCTCCACATAAACACTTTCTAGACACTTCCCTCTTCTATCCCTCCTTTATCCTTTTCAATCCAACTAACAGACTCCCATGTCTTCTGCACAAATTGATTCACATTTCCCTATACTAATTCACCACTAATCCTTTTGGGGTTCCGGAGTAGTGTGTTACTTGCCAAAAAGCACTTCAACACCTTGTCAGGGGTAGTGATTGCTCTATAAATACAATCACAATTTCAATTACAATAGTATTGCATTATTCCATACCATAATAAACTGCATTATTCACTATTAGTGTAATAAAAAATTGAGTACAAATAGCCTTCCCTGGCAACTGAGGTAAGTAAAAGAAACATTCTTTTAAATGTATGTTGTATGCATGATTTTGGGTGAGAGTGGGTTTATGTGAGAGAGAAAGTGTGTGTTTATGTGTAAATGTGTGTGTATGTGTAAGTATATGTGTGTGAGCAAAAGTGAAGGTCACAAGGTCTGTGAAGTGACTTCCACTACACGTGGCATTTTGGTAAATTGACATCTATGATGAGATTTTGCATTCAAAGATGGGCCTTCAGTTCCTTTTGGAAGAGGAAGAGAGGTGGGGCTGGTAAGATCTAACCAGGAATGTAGTTCCAGATTCTATGAGTAGTAAAAGTCCAGTCACCTGTCTTTTTTCTAAACGTTTATGGTTTAAATCCTGGTGATGCTGCTAAGAGTTTTGCTAAACCCATCAGATGTTTTGATGTTACTACCCTTTGCTTTCAAATGCCACCAGATCCCTAAAATACCTTGAGGGGAAATTTCTCAATGCCCCTTCTCTCAGTCCTCTCCTCATAAAAGGAGGGCATGTTCAGTGATTTACGGGATCATAATTGTCCTGAAAAGACACTCATAATAATAAAGGTGCTGTGCTTGTGTAAGAGAATGTGTGTGTCTATGCATTTGTCTGAGTATGTGGGCCTCTTTGTTGTGCATTGCAGTTCTGTGGCCCCTGTGTGGTTTGCATACACAGCACTGCACATAGAACTACATCTTCTCGTGTCTAGAAATTCAGTCATCTTGTGTCTAGAAATTCAATCAGTAAACTTTGTTTTAAACTCTAACTAAAATGCAATACAAAATACGAAACTAGGAGATAATTTGCTGTATTGCAAACACCTTTGCAATACAGCACATTAGCCCCTTGTTTCATATTTTGTTTTGAATTTTTAAAGTGCTTGAAATGATGAACTCAAGGTACTGAAAAATGAAATAAGATCGACCGAGCAGTTTTTATGCCATCAGTACACTTGTGAAGGAAAACTACCATATAAAACAACTTGCACTCAATAAGTCTGCCGAGTTTCCATCCCAAATGTCAGAATAGAATCGGTAGATAATATATATTGGTGTGGGCATAATTAGTGGAATTTTCTGTGGCGTAATAATACAAAATTATGTGAGATTATGCAGAATTGCCCGAGGAACATAAGTCTACAGTTACCACTATTTTCTTGGTGCAAAATTCACTCTTGCATCCAAAAATAGACCTGAGGATGCATTTTGTGTTAAGAAAATTAAACTAAATTTAACAGAACAGGCACAACAACAGCTGCTCATGCTCTGTTTCTGTCTTCTTGGGTAGGTAATTTTGCCCCAAATTACTCAAAATTACATGCACAGCACAATTGACAAATTTTCAGTTTTTTAGCGTCACAAGAGTAAAGCAAAACTACTTAAATTACTCTGATGACTCTGACATAATTAAAAAGTCACACAGGCTTAATAATATCCCCCAAAAAGTTTTTAAAGTCTTAAACAAGTTCACTACAAAAGACAATATTCACTCATACTTCCCAAGCTTTCTCCCTCATTTGAGGCACTATTTGTTTCTACTGGTACTGTGACCTTCTCCTCCACATCAAGTGTCATATCCAGCAACAAGACACTCAAACCATCAGGTGGGAAAGTGCCTCTTTTTGTGTGGTCACTCCCATTTTTTATGGAATGATGCTGATGGGTTTTGACTCTGTGCACTGGGGCACTTCTAACCAGACCCCAATGCATATGTTCTGACCCCATGTTGAAATTGTCTACCTCCTAATTGGCATATTAATCTTTCCGATAAGGCCAAAGTATTGGGTGCCCAAAATAAACCTATGGCATGGAAAATGAAATATAGAGAACAAGCGCTATCTCCCGTAAGAGTAACGTTCCCAATGGGCACACCTTCAAATGAATTTCAAAAGTTTCCGTATGGATTGTTCACAAAGTTGTATTTTATTTTGTTTCAACTTGATACTATTATTTCCATAGTATACATTGCTTGCATGGTTATTCAATCATTTCTGCCCAATGCATTTCGGGCTGGACCCTTCATCAGGGGACTTAATTTCTGAAAACATAAAATGAAATAGAACATTCATAATGGTACAGGATGAACTGTTGTAAGTGATAATGCAAGTTGATGCAAAATAGCCATAGTGAGAGTAATGCAGAGGTTAAGGTTGATGGATAACATGTAAACTCAGGCTGAAACCTTAGTGAATAAGATGGTTAGAAACATGTGCATCGTTGGAAAAGTGCTCACGCGTGGCATGCCGATGGAAAAGTTTGATCATAAGCGTGTAGTGAAAATAAGTCGATGGAACGTTGAAAGAGGTGAAAACCAAGAGCGATAAAGATCTGTTAGTGCGCAATACCGTGCGTGTTGTCTATTGGACGGTGCTGTGAATACATCCTGTGCGGGATAAACCTTATTATGAAATTCGCAATTGTGTCGGAATGATCGTCAGATTATGGCGTGCGTGAGTGGTTGAAAATACTAACAGTGGTGACTTACGCGGCCGCTTTTAAGTGGACGGTACTGTCACGGCAGTAGCTCGTGAAGATACCTAAAATCTAAAACGGAAAACGTTCTCGGTTACTGTCAACCGATAATAATGTAGCAGCGGTATTGTGCACGCTTGAAAAGTGAATGGTGAACTTACGGTTACGGTATTCGAAACCGCCACATAGAGGTTGTGGATAAAAGCCTGTGAAGGAACGTGCAAACATTACTATGGCTCTTTCTCTTTAGAAACTGCTGATACTTCAGCCGTTTTTAGGAGTACTCACCGTGGTGGTGTGGTATACACTCGTGCATTCGGATCTGTGTGTGTGAAAGGATTCAAATGCGCCGAGTGGTGTTGTTGATGAACCCGGAAGAGCAAGTCATGTGATCATGACTGACAAGGTGAAAAGACTACGAATCGTGCATGTACGCTCGAGAATGTTAAATGCTGATATAATGTGCCAAGAATAAAAATGAACATAAACAATGCTCGCGTTTATAGAATTCATTAATCAATGATGTATGTCGGGAATCTAGACGGAAATTGTGGTATTCGTGAAATGTCACCGTTGAAAAAGTCACGGTTTGTCCTCAAGGTTGCTCTCAATAAAGTTAGCAAAAACATGAATGTGTGTGATATCTCGTAGATAATCTTTGATAATCACGATAAGCATGTGAGTGCTTATTAGCTGACGTGTCAGAAAAGAAAGGAAAATGATGCGTCAGCAGTGTAACTATGAAAGGGGTTTTCGTCAATGGATTCAATATTAGCGTAAGCACACGATGCAGAAGCAAGTATGTATTGTAATCACTAAGGAGTTATGTTGGTTATTGATAATTTTTCATAACATATATGCCCAACTTGATACAGTATGTTCTGATAATATACAACAATCGATTATACATTCATAAAACTGTACTAAACACATGGTGGATGCAAATTAGCCAGCGTGCTTAAATGCATTATTTATAAAAGCAACTGAGTTCCAAACGTTCATTGAGTCCTTTAGGATGCAAGGTATTGAGATAATTTATCCAAAATGTCTCTCTTTCAATCGATGTTGCGAATTGTCCCTTTTCAGGAGAATTGGAACATTTTCCAATATACAAAACCGAAGCTGACTCGGGTTGTGATTATGCAAGTTGAAATGAGTTGCCACTGTGGATTTGGTGTTTTTTAAACGTATGTTGCTTTTGTGTTCTATGACACGTGTTTTGATTTTGCGTTGAGTTTTTCCAACATATGCTTGTCCACATGGACATTTCAAAATATATATGAGATTACTGCTGTCACAAGTACCTGTGACCTTCAATTTGATGGGAGTTCCTTCGTCGGGTGCGTTATCTGATTTCCCTTAATTATAGCATTGCAATTACCACAATTGTGACACGGAGAGTCCACGGTACCTGATTATTGTGCTTTCTTCTTTCTTGTAACAATTCCTTGTAATTGCGTGTGTAGGAATATGCAAATCTTGGTTGGTGAGAAAAAATCCCTTTGAAATCATCCTCTAATGTGAGTAACGGCCAGTGTCTCAATATGGATTTTTTGATTCTGTGGCTTCTTGTGGAGAATTTGGAGACAAATACGGGTCGTTGTTCGTCACTTTTTGTTTGTGCATAAGTAACTCTCTTCGTTCCAAATTTTGGACTCGTTACGTTGCTTCTGTTAAGATTTTATCAGGGTATCCTCTTTGTTTGAACACTACACCAGTTTCCATCAGCCTTCATTGAAAAAGCATTTACCATTTTCTCAACTGCTACGCATCAGAAGAATAGCGTCCACAGAAGAATTTTACACAGAACACATGATTACAACAGTCAAAAAGTTCAAGCAAAGAGGATACCCTGATAAAATCTTAACAGAAGCAACGAAACGAGTCCAAAATTTGGAACGAAGAGAGTTACTTATGCACAAACAAAAAAGTGACGAACAACGACCCGTATTTGTCTCCAAATTCTCCACAAGAAGCCACAGAATCAAAAAATCCATATTGAGACACTGGCCGTTACTCACATTAGAAGATGATTTCAAAGGGATTTTTTCTCACCAACCAAGATTTGCATATTCCCGCACACACAATTACAAGGAATAGTTACAAGAGAAAGAAGAAAGCACAATAATCAGGTACCGCGGGACTCTCCCGTGTCACAATTGTGGTAATTGCAATGCTATAATTAAGGGAAATCAGATTCCGCACCCGACGAAGGGAACTCCCATCAAATTGAAGGTCACAGGTACTTGTGACAGCAGTAATCTCATATATATGTTGAAATGTCCATGTGGACAAGCATATGTTGGAAAAACTCAACGCAAAATCAAAACACGTGTCATAGAACACAAAAGCAACATACGTTTAAAAAACACCAAATCCACAGTGTCAACTAATTTCAACTTGCATAATCACAACCCGAGTCAGCTTCGGTTTTGTATATTGGAAAATGTTCCAATTCTCCCGGGAAGGGACAATTCGCAACATCTATTGAGAAGAGAGACATTTTGGATAAATTATCTCAATACCTTGCATCCTAAAGGACTCAATGAATGTTTGGAACTCAGTTGCTTTTTATAAATAATGCATTTAAGCACGCTTGGACGAATTTGCATCCACCATGTGTTTAGTACAGTTTTATGAATGTATAATCGATTGTTGTATATTATCAGAACATACTGTATCAAGTTGGGCATATATGTTATGACAAATTATCAATAACCAACATAACTCCTTAGTGATTACAATACATACTTGCTTCTGCATCGTGTGCTTACGCTAATATTGAATCCATTGATGAAAACCCCTTTCATAGTTACACTGCTGACGCATCATTTTCCTTTCGTTTCTGACACATCGCTTAATAAGCACTCACATGCTTATCGTGATTATCAAAGATTATCTACGAGATATCACACACATTCATGTTTTTGCTAACTTTATTGAGAGCAACCTTGAGGACAAACCGCAACTTTTTCAACGGTGACATTTCACGAATACCACAATTTCCGTATAGATTCCCGACATACATCATTCATTACTGAATTCTATAAACACGAGCATTTTATTCTTGGCACATTATATCAGCATTTAACATTCTCGAGCGTACATGCACGATTTGTAGTCTTTTCACCTTGTCAGTCATGATCACATGACTTGCTCTTCCGGGTTCATCAACAACACCACTCGGCGCATTTGAATCCTTTCACACACACAGACCCGAACGCACGAGTGTATACCACGCCACCACGGTGAGTACTCCTAAAAACGGCTGAAGTGTCAGCAGTTTCTAACGAGAAAGAGCCATAGTAATGTTTGCACGTTCCTTCACAGGCTTTTATCCACAACCTCTATGTGGCGGTTTCGAATACCGCAACCGTAAGTTCACCACTCACTTTTCAAGCGTGCACAATACCGCCACTACATTATTATCGGTTGACAGTAACCGAGAACGTTTTCCATTTTAGATTTTAGGTATCTTCACGAGCTACTGCTGTGACAGTACCATCCACTTAAAAGCGGCCGCGTAAGTCACCACTGTTAGTATTTTCAATCACTCACGCACCCCATAATCTGATGATCATTCCGACACAATTGCGAATTTCATATTAAGGTTTATCCCGCACAGGATGTATTTACAGCACCGTCCAATAGACAACACACACGGTATTGCGCACTAACAGATCTTTATCGCTCTTGGTTTTCACTTCGTTCAACGTTCCATCGACCTTTTTTCACTACACGCTTATGATCAAACATTTCCATTGGCATGCCACGAGTGAGCACTTTTCCAACGATGCACATGTTTCTAACCATCTTATTCACTAAGGCTTCAGCCTGAGTTTACAGGTTATCCATCCACCTTAACCTCTGTATTACTCTCACTACGGCTATTTTGCATCAACTTGCATTATCACTTACAACAGTTCATCCTGTACCATTATGAATGTTCTTTTTCATTTTATGTTTTCAGAAATTAAGTCCCCTGATGAAGGGTCCAGCCCGAAATGCATTGGGCAGAAATGATTGAATAACCATGCAAGCAATGTATACTATGGAAATAATAGTATCAAGTTGAAACAAAATAAAATACAACTTTGTGAACAATCCATACGGAAACTTTTGAAATTCATTTGAAGGTGTGCCCATTGGGGACGTTACTCTTACGGGAGATAGCGCTTGTTCTCTACATTAATTCACCCTCAATCTCAGGAGGGTTTACCAATAGGCACCCACAAACTTTATCAATTTTTGATTACCAAGTGCAAAAGGAGTGCACATGTCCATGTTCCAATTGGATTTCACATTATATGGAAAATGAAATGCCACCTATCGACTACAGTACTACTGGGCCATCCACGAGTGTGACCAGGCACACATGACCCCAGGCCTACCATTAGCCAACAAAAATTAACACGTTTTGACAGGAGAAACCACACCTTCTAAATATTATTAAGTCACCCCAGGTAAGACCTGTAGACCACAAGTTAGAGTACATGATATTTAAAAGTAGGAATTTAAAGTTAACATGTCCTTACAATGACTAGCACCCCAAAGCTATTCTCACTGTAGCAAGGTTAGCTGGCCCATAGAGAAAAACTAGGGACCAACATTAAATATTAATTATGCTATCTCTGGATTCCAACCAGTTAGAGATATGGCTAAACTAGTATTTGCAATATTTATTAAAATCCAATCTCAATTGTGAAGTCAGATTAAAAAAAACATTAAGCAAAAGTAACTTTTAGAAAGTTACCTTTTCCTGCCTGAAGCTTCTTGCAAGGTAATTTGAATTAGCTCTCTAGCAGTGACCCAGTGAATGCTTAGCTGTGATGACGTGTGAAAACTGCTCCCAAAGTAGGGACAATGACTTGGGTGTGGGGAGCTTTTTGTTTTCCCCTGGCAGGAAGACCTATTGGGATAAACCCAGGAACTTAATTTACTTCAAAGGGGCATTTCCTGTCATAAGCAAATGTTAGGGGACACTGGGAAGTCCCTGGCGTTTGTCCTCCCAGTCACTCAGGCACCAAACTCCAGAGGAGGGATAGCAGCCTTCCGAATTGCTTTGAAGTGACCAAGGAGGAGGTCACTGCTCATTAACCTTGCCACACGTCTCAGTGGGCACATAGGCTCTGCAGAAGGCGAGAATGCTTTCCCAACTTTGGTTTTTAGGAGTGAAGGACATAGTGGGATTGTTTGCAGTAAGGCAAACAGGAGCTGCTGTACAAGTGGTTTGGATACCCCTGTCTACTTTGACCCCAATAGTTAGGGAGGTACCAAGAGTAATCCCCAACAACTAGCTTGTGTCAAACATATATGTGGCATTCCAAGGCACCTTCTTCACTTTCTCGACTTGTGGAAGAACAGAAAATAACTGGACCTGCTGTCCATGACCTAAGAGGAACCCTGAAGGACTGGACCTGCTCTCTCTTGTACCCATGAACTTCCAGGGTCAGTTGGCTGACCTCTTATGTGGCTAGCAGGCTCCAAAAGCTGCAAGAGGCCTTTTCCTAAAGTTCCCAGCTGACCAGTACTAAGTGGATGTGACATGGACACTGCAATTGGCCTCTGCTGAAATTATTACCTACTGCCCAGTGCTATTCCTGAGGTATTGGGACCTTAGCTGTGTATTACTGGATTTCTCCTACCACTCCTGAAAATTTGGGACTTAGAGCATTTTTGGAACTTAGAAAATTGTTGGACATCCAGACCTCCAGAGGGCTGGGACCAACCTCCACAGCCTATCCGCCCACGGTGTTGCCCTGCTGGGCTAAGAAATCAGGTTCCTCCAACTCAGAGCTTTTGCGCTGCAGCAAATTCTATTCAGGGGACCCAAGCTGACTGGCTGACAAGCTGACAAGGTACCCAGCCTCGTGGAAACTCATTGTTATGTACAGTCACTGCTTTGCCCCGCTGAAGAACACCGAACTCCAACAAAGAGACTAAGGGCCTAATTTAGATCTTGGCGGTATAACCGTTGTCCCATGGTTCCAAGTACTCTATTGAGCTTACAGCAGTCTGCCTGCCGTATTTAGATGTTGCAGCCATAGACAGGTTCCTGCCGCGGTCTCCTATGCTGGCTAACAATAGTCCGTCTGGCCGGCGGCCTTGCGTCGAGTCAATTTGGATGCTCCCCTTGTGCTGGCGGTGTCCTGGCGACGGAGTCCTTAAGGAGAGAGGCCCTGTTGGTTTGGAGACAGGGAAGTACTACTTATCCTTATGTCACTACACATATATATGTTGTGAATGGTTCATAATGTATATGTAGGCAATGTGTAATGCCCATTTCTTACATATACAATGTCAACAGCATACACACACTGACATATACCACACCAACAACAAACACACACTATTGCATGTACACCCACAGCCACCACAACCATACCCACCACCATCAAAAATATTTTTGGGCAGTCAATACAGGTGTGTACATTTTACCACGATCACTGTTAAGATGTACACTCATCTATGACACATAAAAAATTAGTATGTAAGAGCAATGTAAAAAATACACAAGGCAAAAGCTAATGCTAACACACAATGTATAGTGAGACAAGTGACACAGAAGCTTAGATTCTGGAGACAACAGGGTAGCTGAGCGTCATGGCGAAGTGGTAGCAGCACAGGATGGACCTGGAAGATGGGGTTCAAGATGGAAATGGAAGAGGAAATCTGAAAAAGTTATGTTTTCACCACTTTTTCGTCATTTCCACCAACCCTACCAGACATCCGTCTCCGAATTTTACATCTAACACTAGGGGTGCACTTGAAAGGAACAGAAACAGATACCAAGACAATTCTTTTGTATCCTCAGACTGGTTGCTGAAAAACCCTACTTTTGTTTACGAGACGCCTGTCTCTATATTTATTGTGGGTACAGAGGCTTACACAAACTGGATTTTAGTGTTAAATGTGGAAAGACACTAGGATTACCACAATACACTCCCCACACACACCCGCAACCCTAAGTGCCCACGTTGAGTGTGGCCAAAGCCTTTCACTATTGAGAACCTTTACACTATTCGTTAGTGCTTGCCTAGTCATTCCCACCCACTACCTCATGCCAGACATAAATGTGCCAGATCAAGGCACCCACTTCAGAACACTTTTTGGGTCTGAAAGAAACAGAAGAGCGCTTGATCTGCTGTCTATGACCTGATAGGAGCCCTGAATGACTGGAGGTGCATCCTCTTGAACCCAAGACAAAGAAATTGACTCCAAGGGTCATAAGGCTGACCTCCTGTTCAAGCTGCAGGGATAAAACAAGTTAAAAGAGGTCTCTCCTGCAACGGCATGGCTGCTGAGTGCCAGCTGGACCTGGTCTGGATCCTGCTGTTGGCCGTTGCCCGACACCTTGTGAGTCTCTAAGTGCATCTCCTGAGGTCCTGTGGGGAGGAGGGAGGGCGACTTTGAAATGTACTCCTCTTGTGGATAGGGACTAAAGGACTAAGTCTGACAGTAAAATATTTGACCAGGATGAACCTGGTTGGTGCATCCGACCCTCGCTTCATTGCAGTCAGTGTGAAATTGCGCCCAGGTCCCTGTCTAGTGAGGCTATTGACTATCATTAACGCTTTGTGCTTCTTGGCGCTATTCCTACTTAAAACTTTAAAAAGTCACATCGCTGATTCCCCATATTGGATTTTTATCATTTTGGTATAATTTTGTTTATTACATTTTACTCAATTTTCCTAATTCAGAGTGGATTTTTTAATGTTTTGCATTTCAACTTTATTGCTATTTGGATACTGGATAAATACTTTACACATTACCTGAGTTAAGCATGTCTGTTCTGTTCCATAGCTACCAGGGGGTCAAGCTCAGGCTAATATAGTGACTTCGAAGGTTCACCCAGTAAAGGACTTTGATGATTCATTGTGGAGAATATCCCGCCAAATAATAATCCAATTTCTTACATGGACCTAACAAGATAGTGCCTTTGTTACTTGTGGTGGAACTTAATCCACCTCAATTAATAAACCATTTCTCACAATCAGTAACTGAATCCTTATATTGGTCATCCTATTGGTCACTTTTTTTTATCTAGTCTAACTAATGTAGGTTCACAGTGCAAATGTTCAAACCCTGATACCTGTTCTAGTGAGGTTCTAATCTTACTTTTTGTTATATTCTTTCACTACTTCTTCCTATCCTGATTGACTTCTACATGGTTGTACACCTGGGAATCCCAGCGTTAGCATGCTATGCACATATATGTAACGAATGTTCTTTTCCCACTACTGTATCCATCCTACCCTAATTGTGAAGCGCTCTGATACCCGCTTGGGGGTCTTTTTCGTGTTATGCACATATATGTAAGGAATGTTCTTTTACCACTATTGTATCCTTCCTTACCCTAATTGTGAAGCGCTCTGAAACCCGCCTGGGTCATGTTTGCGCTACACAAAACTTTATAAATAAAATAAAATAAATATCCTGACTTACTTTCTTACTTCAGTTATAGTGCCAGGCGATATCAAAAGTGTCATGATTATCTCACTTCTGAAAAATCCAGAAATAGATCTTAGAGCCTTAGCTAGCTAACCCCATCATGTTATTGCAAAATGTATCTTGTATTGGAAGAGTGACATACTCTTCACTGATTGTCAATTAATAAACATGCAAATTAAAGCATGGTACAAGTGCAAATATTATAAGACCTATCAAAACACTGGGCTCGGGTTTTTCACAGGTTATTTCCTGAATGCCATTGTTCACGCGTTCTTGGATCAGGCAAGCTTCATCTATTATCAGTTCTTCACTTCACTAGGCCAAGATCCTGTGCTAAGGCCAGTGCTTTAAATGGGCCGGTACTCACCGGTACTGAGTACCGGCACTTCCAAATTTTCTAGCCGTCAGTACCGGCACTTTTCTTTAGTCAGGGAGAGTACCGGTACCCTGATTGATGGCATGGCAGGCTTAGGTTTGGTATCGCCTCCAATGCGGGACAAATGCCGCTCTGCTTCTGGATCTCGCAGTCCCACGGAGCCCCTGAAGGAGCCTTTTGCAGAGAGGCTGCTAACGTCCAGTAGCGCCCATTAGAATTTCCCCACACTGCAGGGGTTGGGGAGGGCTTGCTTAACGCTAGGATTAACAGGACAGGGTCTAGGCAGACCCTGCACTGTTGATTACGCGTTCAACAACCATTCTGCTGAAAGTGCTTTAGCCCCCCATCATCCCCCCTCTCTTTCAGGTGCGTGAAATGGCCTGGCCTGGGGCTGCTGGTCAGTAATCCAGTCCAACTTTCCCAAAGCCGGCTTCTGCATGTTTGATTTTTTCAGCACAGGAGCTGCTTTCCTTTGTGTGGGTGCATTTACATGATAACAGCGAGGGATCCATGGGTGTGAAAGTAGCCCTGCCCAAAGAGCATTGAATAGCAGAGAACGCTGCAGCACTACAGAAATGAGCTCCCGTGACAACTGGCAAAGGATCTGGTTGGGGAAAACCGAGATGAACATAGAAGGAAGGGGGAGGGAGGGAGGATTGAAAAAAAGTGAGGTGACAGCTTAAGTTAGAATTGCCACTTTTTTCAGATAAAAATACCATATATTTGTTCAGTTTTGAAATGGGTGCTTAGGAATTGTATTTTATCACAAATTCAAATCTGCTGTATTTCTTGAAGTAATTAGTTTAGCTATTGATGAACCACATGCCTGAAATTTAGTTTAAAACGCTGCCCTGCAGAATTTACAGGGCGGAGCGTACGTACGCGCACACACAGTCACACACACACGCACACGCACACAAGCGCACACACACACTTTCACAGCTTGGAAATAGTTTTGTACGTTTGAAGTGAATAAATAATTGATGCTTTTATTTATTGGAAAAAATATCAATCCTGATTTAGCAAGTTTTTTTTTTTTTTGCAAGCCTTTATTTAAAAATACAGGCCACAACAGTAAGCGTGCTCTATCAACACAAATAATGAAATATAGGACAACAAATGACTGGCCAGGTGGCAAATTTAGGGTATGGGTACATCATGGAGGGGCGAAGAGGAGGCAAGTGGGGGAAAAAACAGTGACAAAATGTCAAATGTCAAAAGCGAGAGGTGGCAGTAAGAGGGGCAGAACCAGGGAGAGAAGGTTAGAGGCTGGGTAGAAATGAGAGGTTAATCGTGAATGTAGAGTAGATGTGGATGTAAAGACACTGAACCAGAAAGAGACAGGAAGAGCCTGGCTGTAGGGAAAAGGGCTGAGGCAGTGCTTTAAATGGGCCGGTACTCACAGGTACTGAGTACTGGCGCTTCTTATTTTGATCACTGTTAATACAGGCACTTCGCTACTGCCTAGGAGAGTACCAGTACTCATGAAAGGTAAGCTCATTGGCTGCTAGTGCTGGTGAGCACTAGGCTGTCCGAGAAGAAGCTGTCTCTGACAGCCAAGGCGCTTCTGTAGTCCTTCGCTCAGACGCTTTTGTGTACGTCTGCTTGTTTCTTTGTGTGTGTGCACGCTTGAGGATATATAGCATTGTGCCAAACAACAACAAAAAAAGGTATGACATTAAGAAGTTGCAAATATCACAAAACAAGGACATTTTTAACATATTATCCTGTTTGGCTTTCATTTTGTGTAATGATTTAACCTGCTTTATTAACATAAATGCATTTCTGTTGTGTTTTGATATGTGCTGCAACTGGTATAGAAGTCATTATGTATCATCATATCTTGGCCTTAGCCCCGCCCATAGCCCCGCCCACTTGCCACACCTCTAGCTCATTTGAATGAGTACCTGCACTTATTTTTTCCCATTTAAAGCACTGGCTAAGGCATTCTCAGTGCTTCCGCTGCCTTTGTGTAATGCTCTTCCAGTTGCACTTCGACTTTCAAAGGATTTTCAGACTTTCAGGAAAACTCTGAAAACTGATTTCTTTAATTAGGTTGTGGTAGGCTTGCTGATTGCTCTCTACCAAACCTAGCGCCATGGGGCCTATGGGAATACGCGGCACTTTAGAAATAGTATAATTCATTCGTTCAACCAGTTACATTTATTCTTTAATCTTTAATGTATAAATCATTGCGCGAAAATATATAAAGTAAAAACTGTAAAAGATCAAAGCCTATGCCGTTTTTGCATGTTTAACCACACCAATAAACATTATTGTTTCATTGAAGTATGGCTGAAGGTACTATCATTACTGTAATGCAGTAATGATTCCAGTCTGCAAAACATCACCTTACTAACACCGTGTGGGGAGGGACTCTTGAACTTCAGGAATGTTGCAAGCCAGAACACCACCTGGTAGATGCCTGCTATAGTTAACTACATCAGTCATCAAAGCTGGCAGACTACTACTACTAATAACTTGTGGTACTGAATTTCCGTTCATCACTGATGGTTATAACATCAATTATGTGTTTGCTAGGCAGAAGGATTTCCCAGCATGTCTAGCCAGTTGTAAAATTGAAACAAACTGCAGTGAAACTATTGAGGTGTGTGCCAAGGGTGTATTGAGGGATTCGGGTGCCAGATTAGCAGAAGTATGGCTTTGAATACATGCCACCTAACTCTGGTATACAAAATAAAGCACTGGTGGTAAAGTGGAGAAAAGCAGAGTGCACTGGTTTAGATCATGGCCACATGTGTGCTCTAAGCAAGCACTGAGCAGAGGCTGCTGTCTTGGCACTTCATGGCTGAAGCTTACTATTGCCTGTGACTAGTTCACATAATGTGTATTTACATATCAAATGCACCAATGCTTTAACACCAAGCCTGTGAAGAGGAAATATTTAAGTGTGCTGTGAATGACACTTTACCAAGCAGTGTCTGAAAGGTGC
The DNA here is from genome assembly GCA_963921515.1 of Calotriton arnoldi. Taxonomy (NCBI): domain Eukaryota; kingdom Metazoa; phylum Chordata; class Amphibia; order Caudata; family Salamandridae; genus Calotriton; species Calotriton arnoldi. The sequence continues at coordinate 737,829 of CAWUFW010007831.1, read as the reverse complement.
AGGTCCAAAGAAACCATATCGGAATGTCAGTGAAGTAGGTAAAGGTGTGATGCTTTCCTCCAAGTCACTAAAAACAAGGACATTTCTGGCCAGTTGAGAACCGGATACCTGAGGATGACGATGAGAGACCAACAGAACCGGTGTATGTGGCAGGGGCGGCTCCTCTGTAATGGTGGAGGAGCATCGCCCCCCCGACTTTCTAAAAGAGGAAAAATAAAAGGATAATAAAAGCATTTTATTATCGTTTTATTTTTGCCTGTCTGACAGCTGACAATGCGAGTCATCAGCTGGGCGGGGCCTGGCAATCCTGTGTGACAGGCATGGCAGGGGGAGGAGTGGTGGGCACTATTAAGTGTGCATGTCTGTTTGACCGGCTGTTTTAGGCCAACTAAACAGACATGCACACTTAGGTTTCTCCAACCCAGCTGTGTTGCATAGCCGGGTTGGAGAAACACCACAGGCTCCAAGGCACTGTCTGAGCAGCAAATGGAGCCACTCAGACCAATCCTAACATGAGAGAAGAGCTGGTATTCCCATCTGGGAGCCTGCGCAGTGTGCAGCCGGAGTCGAGGATCGGGAGAGAGGAGCATGGCGGCGGCTGTCGGAACGGCAGGTAAGTGTAATTTTAATAATTTTTATTATGTGTTTAGTTTTGATTGTTTTACTCCCCCCCGCCCACCACTAAGCAATAATAGCAGCCGCAACTGGTATGCGGATGAATTGGGGCACCTGAAGTCTGTATGTTTCTCTCTAAAGGTCACTGTTTGTGTCTGGCAGTGTGCTCAGAAGACTAGCTGAGGGTGAAATGAGGGACTTTTGAGGGCCTGCTGGGAGTGTTTGAGAGCATGCCATGGGTCTCTAAGTTCTGATAGTGAGTGGTTAAGGACAAGTAGTGGGCGGGTAACTGAGCTTTCAGAGACTTAATGTCACAGCGGGTATAGTAGGGGGAGTGGGGAGTCATATAAATACATCAAACACCATGGATATGTATTATATTTGTTTTTATATGCTTTTTTTAAGAACAAAGGTATTGTTATGGCACAATCAATCCAATAATAAAATATCAACTCAATTACATAAATGTATACATTTGATAACATAGATTTACACAAATTAAAGCACTGTAGTTGCTAAAGCACTGTAGTTGCCAACACGTGTTTCGCGAACTTCTTTCTCCGCTTCTTCAGGACAAAATCAAGATCAAAACAAAAGTCAAATATGACATCAAAGTCGGAATCCATATATTGCAACCATACACTGTGGTAGCATCAAAACTACTTTGGTATAGATATAGTCCCAAGCCTAAAGTGACGCAGTCATTATTGGGACTTGGTATATCTAGGAATGCATAAAGGTCAAATGTAAGTCAATACATAAACCAGTATTAATTGTGGGCCAGTTGCATATATCCTGTGTGATCTGCTGGAAATGACACGTAATAGCATTGCAATCAAAAAATAAACTCAAACGAGTGTGTGTTAGCCTCAAAGTATCAAATAGAAATGAACAGTGCAGTCTCACCTGCACCACAATCTCCTGAGAATGTAAACTTTTTTAAAAAGGAGCTCAATTTCCTTTAAAGAAAATAGTCTGCGTTTAAAAAAAAAAACTTTCCTGAAAGGTGAACACGGACATGATGGTCTCCTGACCCAAGCAGGCCACCATCCCTGAGAAGGCCACAAATTGGAGAGAGTCACAATTTGTGACCTATCTCATCAAATTCATGAGATAGGTCGGACTACGATCTGCTTCAATTCAGAATTTTGCAAACCGACCTACTACTACATAGAGGAGGCTTATGGTAAGACGGGAGCCACCTGTGCTCTACCTGTAAGATAAAGGGTCAGGTGGGAGCCGAGCTACACTTGAGCCACAGCCCTGCCCGGACCTGCACTCAACTTTACAGGCCGGTCCAGTAATATTGGTTACCTGGTAATTACTACTGGTGAAGGAACATGTGTGGGAACTCTAGGAAATTTGTGAGCCGGCAGAGCAGTTTACAGCAGCACGGGATTATAACTTATTTCAGCCTAGGGGAGCTAATGCTATTTTTGAGCATGATAATGCAAGAAATATGAAGCACTTCAAGTAGAAGATCATACTCACAGTATAGCTTTAGTTCTACAAACTGTGCGACAGATGGTTCAGTCCTGTGAAGACATGAGCCTACATAGTCTATTGTGGAAGGTAGATTTGAATACACTGTCACATGAGCCTGAGCCCAAAAGAATCACTATTATGAAACGCAAAGGTAAGCCTATACACTGTGGCAAAATGCTTAATGCTGTGTGGCGCACACAAACACGATGCAAAGAAGAATGGCAGAGCATTGCAGCTGTTTGCCATTGGTGTCTACTACATAATTGTGGATATAAGATGGAATTATTTGCAGTAAAAAAGGAATTTTTGAAGATAGCTCTAGTTCATTTAGGCAACTCAGACATTTTTATGCAGTCTGCTCCCATTTACACAACCTTCTCCTAAAATGTTTAAGGAGCTGTCGGGTCCCCATCTAAAGTGGTATTTTTTAACCTATTAGTCTAAGGTGGGTATAAATGCACAGGTACAACGTGCCATTTTTAAGCACCACAGCACTGCAACACTTAAAAAAACAGAAATTTTGTTAAAAACTACAAAATAAATTCGTTGTTTGGGCCTGTAAGGAAACCTCTAGCCTCAAACTTAAAATAAAATGCCCCTTCATAGTAAACTAAACCTTTTTTTTATAACTAGTACAGCAGGACCCAGAAAAGAAAGCAAAGGACTCCTGGGAATGATGCGCCACTCTATCATTGGCTTTAAGGATCCTGCTGTAGTACAAAGGTACTAAAAATAAACTTAAAGCAGCCACCTTATTGTCCACTCAGGGTACACTACTCGATAAACAAGCCCACCGCCTTTAGGAAATGGCTCAATTGAATTTTCTGAGCACAATTAGTACATTGGTATTTTTCAAATACAGATTGCTGTGTAGACAATCCAAGTCCTTCATGGCCTCAGGGTAAATTACACAGCAGCCACTAACCACACCATCCACGGGCCCTTCCAGAGCTGGCTCAATGCAGGATGATGACATCGTTGTGCTGCCATCAACATCTGAAGAAGCATAACTAAATAGACTCCAAATAAAGTAATTCTTTGCGACCTGGCAAAAAAAAATGCACACCACATTACATGCATCTTGTGCAAACAGGGATAAACCTGGCCAGTACACCATGAGAATAAACGGGATGTGAAAGAATCTGTGGGGCATACATCTCAATCACATAACTTTTGCAAAGAGAAAACGTACACAACAGGGAGCAGAAGGAGAAGAAACTGCATCCCTGAAAGTTCAGTGGCAACAGCAAGAGGAGGAGGATATGCCGTATTTTGCTACATACTGCAAGCACTGTCTGAAAGTGGTAGCTTCTGGGGAGACAAATGAAATAATTTTTTAAGCCATTGAACCACCATACAAAGAAGGAATATAAAGAGTTGCACACAAAACATAAGAAATAATATTAAAATTACAAAGTTTGAAAAATATCTTAGTTGAACAATGTAAACATAAGATTAAAGAAAACTTTTAGAAAATGTTTACAAAAAAAAAAAATCAAATTGTCTAGAGGCAAAGGTCTGTATCCAATCTCCTCTGCACACTTCCAGCGGTTGTGTGCACAGGGGGTCAGGATGTATGCTTCCAGAGGGTTGGGTTAAAAGCCTGGTCTGAGTCCAGGCCTTGTGCTCAACACCCACTGTGAACGGCCATACGCATTGTTAGAAAATGAGTCTCTAGTGTGCAGAGGTATGTACCCTGTCCAAGTAGGGACCACAAACCTAGTCAGGGTAAGCCAGATACACACCCTAAATTAACCTGTGCTCTTTGGTAGCTTGGCGCAGAGTAGTCAGACTTAACTTAAGAGGCAATGTGTAAATTATTTGTGCAACACTTAAAAAACAGTAAAACAACGAAAACACCACACAAAAAGAATCCACACCAGGTTAGAAAAATAGAGCCTAATTTGATGAATAAAACAAGACCAAAATGACAAAAGTCCAATAGGTAGGACTGGAGTTATGACTTTTAAAACAATATCTGCAAATAGAGTGCTTAAAAGCATATTGCGCAAACCGGGGCTATCCGGTCGCACTTCACCTGGTCAAATCCTGTTATGCCGTCAATGTGGCCCGATTCGTGGGGCATACGAGGCGATGCGTCCACATCGATCCCTCTGGATGTAGGACATGCGTCGGTTCTGCACTGTGCAAATTGAGATGGATAGACTGCGGCTACTTCCAATATAGGCAATATGTCATTGTTGAACCACGCAGCCAGTGATGGGATGTCCTCAAATCAGGCGATGCGTCAGCGCCAATGGGGATGCGTCAGTTCGACAGGCGCAACAACGCGTATGCTTTTGTTCGTTGCAGCATAGAAAACCCACCTCCATGGGCCCAGGACTGGACTGGCACCACTTGGCAGGGCAAGACTCACAGTTGGCAGAGTCCAGGTGCTGTAGCAGGGTTGTTGGAAGTCTTTGATGTCCCTGAGACCTTAAAACAGGAGGCAAGCCAGCAACCCACTTTAGTTCTGGGGTGTAGAGATGAAGGTCAAGTCTTTCTCACTCCAAGGCAAGGAGGGCAGCAGGCAGCAAGGCAGACACAGCAGAGTAGGAGTTCAGCAAGGTCCAGCAGAGTCCAGCAGAGTGACAGTCTTTTCAGCAGCACAGCAGTCCTTCATCCTGGCAGTGGTAAAATGCCCAGAGTCCTAAAGCCAGCAAAAATGAAGTCAGCAAAACAGGAGGTCAGAAGGCAAAAAGTTTGGGAAAGCCATGCCAAGGCTGCCAGCTCCAACACACGTCCCCCCATCTGAAAGTGGGAAGAGCCACCCAACCCTCTGAGTTCTTTTCACTAAAGCGGAAGAACCTGGAGAGACCATCAGCATTGGCGCTGTCTCTTCCAGGGTAGTGTTCCACGTAAAGTCCATTCCCTGTAGGGGGAGGGACCACCTCAACAGTTTCGGATTCTCACCCCTCATCTGCATTAAACATCTGAGGGGCCTGTGGTCTGTCTGAACCCGGAACTGAGTACCAAACAGAGTATCAAACATGTATGACTTTAGCTTCTTCAGCGCCCAGACCACAGTAAAGGTTTCCCTTTCTATTGAGCTCCACCTCTGTTTCCTGGGAGGTAGCCTCCTAATAATAAAGGCTACATGCTGATCCAGGCCCCCTTCATGTAGCTGTGAGAGCACGGCTCCTACAGCATGCTCTGAGACATCTGTTTGAACAATGAATTCCTGAGGGAAGTCAGGGACCTTGAGCACAGGTGCTGTGTACATGGCCTCCTTCAGGGTGTCAAAAGCTTCCTGGTACATCTCTGTCTAGATCACCTGATGTTGTTGCTTCGTGAAAGTCAGCTATGTCACGGGGGCAACAATGGTGCCATATCCCTTGACAAATCTCCTGTAGTAAGCAGTGAGGCCTAAGAAGGCTCTCAGCTCTGTCTGTGTCTTCTGGGGTCCTCAAGCCAGAATGGTCTAAATTGTAGCCTGGGGTGGCTCCTCCTTCCACCTCCCACTTGGTGTCCCATGTAGACCACTGAACCCTGCCCTATCTGCCACTTACTTGCCTTGATAGTCAGGCCTGCACTCTGTAGAGCCTGAAGCACTTCCTGGAGGTGGCATAGATGGTCCTCCCAGCTAGAACTGAAGACCGCAGTGTCATCTAGGTAGGTGGCACTGAAGTTCTCCAACCCAGCCAGGATGTGGTTCACCCACCCCTAGAAGGTAGCATAAGCATTCTTCAACCCAAAGGGCATGACCAGGTCCCAGAACTGGAAGTGTCTTTCTGGTGTAGAGAAAGCAGACCGCTTTTCTTTCCCCCTCGGTCAAGGCAATCTGCCAGTACTCAGACGTTAAGTCAAACATGCTGAGGAAATTGGCAGCTCCAAGCTAATCTATGAGTTCATCAGCTCTGAGGATGGGGCGCGCTCCAGTCTTGGTAACTGCATTGAGCCCACGGTAGTCCATACAGAACCTAAGTTCAGGTGTGACACCTAGAGGGGCAACCTTGGGGAACAACACCACTGGGATAGACCAAGGACTGTTTGAGGGATCAATAGCTCCTAATGTCAGTATCTTGGAGACCTCCTCCTTCATGCTGGCTCTCAGCTTGTCAGACAACCTGTAAATGTTGATCTTTACAAGAGTGCTGTCCCCAGTATCAATATCAAGGGTGCATCAAGTAGTGAGTCCTGGGTAAGGGTGAACAAAGAGGCAAACTACCCCAGCAACTGCCGGCAGTCTCTCTGTTTATCTAGGGTGAGTGCAGGGGACAGGCTGACACCCTCTACTGACCCATCCTTCACCTTGGAAGAAAGGAGTCGGGGAGAGGTTCACTCTCCTTTTTCACCCCATCATCAGTAATCAGGTGCCTGGTAAGCTCAGACCTCTTGAAGTGGTGTTTGAGGCAATTAACACGAAGGACCCTTAAAGGGTTCATAGGAGTCTTGAGGTACACCAAGTAGGTGACATCACTCTTGTGCTCCTTCACCTCATAAGGCCCAGACCAGCAGTCTTGCAGGGCCCGGGGCTCCATGGGCTCCATCGCCCACACTTTTAGCCAGGCTGAAACTCATCCAGAGTGGCATTGTGTTCATACCTGTGTTTCATGTCCTCCTAGCTAGCTTCCAGATTCTTCTAGGTGAGTTTCCGGAAGCGGGCTGGTTGGTTGCAGAGGGTCAGCATGTAGCTGACCCCATCCTGAGGGCTTCACCAGGCGCTTGCTCCCAGCCCTCCTTTATGAAACTGAGAGACCCTCTCACAGGGTGCCCATACAGAAGTTCAAAGAGGCTAAAGCCAACCCCCTTCTGCGATACCTCCCTGTATGCAAACAAAAGGCATGGCAGGATGATGTGCCACTTCAGCCTCGTGGGTTCTGGTAGGCCCATAATCATGCCTATTAGAGTCTTGTTGAAAACTTTCAACAAGCCCATTGGTATGAGGGTGATAAGGAGTGGAGAATGTGCAGGTTATTCACAATCCTTCCACATGGCCTTCATGTAACCTGACATGAAGTTGGTACTTTATGTCACCTCCTTGGGAAAACCCACACGGGTAAAGATCCCCATCAGTGCCCTGGCCACAGTGGGTGCAGTCAAAATCCTCAGAGGGATAGCTCCCGGGTACCGGGTGGCATGCTCCACCAAGACTAGAACTAATCTGTTGCCCAGGGCTATCTTCGGGTCCAGAGGCCCAATGATGTTGATGCCTACCCTCTCAAAAGGGGTGCTAGTGACAGGAAAAGGTTGCACGGGCCTTTCACTTTCCCCCTGGCTTGCCACTTGCCTGGCAGGTAGGGCAAAACCTACAGAAAGCATCTGAGGCCATCCTCATTTGAGGTCAATAGAAGTGGATGACAAGCCTGTCAAAGGTCTTGTTTTGTCCCAAATTACCTGCCAGGGGTACATCATGAGACATCCCCAGTAGGAAGGCCCTGTAGCACTGGGGGACCTTCAACACACAGGTTGTACCAGGCTCAGGAGACTTAGGTTCACTACACAGGAGACCATTCCCCCGGTAAATCAAATGTTTGCCAGAGGCGGCACCTGCTGCCTGGGTCTCAGCCTGCTGCCGCAGACCCACAAGAGAAGGGCATTCCCTCTGTTCCTTGCAGAGGTCGTTTCTGATGGGACCCGCTTCCTGCTGTCAGTTAAACAGCTCAGGCAGGTTCCCTAGTTCGGCCACATCATCCCCTGCAGGTATAGTGGCGTCCCCCTCAGGTTCAGCCTACTCCCGGTCTGTGGCAATCTCAGGAGCTGGTTTATCACACCCCATGCCCTTCCTCTTTTTGGCAGGCACCTCGACCATTCTTCCAGGCTCCAGGTCATCTTGACTAGCCTCTCTGGATGGCATGGACCCTGTGGTCAGGCACACCCACTCAGGCAACCCTACCATTTTCAAGTAGGAGCTGATCTCCAACTCCTTCCAGGCGTTATGCTCCAGGTCATTGCCAAGCAGACAACTCACAGGCATGGATGAACTCACAGCTACCCTCAAGAAACCTGAGACCAGCCCCTACATTCAAAGGGGACCAGAAGCACTGTGTAGTGGCTTTCACTGTTATCAGTTGCAACAACCTGGTGGAACACATTAGGGACTACTGCTCTGAGGACGCCAGATAACACTGCATGGTGGTTATGCTGGCTCCTGGGTCTCTCTGAGCCTCCACACTCTGCTCATTGATGGTGACCCACTGTCTGTACTTTAGAGTATTACCATCCATGTGGGTTCTCTGCACTATCTCTCCGTCACCCAGGGACACTAGGGTAACCTCTACTCTGCCCCCAAACTATCTGGGAGAATCTCCTTCCCAAGCACTACACTAGCCAACCCCATTGGCTGCCCACCAGCGGGTGGCTGTGCCCACTTGGGACACTTGGCATCTCCCTTGAAGTGCCCTTCCTGTTGCCACTAAAAGCACTTCAGGGAGGCCTTCCCTGCCGACCTTCTGCCAGGGAATCATTTCTTCTTCTTCTCTGTAGGCGGATGGGAGTCCTGACCCAAAGAACTATTTTGGGGCCCTTTAGAGAACTCCTTGATTTTGGTTTTGTACTCCCCTCCATCTTCTGGTGAGGACTCTGGCCACCCTTGGTGTGATCCTCCCAGATACCTTCCTGTGTACCCTGGTGCTGACCCAGCGGTCCGCCTCCTTTGCAAGCTCCCTGGGGTCAGAGTGCTTTCTGTCAACAAGATGGTGGCACTGATCTGGAACACAAATACTGAACATGTGCTCTTTTCCAAACAAATTATACAGCCTCTGGTAATTCTTTACCTCACTGCCCTTCACCCAACTATCCAGCACCTTGCTAAAGGATAAATCCAATCCACCCAGGTCTGTTGGGATAACAACTGATTGTCCCTGATTAGGGCTTCCTTAATGGAGGGGGATACCTCATCCTATCATCCCCAGGGCCGGACTGGGAACTGAAAGCAGCCCTGGCAAATTTCCCCAGACCAGCCCCCGTCTGGCGCGTCGTGACCGAGCGCAGCGAGCGAGCCCGACCACTACTAGGGTGGTGTGGGGGGGTTCTCCCGCCAAGAATATTTTGGAAAAAGACAGACCAAAATGGTGCATTTTAAAGCACATTTTTCATTACATATTTAATTATATCAACTTTCAAAGCACAGTAAATAGTAGATGATGACCTTAAAGAGCACCAGGTTACCCACCCAGTCATATGTGTACCCATAGACATTCTTACAGAGAGCACCAAAAATAGACTGAAACATACAAACCTCTATTAGTAAAGGGGCAGTCCTTTTTGATCTGTTTTAATTGTTTTTGAACATTGTAAGAAATTGGGGTTGTTGGCCGACTGTGGGTATGACGGAGGGGCGGCTTCTCCATTTGAGTGGAGGAGCGTCGCCCCACAAAGAAGAGCCCCAGTCCAGAGCTGAAAAATAACAAGCATTTGCAATGCAATAGGTCTCGCAAATTTTGAAAATTAGAGCTCTTGGTGTTAGAAATGACAATGGTTTTTAATTTTGTTTTCTGTATATAGTGGAGTGATGATATTTGCATAGTGCTATTTCTATTCATATGACCTTGCGGCGCTGGAGAACCAGAAAATGGGAAATAGGTTATAAGGAGGGGGGTGGAGGGGAGACAAGAGTAATATGCTGGCTGTGGAAAAAAAGTAACTATGGAATTATATGCTCTTGAAGCCTCAAGATTTTAAACTGGACTATGTATTTCACAAACATGACACATAATCCACAACCTTCTGCATAATCTTAGATTACAACACATTGTAGCTCAAACAAAAAAAAAAGCATGACACGTGGTGATGGGCACTGGCATGTTCTCTCTAAAGTTTAATTTGGCACCGTAGAGTTGCTGATTGTTGAATTTAAGTGCTAAACTGTTACTAATGTGGTTAATCTTTTCCCATCCAGTAGTTATTGTTACAGATATTGTTATTAGTAAAGCCTTTTATGTGCAATAAAAAAAACCCTTTCAAAATAAACATAGATGCACAGATAGACACACACAAACGTGCAAGCACGGATAGAAAGAAACACGTATACACAAACGGATGCATAGAAATGCACACATTTGGAAATAGCCAGCTGCAGCCGCATACACAGATAGACGCAGCCACACAAGCATACACACACACTTACGCACAAACACACACATACAGGCACAAGCACATAGAAGCACAGACACACGCTCACATAGACAAGCACATAAGCAAGCATGCACATACATATACAGCATTAACAAGAGGAGATACATTTACAAACTCACACATGCATGCAGATATATACAAGCACACATACACAGGCACTCATATATACCTACGCATATGTGCACTCAGATACACATGCATGCAGGCATGCACGCACACATTTACACGCACACACTCTTGTGTTTCTTGTCTCACCCCTGTGAGGTGTATTGAATTAAATATTTATTTCACATTTTTTGCAAATGTAAGCATTTGAAGTGCTTTGACGGGGGCAGATGATAGATGGCGATAACAATAGAGAGAGATGAGTGTGTGAGATGGAGGAGAGCGATTTGTAAAACACAGACGGGAGAAATAGAGATACAGGTTTAAAGAAACAAAAGATGTTAAGGACAGAGAGCGAGATGGGGCAACATGGGTGGATGGGTACATAGAGAGCAAGAGAGAAAGGGGAGACAGATGAAGACAGGTGAGAGAAAAGGTAGAGGTGAATGTGTAAGGTGAGAGAGAGAGGTGGAGGGAGAGAGAGATGGGTCGACGGGTGAAGAAGTAAGACGGAGCAAGAGAGAGAGTGGGATGAAAAGACAAGAGGATGTGTAAGGTGAGAAAGACAAAGAGGTGAGAGAGAGATGAGGAGACAAGAGATACGGACATGTGAGATAGAAGGAGAGAGGGAGGAGAGAGAGAGGGAGAGATTGGGAGACGTGTGGGCTGGCAATTGGGAAAGAGGGAGGATGGACGAACGAGATTTGGAGAGATAGAGAGACACTTAGAAAGAGAGCACGAGAAAGTGAATGAGAGATAGGGAAACAGGGTGTATGATAGAGACACAAATCAGCCAGAATAAAATGTTTGCACAGAGCATGGAAGGTAGAGTGAGGAGCTGGGACGGGGTGTAACAAGTGAGAGTTAAAGGCGCAGAGCCACTGCACTTTTCTCCCAAATACTGCACCGAGGCAGGATCTGAATCTACGGTCGAGTTTTTATTTCTCTTGAGGTTTTTAGCAGGCACGTACAGCCAACAAGCTTGCCTACAGCTGTTGTTACAAATTTCAGGTAGAAGAACTGGAAAAATACAGTTTTGCCTAGGCCTTCAGTAAGTATATCCACCGTCTTGGTGAATGTAATCTTCTTTGCAATTGTAGATTTATTTGAAAAGTTCCGGTTAAAGACAAGCAAAGACACTAAAACGCACATATAAAGGCTTTCAGAACAACAATGAAGCAAGTGGCTTGCTGGAGGCCTTCGTTAATGAGCACATCTGGATTCCCACTACTCCAGAGGTGTCAGGTCGAACAAGCGGAACACTCAGGTGGTACTGCATTGCAGGTAGCACACCGCAGGGTATGTGAGAAACCTATTTTGTGACAACACGGGGGATTTGAAGAGTAAAAAGCTGTTAAACTGACCAACAATGACATCTTAAATGTCGCTGGGAGTATGGTAAAAATACTTGGATGAAGAAAAAAGGAGATGTACTGATAACATGAGGATGGTCCCAGAGGGAAATGTATGTCCATAACGCAAGGAAATTGAATGGAAAAAAAAAGGACTAACATTTTAAACAACGCAATGGAGTTGTTTTGTGGTTCGAGAATAAGTCTGCATTGTTTGGTCAATAGTTTGGTCTATGGGAAGGGTAGCTGGTACAGCAGTGTTTGATGTCTGTGAGGAAGCAAAATAAAGAGCGAAAGAAGGCAGACGAGAAGACAGGCCAGTGAAAGGGAGCACAAATAATTTAAAAATAAACCCTAATTCAGAAATATGAAAAAGAATAAGAATCTAATAAATCAGTAAACGATAGCTATCAGCGTAGCCACCACAGAGCAGTATTAAACATTGCAGGGTCAGCAATTGGGCCTGCAAAACCAGCCCCCTCTGAAAAAACCGGCCTCTACACCATCCGGCCTACCGGGGGATTGCCCGGTGCCCGGAATCGCCAGTCCGGCCCTGATCATCCCCTCTAGGACCAGTAGAGTGTCCCTCCCCTCATTGGGGATATGCCTCTACAGACAAGCCCCCCAATCCTCTTCAGGGACCTTGTGCATCTGTAGGGCAATTTCATAATCTTCAAACCATCTATCTATGTCATCTCCCACCACAAAGTCAGACACCAGACCCTTGGGTATGTGGACCCTCCTGTTAGAGGGCACTGAAGAATTGCTGCCACCAGTGGACTCAACTTGCATAGCCTTTATGTCCAGTTCCTTCAGGCTCCTCCCATGAGGCAAACGCTCCAAAGCAATCCTATCCTCCATGGCCAATTTTGTTTCCTCAAAAGCCCTTTTCTCTGCTGCCATGTCCAGCTTTTACTCATCTAAGGCCTTCTCCTTCTCCAATTTGAGCTTCACCAGTTGCAATTTCAATTCCTCTCCTCCAGCTACTCTGAGGACAGGCCTCTGGATGATATACTGCTTCCTACCCTGATGGGAACAACCTCTTCTGGCAGGATGGCAGGATATTAGCCCACTGTCCCACTGACAGTCCCAGATTCTCCAGAGAAACCTGGTCTATCTCCTCATCATAATCATCCAGTTCCTCATCCTCCCCCTGTGGGGTTGCAGGTACTGCATCACGAGCTTCTATCCAGCCCCTCAGCCACTTTTGCCGCTCCACCTTCCTGCTGAAGCCCTTAGTAGAAAGTTCAACCCCCTTGCAGAAATCCTTGAGCTGAGCCATACTGTAACCCAACTTTGGCCAGCTCAAAATCAATTTTTGCAGGTGCAAGTACAGATGTAGAACCTCCAGTCGGAGACATGATTTTAGGAAAAAGCAAAAATGTCAATCAGGGAGAACAGAAAAATTAAAAGTGCCAATCAGAGAAGTAGAAAAATAAAAAAATGCCTATCAGAGAGAATTGACTCGAAATGGTCTTAGGTACGGATTTGTAGGGTACACCAAATTACTGTAAGGCACTGCACACACACAAGTCCTATTCTCACAGCTGATCACCAATGTTAATAAATGGGTCTCTAGTTGGCAGAGGTTTGTACCCTGTCCAAGTAGGGACCATGGTCCTAGTCAGGGTGTGTCAGATACACACCCTATATTAACCTGTGCTCACCCTCTGGCAGCTTGACACAGAGCAGTCAGGCTTATCATAAGAGGCAATGTGTAAAGTATTTGTGCAACACTTCAAACAGTAGAACAGTGAAAACATCCCACAAAAATACATCCAGCCAGGTTAGAAAAACAGAGCCTAATTTACTGAACAAAACAAGACCAAAACAACAAAATTCCAATAAATAGAACCAGTGTTATGATTTTTTTTAAATATCTGCAAATATATTGCTTTAAAGCATAAGGCACCAACCGGGGCTATCTGGCTTCTCTTGACCATGTCATATCCAAAGGATCAGGCCAATTGTCAGGGAGCGCGGGGCAGATAGAGGGACCAACCTAGTCCTGCTGAAAAAGTACCTTGTTGCGCCATCAACAGGGCCTGATGCTTGGAGCAGAGGAGGCGATGCGTCGGTGTAGATCCCTCAAGATGTAGGTGATGCATAGGTTGCGAACCGCGCAAATCAAGATGTGTCAGTGGCTTCCTGCGATGTAGACAATGTGTCATCGTTGAATTGTGCAGTCGGTGATGCAATGTCCTCAAAGCAGGCGATGCGTCAGTGCCGAAGGAGATGCGTTGGTTCTGACCGATGCAACAACACCCATGCATGGCTTTTGTTAGTTGCAGCACAGAAAACTCACTTCCAAGGGCCCAGGACTGGATTGGCACCACTTGGCAGGGCAAAACTCACAATTGGCAGAGTCCAGGTGCTGTAGCATGGTTGTTGGAAGCCTCTGATGTCCCTGAGACTTCAGACAGGAGGCAAGCCTGCAAGCCCTTGGAGTCACTTTGGTTCTAGGGTGTAGAGTTGCAGGTCCAGTCCTTCTCACTCCCAGTCAAGGAGGGCAGCAGGCAGCAAGGCAGACACAGCAGAGAAGAGCATGAGTCCAGCAAGTTCCAGCAGAGTACAGCAGAGTGACAGTCCTTTCAGCAGACCAGTAGTCCTTCTTCCTGGCAGAGTATCCTCAGGTCCAGAACTGTACTAAAGTGTTGGTGTCTGAGGTCCAGTATTTATACCCAGTTGTGCCTTTGAAGTGGGGAAGACTTCAAGAGAGGCCTTTGAAGTGCACAGGGTCCCTGCCCTTCCTGCCCTGGTTCCAGAATCACTACACAGGGGTTTGCATCCCTTTGTGTGGGGACAGGCACAGCCTATTCAGGTGTAAGTGTCAGCTCCCCCCTCCCATCCTGCCCAGGATGGCCCATCAGGATGTGGATGGCCCATCAGTTATACCTATGTTTCCTTTGCGTGTGGCTGTATGGAGGGAATGCACAAAGCCCAGCTGTCACCCACCCAGACGTGTATTTAGGGACAGGCAGAAGGCCATTTTCAGACTTGCAACTTAAAATCAAACTTTACGATAGGTGGTGTTTTGAAATTATGAGTCCAAAGACACCAAACTGGGAAATTCCATCTTTTCCCAATTGGAAATTGCACTTATAAATTGTAATATGGTAATCCCAATGTTAACCTATGGGAGGGATAGGCCTTGCAGTACTGAAAAACAAATGTAAGAGTTTTTCACTACCAGGGCATGCAAACCTTAAAGGTACATATCCAACCTTTTAAATACACAGCACCCTGCCCTTGAGGCTGTCCAGGGCCTACCTTAAGGGTGTCTTATACGTGTTAAAAAGAAGGTTTGGGCCTGGCAAGAGGGTTAACTTTCTAGATCAATATGGCAGTTTAAAACTGCCCATACAGGCCACGCAGTGGCAGGCCTGTGACATGTCTAAAGGGTTACTGAAGCGGGTGGCACAATCCGTGCTGCAGGCCCGCTAGTAGCATTTAATTTACAGGCCCTGGGCACATGTAGTGCACTTTACCAGGGACCTATAGGTAAATTAAATATGCTGAATCCGGATAAGCAAATGTAACCATGTTTTAAGTTGAGAGCGCAAGCACTTTAGCACTGGTTAGCAGTGGTAAAGTGCCCAGAGTCCTAAAGCCAGCAAAAATTATGTCAGCGAAACAGGAGGTCAAAAGGCTAAAAGTCCAGGGAAACCACGCCAAGGATGCCAGGTCAAACAGCAAGGCATACTAGTGTTGTCCATCTGAAGACAGTGTTACACATGCTACATTTAGAACATGGTCACAAAAACCCAGAAATTCACAGACAAAAATAAAGGCTAAAGTGATGTTATATTTAGGCATGGTGATAAGATCATAGCTTACATTACAAAATGATAAATTATCAGAAAAACACGAATGTTGAAGTAAAGTTATAGTTAGTTGACAAAATGAGACAAGAACTAATGTTAGAAAGCCAAAAATCACTGAAATTTGTCAGTTATAGTTTAGTCAAATAACTATAACTTGTGCCCCCGTCATCCACTGCTTATAACTTTACATACTGAATCACTCAGGATACGTCTAGTGGCATCATTGATGATATCGCTAATCACATCTCTGGCATTAAGTCATGCATCAAGAAGGTTCCTGTGAAGACAATACTTCCAGATTACATAGCAAATCATTGTATGGAGGCATGGAATGCAACAATAGGTTGTATAGGGAATGGTCCTAAACTCTCTGGAGGGTCTTGCTGCTGGGACAGATTCTAGTTTCACAACTTTTCTTGTTTGATTCAGTACCCTGAATATACTATACAATATAAAATAGAAGTAGACAGTCTGGATTATCGAGATCTGACTTTTTGCAGAGAGAAAGGGATAATGAGTTGGTTTAAAGCCCTGCTGTTTAAATAGTAGACTTCCTGGGAACATGCCTTTTCTCTGTAAGTTTAAAGGTATCAGGATTCCATGAATCTTGATATTCCCAAAGAATGGCTTTGCCTTTGGAGAATTCAAGAGTTATAATAGTTCAAACACACCTGCTCTAATTCATATTAGTGCTGTATTGTCTTTGACAGTGTCCTATTTGTCTATCCCACCCTCCTTGTCTACAGGTTTAATCATAATGAAGGTGTGTTGTAGTGAGCAAATTGCCACTCTCTTTTTGTTAATTGTTCTACGAAATCAACGTTCACCTGCCACCAACATCTGTCTCACCATAGCCTGTAATGAGGATGGCATGACCTTCTTGTCAATTAAACTTAGACTTTAATATCCAGTGCCTCAAAAAACATTAGGGCACTGATTATTAGTGGGTGAGTGTTTTCTGACCCCTACATAAACTCCTGTTTGTGCAGGGGACAGAATTCCATGTTGGGTGTCATTTAACATGCACTAAATGCCTCACCCTACATTACATTTTAACAGATGAACCTTATCGAAATTGTGCAGGGCAAGAGTGTACGGTATTTGCCGTACCATGTGGAGTTTGGTGTGTTAAGCACCAACATCTGCATGTTATTCCCCAAAAACACGGACTAGGCACAATTTATCGCACCCTGACATATCGATATTTTTGAAGTATGATAAAGGGCAACTTGATTCCGACTAATTCGGAATGCAATGCAAGAAAGACAGACTAGGCCTTTTAATTGTCTCAAAATATGTACATTATATATAAAAGGACAGCCCTTGTGAGGTATGCCCTATTTTATTCGCTCAATGTAAGAGAAAGGATTCACTTAAAATACATATGTCCCTAGATCAGTTGTAGATCCCACCATTTTCAATTTATCAGAATTAATTTGACTTCAAGGCAAGCTAGAATTTTTGGACATTGTATGATATATAAATTTAACACCATTAATATTGAAAGAATGACCAATGTTGAAAGCTACCTGCGCTACGTATGAACTGCAAACAGACTACACATTACTACAGCGAACCACAAGACATTCTCGTTTTTACCTAGGCTCACAGTTTGGTTTGGTTGCTGTGTTACTTAAACCTTTACTGCCATGACATTCTGTAAGAACATTTCTAAGTTCTGGGTCACACTGCAACACACCTACAATATTACTGTTGAAACATCTGTACCAATGGTTATACCCACTGTACCGTATTGCATAAAATCGCACTAAAGATGGTTTAAAAGAACAAGAAAAGCGTGACAGCTTGGAACACCTATTCAGACAGTATGAGCTGTATGAGATTTAGGAGAAAAGCACACTTAGTAAAACCAGCTCTTTTGACTCCTTTCTGTTGAACAAGTTTCCTAATATTGTTCACCATGAATGCTAGCTATCAGGTTGACAAAACCAACATAATGAATGCTATCGCTAATGAAAAAAGTGAAAAAATTACATTTTGCAGGTTTGTTTTCCCTCAATTTCTTTGCAGCATTTTTTCATTTTCTTGACCAGATGGTCTCCTCTCAAACCAGCGCCCACCTCTCTCTGTGCCACTTCCTTTTTTAACTGCACTTTTTTCCATTGTAATCTTTTGTTTTTTTCAGAAACACATTCTACCATTCTCCCCCCCCTTATTTTTTTAATTACTGCCATCATATTCCATTTTTTACTGCAGAATTCTTTTAAGGTTGTAGGGAGTCCAGCTTTGCCTCTAAAGTATTACACTTTTTCTGACCCCAATAGACCCATTCCTATTCCATGATTTTTTTTTTTAGGTCTCGCCTAGGCAGCGCTTGCACTGTCTCTTCGAGACATGCTGTATTCAGAACTTGGGCTTTAAGCTCCGCCCATTTCACACCCATATTTTTAATTGGCTCTTGTGACTGCCTTTTTTAAATGCTTTTTTTTCCTTTGGTTAGTTTGTTTAGTAGTCACTCCTTAGTCCCCCCTTTTCTACTCTTGTAACCTCCCATAAGAACTGCCCCTGATACATGTGTTGTTACTTAGTATGTGTTATTTATGGTTTGTGAGCACTATTTTGTTCATGACTTTCTTGTAGCTGCTGTTGAATGACGCTCCCTACCCTCCCCGCTCCAAGGCCAGTGTATACACAGTATCTTTGTATTTTTTTTAAGCAGCAACGTGAGCTTTAGCTCTAGCAATGGTAGATGCGCGCCTTACATTTGTTATTCACAGCTCGCCAAACTCTTTGTTTGTTAAATTTGATATGTTTTTAAAGCAGCACAGCACGCCGTGCTTGATCTTCAACAATGACGGTAGCGCACCTTTCTTTTAGTTTGAGCAGCTCGCCCAACTGTATTTTTTCATGTTATATTTTTTTCAAACAAGCGTGGCACACCACGCTTGATCTTGAACAATAGCATCCGCGCACCTTTCTTTTCTTTGGCGCGGCAGCTTGCCCACTGCTTTAAATGAGTTTGACAAAGGTGCTCATCCTGAGAACAGCCAGCTCAGTGCACAGGATTACACTGCGTGTAATGGATATCCGGTAGCCCGCTCTGCCCATGCTAGAAAGCAAACAGAGACAATGGCGGCAGCGTGCTTTTCTTTCATTTTGCGTAACTCACCCAACTATATTTTTTCTTTTTGCAACAGTTTGTTCCTCCGTACAAGGAAACAGTATAGCTTTACCTCCCACCTCGTAACTTTAAAAAATGCATTCACTTTAAAAAGCCTTGCTCCTACTCGGTACTGCAAGGTTTACTGTCACAAACCCTATTGCGCTTCCACTACCACCTCTCCAAACATTAGCCTTCGCTCCTAGAAATTAATAACTCACATATAAATACCGCCCTATCCTTATATGATACAAAGTAACCCAACAGTTAATAGCCCAACCTTTCCCTCGTCTAAAGCCCAAAGTACAGTGGTTATCGCGTTGCCACACCTCACATTTACATCTCAACGCACAAGGGGGCAGATTTACGTTCCCTGGCGCATCCCTGCAAATCAGCAGAGATGCGCCAGGGAAGATGCGTGACGCAAGTTTACCCTTGCGCCACCACAGATGCGCCGCATTTACAATGCTGCGCATCATGGCGCAAGGATAAACAGATGCATGACGCATCTGTCGGCGGAGGGTGGCGCAGTACTGGAGTCGTGTCGCAAGTGCGACGTAACTCCAGTACTGCTCAGGGGTGCCCTATACCTAACATGCTGCGTCACTCCCTTACGCCTGCTTGAAGCAGGCGTAAGGATTTGACGCAGCAGGGACGTAAAGTGACTCCGTGAAATCTTGTAGATTTCACTCGCGTCACTTTTACGGGGCTTCCTTGCGCAGGAATGCCCCCTGCGCCAGCACGCCCACATGAAACCTGACGCAGGTTTCATGTGGCGCAGGGCTTTACAACGTGACGCATCTCCCTAGATGCGTCACGTTGTAAATCCCCCGCAGCATGGCGCATGATTTGCGCCGCTGCTGCATCACAAAAGTGACGCAACGGCGGCGCAAAAGTGGCGTAAGGGGCTTGTAAATCTGCCCCAAAGTATTCAACTGCTCAGCCATTTATAAATTTATAAATTCTATTGCAAAGGCTCACAAAACAATCCTAGCTAACTGCTGAGCATTCAAAATTTTCGTTCCACGCTACTGTTAAATTCGAAGCCGGATTATCTCTCACTCGCATATGGATCAAAATGATTTCCAAGTTCAATTATTTTTCATTATACATCCAAGGACTTCGCATAATCTAAATTCTCACTTATTCTCAGGTAAAATGAACACGACAAAATAAGTAGATTTTCGTAACTGTACTTTAAAAAAAAAAAAAAAGACTTTCACGCCACATTAGTAATCACGAGGGACCGAACCCCACATGTTATGCCGTTTAATACACCATAACAAAACCATTCTGCTAGCTATCTTAGTTCAGCCCGACCTGTACTCCAGACAGTGCTACAAGCTGCCTATTGCATTTCTAATTTCCCTAACCATGTTGCAGGGTGCAGTAACTTTTGTGGCCAAAAGAGGTCCCAAGGGACACCTAGTGACAGCCTGTGGTACTGCACCGGTTCCCTGCTTTGTGCACAGTAGAACAGTAAATATTGCTGTACCCACAATAATGTGCTGCATAGCTAAATACTTATAAGTTCCCGAAGGCGAGAAAGATTGCATTGCAAAAGCTTGTCTTTACTTACCATTTGTTTCTGCTCACTTTTCTCCAGCCCATCCTTTGCAACTTCTTCCTTTCCGGGTCATGTAATACAATGGAACTCGACTACTGCAAATGAGATTTTTCCTCTGCACATACGGTTGTTTCATATAAATTATTAGATTTTCATAGAAATTGTATTGCACCTGGTTGGTGTGTCTCCAAAATGGCGATTCACCAGGTTGGGGTCGTCACTTTGGAAATTTGAGGAACTTTGGAAAGTAATAGTAGGGTAAGGAACGCTGTGAACATAGACAATGTGCAGTAGTCTTGGACATATAAATAGGCTGTGTGATGTGCCTCTAACAGGTGGAGAGACTCTGTGAGACACATTTGACCCACTGGTCTCCACTGCCTTTACTCTGTGACCATTCACTAGTTGTTAAATATATTCTATTACTTGTATTTTCTGGACCCTTAAGAGAAGCATATGTTGTAATATGTTGTAATATGTACACGAAAATAACTTTTAAAGTAAGCTGTGGCGTAGCAAGGATGCAATGAATGGAATCGATATGGATGGAACTCAAAAGAACCTGGCTGGCAATTTAAAAACAGCCCTAACTGAGTGGAGAGCGTCCCTCCCGCGATAACTACTCGCCCTAAAGTAACCTGCTGCTTTCTTTATCCGTCTATCAAAGCTCAACAGTCCCACTTCAGGAAACAAATACCGGGAAACTTTCTCTTTCACTCTCAAAATGTCAACCTGCTAAATAACCTTCCTATAAGTATTACCAATTTCAAAGAAATGCAGGTGAGCTAATCCGGAGTCCTGAGCCAAATGCAAGGCGGTTCACCTCGGGGAAACTGTCAGGGAATTGTTAACTTTGTTGGTTTTCCTGCTGTGACAACTAATCTCCCAAGTAAAACTTTTTTTTAATTTTTTTATTTAGCCATAAGTGCAAAACAAAATACAGTAAAACTTTCTATTGCTCTTTGAGAATTGACGTTAGAAATGAATCTTACGTTGTTGCTGTCCCTTAACAACAATACCACACCAGTAGGCGTTCTAGGTCTTCATTCTTTGTACTTGCAGTGGGACTAACTTGACTGCATCATGGGAAATGAACGACCAAATAAACGAAGAATGCCTGCCAGCAGTGGCAACCGCTCTAGCTACATATCTGGTAAATAATGTGCTCTTCAGCTCTGAAGCCGCAGGAGTGAATGCACAGCAAGTTTCTTGTTGATTTTCTAGTCTTTATCACCATACCTGCTGGACCTTGTTACCCCCGATGGTCAAGTGCCCAAATGGAGTAGCTTGGTTGACCAACTGATGTGCAATAGTATTAGTGGTTTCTGGGCAGTAGGAGTAAATCACAATATCCAAAGAACTGACTATATCAGCTCTCATTACGAGTGGCTTCTGAAGTCTGCTGGCGCAGTAACAGA
Organism: Calotriton arnoldi; assembly: GCA_963921515.1. Taxonomy (NCBI): domain Eukaryota; kingdom Metazoa; phylum Chordata; class Amphibia; order Caudata; family Salamandridae; genus Calotriton; species Calotriton arnoldi. The sequence continues at coordinate 716,266 of CAWUFW010007831.1, read as the reverse complement.
GGTTAGTAGCCCAATGGGAATTTGACATTTAATGTCACCTTGAGTTTTCAGCTTAAGTCTAAGCCAAAGTCTGGGTTAAAGTCTGAGCCAAAATGAGGAATTCCTGGGGGAATCAGCCACAGAGCTTCTGGTAATTCCGAATTTCTTACTGTCATTCAGGGTCCTACTTGTAATGGACCAGCTTTACCCCCAGTATGGGTATCTCCAGGGGTGAGGAAATACCATCCCACTGCTCGGCCCACTTGTAATGATGCATTCAGTAGCAACTGACAGCATCTGAAGATCCAACAACAAACGTTCCAAACAACTTGATTGAATGCTAGTTAGTGCAAAAGAGTGGTTGAATTTGTCAGTAAGTTGAATGTAGGCACTGGGAATAGATTAATGTACTCAAGAAACCCACAAACAGCGAGACATGAGAAGCAAGACAGCAGTCAGTAAGGGCTGTCATTGACAGTGATAAGCCTGCAGTCTGTCAATACATTTGTATCATTTTTAGAATCTCTGCTCTCAAAGAAATTGGCATTTAGGTACAGGTCAGTGGTGGCTGGTGACATTTGAAAGTGGTGGGGTGTGAAAAATGGGGTTGACTTTTATATAGCGAGCGAAGTGAGCAAGCTTAATGGACAAACGTGTCCTGGGGGGGGTTCTCCTCCCGAGGAAAAAAAGGAAATCAGATTGGCAAATGGCGCATTTGAAAGCAAACTATTTAGTGTGAAAACAAGGTTTATAAAGCAGTGGGAACATATAGGGGCCAATTATGAGGTTGGTGGTCCAACCCCCCGACCACTGCGGTCTCTCGAAGACCGCAGTGCCGACGGTTTTCCACCCACCATATTACGAGTTCTGCAGCCTGAAACGCTGACTGCGTCAACAGCGCAGTTCCCGCCTGGGCTGCGGTGGTCTGCAATGTTGGCAATGTGTACCCTGACACTGTCAGGGCTGCGGTTTCCCACCGAGCCTATTACGACAACACAGTCGTACTGGCGGTCTCCTAGCGGCAGTTACCCGACGGCGGTTGACCGTAGTGGTACGCTCGCAGCAAAGCACCACAACATTGACCATTGGATGAATTGAAAATCTACACAGCTGATGCCCTTTTGCCAAGTGAAAATGCCTGAAAATCACACTATAAAGCACACCCCATCCCTGGGCAGGATCCTTTGCATCTCACCTGCAGCACACAAGACAGGACACACCGTTTACACCATAGTGAGCTAAGGCAGCCCTTTTTTCATCTTCCATCATCTCATTTAGCACACTCCACACCCTTTAATTTCAATATACCTTGTTTTGTTACCTTTCATTTTGTCACTCATATGTTTTTTATAGCCATGCCTTGCCCCAAAAATCCACTTTTCACAGAGACTGAGTTGACAGTCATGGTGAATGAAATCATTAGGGTAGTTTAGGAAGGTGGAATCTGACTGCATGGTTACCCCCACTTTTTTTCTGGTGTTTTGCTGGTTTTTGACTAGTCTGACTGGGATCCTGCTAATCAGGACCCCAGTTTATCTGCTTACTCCCTAAATTGGTTGTGCAGGTACTTTAGGTACACTCCAGATTGGATTCTGGGGTACCCTTATAAGTCCCTAGTATATGGTATACTATGTACCCAGGGCATAGGTACCCAAGAAGCCTCCCAGGGGCTGCAGCATGTATTATGCCACCCCTGAGAGACCATTTATTTATTTATTACATTTATAAGGCGCAACAGCTACCCAAAAAGGGTTTCCCGGCGCCAAGCAGATCAGAGACTGAGATGAAACGGCTAACAAGTTATTGGTTAAAGAGCCAGGTCTTCAATGATTTGCGAAATTGGACGTACTCTGTTTCATTTCGAAGAGCAATGGGCAGGGCATTCCAAAGTGAGGGACCTAGATATGCAAATGCCCTTCCACCCATCCGAGATAGTCTAGTTTTGGAACGAAAAACTTCCTCTGACTGGATGAGCGGAGATTGCGAGGAGGGACATATGGGCGGACCAGAGATTGCAAGTACTGCGGGGCAATCCCTATTTTGATTTTAAACATGTAGCTCAGGGCTTTGAACTTGATTCGGTTCTCCACCCTGAGCCAGTGCAAATCTCGTAAATGGCCAGAGATAGAGGTGGCTCTAGGAACCCGGCAAAGTAACCTTGCAGCGGAGTTTTGGACCATCTGCAGCCTACGAGTCACCTCCTTATTTGAACCCAGGTAGAGAACATTTCCGTAGTCCAGCCTTGAGGTGATCAAGGCCTGCACTACTGTTCTCTGAGTGGGCTCTGGTAGCATCCAGATGATCTTTTTTAACCACTTCAGGATGGTGAAACATGTGGCAGCTACCTTGACAGCTTGATGATGCATACTGAGCGAGTCATCCACGATGACGCCCAAGTTGCGGACTTGGCAGGAAGGTAAAGGAAGTACACCCATCTCGCTGGGCCAGTGTTGAGGGCCCCAGAGATCCTTATTTTTCCCAAGTATCAAGACCTCGGTTTTCTCACCGTTGAGTTTGAGGTAATTTGATTGCATCCATGATGTGATTTTGCTCAGGCCCTACTGAAGGGGTGATGGCCTGGCCGTGCTCTTCATGGAAAGAGAGAAAATGATTTGGGAGTCGTCTGCATAGGAGAACAGGGTCAGCCCAGCATCTTCCGCAACATCAGCAAGAGGTCTGACGTACAGGTTGAAAAGTAAGGGGCTAAGAATGGAGCCCTGAGGTACCCCGTGGGGTGATGAGTGAATGTCAGAGCTAGCTTTGGGGGAAAAGACTTGAAAAGTGCGATTTGTAAGAAAGGAAGTTAGCCAGTTCAGAGCTAAGCCACAGATGCCTAAAGATCTTAAAGTTTTAAGTAACACAGTGTGAGACACCGTGTCAAATGCTGCACTTAAATCCAGCAGAATGAGGGCCACTGTGCCTCCCGCATCCAGATAACAGCGCAGCCTTTCCGTTACCCCCAACAGGGTAGTTTCCGTTGAGAAGCCAGCTCTGAAGCCCGATTGAGAGGGATGTAGAAACCTTTGGGTTTCTACAAACAAAGAAAGCTGTGCGTGAACATGTTTCTCTAAGATTTTCGAAAAGGCCGGTAGCAGCGAGATGGGCCGATAGTTGGAGGATAAATCGGGGTCGGCATTGGCCTGTTTGAGGAGAGGGAGTATCATGGCATGTTTCCAGTCAGGCGGGACAATGGCTTCCTGCAGGGAGGCATTCAAAAGGTCCAAAACAACAAGCAGGGATGGCGGCTCCAGCTGTTGGAGCACGGAGATGGGCAAAGGATCCCTGGGTGATCCTGATTTAATGCTATCTAAGAGCTTTTTAAGGGTAGTTGTGTTTAACAAGGGCCATGTGTCCAAGAGGCTAGAAGGTATGTTAGGCGCCCTATCCTGATCAACAAGCGTATTGTCCATAAAGGATGGTGCTGATGTTACTAGCGGGAAAAGGTGGTTATCACACTGCGCATGCACTATGTCCAAATATATTTTCTCAACCTTCTGGACAAAAAAGTAGCCAGATCCTCGCATTGCTGTTTGTTGAGTGAAGGGGGCCTAGATTGTGTTTTGGAACCTGCAAGCTCCTTAACCATTTAAAATGACACCACAGGTCTGTTACAGCAGCCTGTGTAAGGTGGTGCATGCACCCCATACTTAGATATAGGTTCACTATATCTATCCTAATCACTGCACATATAAACCTATCAGTCACCCCTATGGCAGGCCTTATGAATCCTGAAGGCAGGGTGCTGGTTTTATGTGAGAGGGTGCCCATACATGAGCAGAGCTCCTCTACAGCCTTCGTAACCTCTGTTCCAGGGTTGTCTGTGATGCAGCCAACCATATATACTTAAGTGCATTATAACCTAGCGGTAAATGCTAACTTTAAAATGGCTGCATGGAAAAATGTCGTGTTTGGTGTCAAACACCTTGGAATCATACCCCCACACCAGTACTGGTGTGGGAGGTATGATCCCACCCTCCTAGAGGGAGAAATATGACAACACCGGTACACCCGGTACCAGCTTTCTTGACACTGGCATCACAAAATGGATGCTGCCAGCCACAGACACGAGTCTGCCCTCCTGCTGCTGGATGAAACTCCGGCAGGGGAAGGCTTGACAATAGGCTTCCTGTCACAGGGAGGTGTGACCACCTCCCAGACAGGCTTTAGTGTATTGGGGCTGGGTGGGTGCACTCTCAGAGTGCTTTGATGTCTGCACTGGGGCACATTTGGTGTCCCTGTGCATAGTCCAGCTCAAACCAGTTGCAGGAGCCATTTGCTCCTGCTCTGGCGCGAAACTGGAAAAAGGACATGGGTGTAGCCACCCCTCTGTCCTGACCCTCCCATAGGTGGGTCCCCAGAGTTAGTCACACCCCTTCCTTGGGTATAAAGTAGGAACCCCTGGCTACAGGACTTTGGATATTACCTGGACTAAACTCTGCTACAAAAACCAAGTACTTCAACAATCTGCACAACGCTGGATGACTGAAGAATCTCCCTTGGAGTAAAGGAGTTACTCCCCTGCTGAGCAGGCACCTAAATGCATCTGACCGGTTTGCATCTACGAAGCTCCTGAAGGACTCTGAAGATTTCTGCAATACAGGAGGTGGGTTCCCTTGGTCTCTGAGGTCGATCTGCGCTCTCAGCAATTCTGAGGCCCGTATCCCTCGTGGTGACTGTGCAACCCGAACCCCTGGGCACCGTGTACATTTGCAGCAGCATATGCTTTTTGGCAACCCCTGAGGCTGTGCTTTGGGCTACTTGTAGTCCTGACCCCGAGCAGTAATTCCACTGAAGATTTCCGGCCTACACTCCATGAGTGTTCCGTGGGCTGGTATTTAGTGATTCAGCTTGAGGTCCCTTTGCAATCCCTGGTCCGTTGGCCTGTGGGTCCCTGAGAAGGGAACTTTAACTTTCAGTGGGCTTACCTGGTTGCTCCAGATGTGCCCTGACTCTCCATTGCTTGGGGAGTCCCCAGGACCTTGCTGGTCCTCACAGAAGCATCTTTCCTCTCACCGCATGGGTCACAGTGGCCAAGGCTTGTTGGTGTTCAATCCGGACACTGAACCCCCAGCCCTCGACATCCTTTGCGGGACAGCTCGAATCCGGACTTTGGTCATCGCAGATGTCTCCTGGCCCCTGTGGCTGCAGAGTAAAGCTTCACCTCTACACACCTGAAACACCCAACATCGGTGGGCATTCGATTGCTCCGCTCCTGGTCATGTGAAGTGACCCATACTTTGTCCCCTCTGCTTTCAGGTTCTTCTCATCTCCGATCCAGGCTTGGATCACACCGGACACTTTTCTTCTCCACGGCAGCAGTACTTCTTCGCATCACGCCATTGAAAACGACGAGGGTTTTCGACACCACTTGACCCCTATGCACCCGACTCCTCTGGGATAGGTAACACGGGTACCTCGGTACTCTCAAGGGTGCTGGCCTTAGAACCTTCTATGTTTAGCTGGGTTTGCTTAAAGTCTGCTCCGAAGTGTCCTTAATCTGTAAATTTCCAACCGCGACTTTCCCATAGAGTTGTACGGAGCTCGCGTCTGTGTTCACACACTGCACCCGTCCTCCGTGGGTCCCCTGTGTCACTACTTTGGGTGGTTCCTTGGGGTCCCAGCGATTCTACGTGCTCTAGGCACTGTGTCTAGTCAAGTCGTGGTTTTTATACCACTTTCTTAGTTTATGGTTTCGTGTCCCCCTGGAGCCCACTGTGTATTGTGCTATTTACTGTCGTTCTAGTGATTTAATATTGTGTGCTTTGTTCTCTAATCTCATAAAGAGGTTAGTAGAGAGTGTTTAGTAATAAATTCATATATTTTATATATACCTGGTGTGGTTCTCCTTTCATTTGGTCATTCAGGAGGTTATATACTGGTAAAACAAGCTGCTTCACATTCCTTCAAGACTTAGCCTGAAGGCTGCTCTCCATAGCTACCACTAGGATAGCTTTCAATAAAGGTTGTCTTTTACCTAATCATCAATAAGGGTCGTTTGGACTGGTGCAAGGTGCCCACTTTAATTAGTGGACAGCATATGCCAGGCCAACTTCTCACAGGTAGAGCCACACATTTTTGGATCGCAAGTCCAACATACTCCTCTCAGTAGGAAAACGGAAATGTGGGACAGGATAGTCTACAAAGTGAATGCTGTTGGTACCACCCTGCTCACACAGCAGGAAATTAGGAGGAGGTGGCACGCCTTGAGGTTAAAGATGCGTACCCTGGCCACCAAGCACCACCTGTAGGCCCAGAGGACTGGTGGTGGCCCTCGCAGCAGCCCTGAGAGAAGAAGGTCTTGGCCATCCTGCATACTGAGGGCATGACAGGAACACCTGGGGGAGTGGAGTCTGGTAAGTTACTCTTCAATAACTGTCACAATACCTTAATGTCCTGTTGCCTCCCAAATCTGCTATTGCTATTGTCTTGTCTCTCTATTTGCAAGACATGCAATCTACAAAGTATCTGAGATGTTAGTTTGTCAGTGTTAATGTGGAGTGTTGCATACAAGATCAAATGTATTATTCTCCATTACATGCCACATCTTGGAATGCTATTTGTAAGTATATAAATAGAAACATATCATCCCAGGACCCATCATATGTGTAAAAATGTAAATGTATGGTCGATCCCAAATGCATGTTGCAAACAGGTATGTAACACTAACCAGTTGTCAAGTGTTGGTAATTCAACACAGAAATCACTACAACTACCATGAGGCCCTGCGACTGCAACTCTAACCAAGATGCCATACTCCTTTTGCCCCTTTTCACTTGTCTGCCATGTTACAACTGATTTTCACTTATCATGCAGGCTACCGTTTGTCAAGTGTTGGTAAGTTGAGATAGATAAAGATACCACTACTGCCATGAGGCCCTGTGACTGGAATTCTAACCAAGATGCATACTCCTTTTGCCCCGTTTAACTTGTCTGCCATCTTACAACTGATATTCACTTATGCAGGCTATCGTTTGTCAAGTGTTGGTAAGTTGAGATAGAAAAGCTACCACTACTACCATGAGGCCCTATGACTGTAACTCTAACCAAGATGCCATACTCCTTTTGCCCCTTCTCACTTGTCTGCATGTTACAACTGATGTTCACTTATCATGCAGGTTACCATTTTTCAAGTGATGGCAAAACTACATAGAAATCATCATCATCATCATAATTTCTTTATTTCGGTGTGTACACCATAAAAGAACAGGCACATATAAATTCAAACAATGCTAAAACAGTTTAAGAAAACCTAAAAGTCCGTGTAAAAACAATTTTGAATTAAAAATACATTTGAGATTTAAAACAGTGAGAAGGTTGATCACATAGCTTAGTCCATGGTTAAAGTTTAAGAAAATTCATCCTAGCCCACCACATGGAACTTAAAAAACGTGATACAGAGTAAACAATAAAAAGATCGGTATTATATTTTAGGAGCCTGAATGCTTCTTTACAGTGTGTTGTGCCAAGGTTCCTACACAACTGGATCAACCATCTGTGTCTAATTTTGTGGTAACCCTGGTAGAAGAAGAATACATGGAGTTCAGACTCCTCTCCCGCGCTTCATGCAGGACACCCCAATGTAATACCACTGGACCATTTGTTGGTGAAGGAACGCAGAGGGAGGCAGCCATGCCGAATTTCCTGGCTAATGCCATAGAAATCACTACAACTATCATGAGGCCCTGTGACTGTACCTCTAACCAAGATGCCATACTCCCTTTGCCCCTTCTCTCTTGTCTGCGATGTCACAACTGATGTTCACTAATCACGGACTGTGCAATGTACATACAATGCTCTATTCAGATACATGTCTGACTACTTTGCTTGATAGTGTCCTGGTCTCCTCAGCAGAAACTATTGATGGCATGAGTGACACCATACAACTGTGTAACTCTAATATATGTAAGCCATGAAGACAATGTAGCTGATTAGCAGTGGCAGATAACCCATGAACTCTGCACTCCTCACATGATGAATAATGCAAGGTGTGTGCTTGCCTTTATTATATACAACTAGGCCTTGGAATGGTCAAATGCATGTTACGACTACAATGTGTTCGTTGAAATGTTTTGGAGATGTCATGTTTATCCCTAAAGCCAAAATGCCACATATCAGCACATCTAATGAGATGATCAATTCTACTATATTTATTGAATGTCTCCAAATGTCTAGTAACCAACTTTAACACCACGCAATTAGATTAAAATACTAATCTCTACTTATTTTGTTTCATCCTACGTCTCTATGTACTGTGACACAAACAATGTGGATGTAGATCCCACACTTCCATCGATAACAATGTTCTCTATTTCTCAACAGGTCGATCGGGCACAGCAGATGACCAGAGCTTAGCCACCAAACAGACTCCCGCTCCACCCCAGGATGAAGCCCTCAGTGATGACAGCACTCCTGGAGAGGTGGACATGGATGACGGTACTGGCCCATTTGGTCAGCCTGGGCAGACGGCAAAGGTGAGGCTCACTGTGCCCACAACACCTCCAACCCCAGCTGCCACAGCACAGCCAACCCCTGCACCCCTATCATGTGTACCTAGCACAGTCAGTAGCATCTTGTGCCCCCCAGTCCTGGATTCTGAGGTGGCTATCACCACCTCAGTCACTGAGGAACCTGGAACCAGTGGAAGGGTGCAGTCTGTGCCAAGGGAACAGGCTTGTGGCGGTAGGATTAATTGGAGGGTAACTGTGGGCTCGCAGAGTGAGCCCACTGGTGCCACTGACAACCAGGCTGCCATCACCCAAGTCCTGAGAGTCTACCTGGACTCCAATGGGGTGATGGGCCAGGTACTTACTGAAATTCGAGAAATGGAGCAGCAGCTGCAGAGGGACACATACCAGGAGGTGGCCGGCATCAACACCAACCTGGCCTCCTTGTTTGGGGTGTTGTAAGACATAAACACCATCCTTTGCAGGGCTTTTCCACCTGCATCTACCCCTTCCTGTGGTCCAAGTACATCCAGGACATCAACATCAAACGCAGCCACAGGAAGGGAGGCCCTGTCAGAGGAAGACATGTCTGCAGACAACCCTGTCTCAGCAGCAGCGGATCCCCCTCCCTGCAAAAAGAGGGGACGTCAACCCAAAAATCCACGAGGTGGGTATGTCTAGACACACACCACCGCCAGTAAGAAACCTCAACCCTAATGTCCTCCTGTGTGTGCAACACATTCACTTTGTGGATTATTTCTGGACATGTTTCCATATCTGATGGGAGAAGTATGTTGGACTCTGGACTCCAGACAATTTTGGGCTCTACAACGATGGTTTCATCCACCTTGACTGACTACTTCACTTTTGGTTTTCCCTGTTTAAATGTTTGTATACTTTTTGATATTATCCTCGTTCACATCAATAAATACACAAGTCAGCAATTTATTATCTCCTGTTGTAACTCTCACATCTACCACTGTATATGTACTACCATGTGAACTTTACAATGCCAAAACTAGGGACTTCTGGAAGCATGGAAATGTATGTAAACAATGCTCAACTCTGGATCACTACTATGTCACAACAACACATACATATAAGTGTCTGGTCTGATAACATCTTTATTCCATTGTTCAAATCATAGGCTGACATGATGTCAGAAACATAGCAAATAAGACATGACTCAATTTATCTGTGTCAGTGATCACATATTCAGCTGCAGACCTACACAGGGGATACATCTGACAATATCCTCTACAAGAGGCAACATTAAAATAGATGTACATCATCAGCTGGAGTCATAGTGCCAACATAAAAGGAATCCCACATCTATTAAACAAATAAACAGACACATTTCAGTGCAACAGTTTCTGTCTACAGGGTCATTCCAATCCAGTGTTGCTTGCGTTTGGTGGAATGTCACAAAGGTAAGTGATGTGCAACAAGTACTTTGGCCTACAATGAGGAGACACAGTAACAGCTACATACAGTTCATTCACAATGACGATTTAGTCAATATAAAGGCAGATTTGCATGATTTGGGCCCAACACAACATTTTGTTGGATCACATGATGGCACACATATTGCATTAGAACTAACACATCACACGGAACAAGTCCAATGTAAGCCACATAAGTTCCATCCTATCACAGTGCAAGCTGTCTTGGTATAGGCTTTGTACACCCAAACCCTGTGACAGACATTCTAGGACCAATCCATGTCCACTTCGTACGTCTGAACAGCATCGTATACCTGCTAATGTCACAACTTTGAAAGGTCCAAATGAAGATGCCATGATGAAGGAATCTAAAACAGACCAACACAGAAAGATTAGCTAAGAAACCGTACATATGGCACAAATCACATAGTCAACTTCTAGAGAACACAGTCCGACACAAAATTGTAAGCAAAACAGAGCTACACTAATAAAACACCCTTTACCAGATATTGCCAGAGCCATATATTCCTAGTATGTAGCATTAATATCCTACTCACATCATAACAACAAGAGTTGCAATAATAGTTATTTCGTAACATCTCATACCATATTTACACTCAGGAGAAGAAGTTTTGGATGACAACTTGACGCAAGTCCATTCCTTCCTCTTCACCACTATCATTATCATTTGGCATTTCAGGTTCCTCACCCAGTGACTCTTCATGGCCTGCATCGTCTGTGATATAAGGGAGGTTCCGTCGCAGGGCAATGTTGTGGAGCAGGCCAAGGTGATCTTACACACCTTCCCGGGTGAGTAAAGTAGGCTTCCCCAGTCTTGTCCAGACATCTGAATCTGGCTTTCAGAAGCCCAAAAGCCTGCTCCACTGGTCACTGTGTTCTTCCATGGGCCTCATTGAAGTGGACTTCCCCTGGTGTATTAGTATTCCTCAGCGGTGCCAAGAGCCATGGCCAGTTGGGATACGTTGAGGCTAGATGGAAGACAGACAGAAGTGCAACAATGAGTTACACACTTTTAGATCATACTACCTGACATTACCACACAAAGTTAGGACAGATCACACTTACCTGCAGCCAGGCCCTCTCCGCTAGTAGTCGTGACATCAGCTGGGGTATGGTGCTTTTCCGCAGTATGATGGAATCATGTGCAGATCCTGGGAACCGGGCACAGACGTTTGAGATACAAAAATTCGGTAAGCAGACAACATGCACGTTGATAGAATGGAAGTGCCTCCTGTTGCGGTACACTTGATCCCTGGCTTGCGGTGGTACTAAGGCAATTTGGGGGCCATCAATGGATCCAATCACATGTAGTATGCAACCAAATCTATAGAAATCACCCTTCATAGTGGCTAAATCCTCATGTCTGGGGAACTGGATGTAGCTGTCCACGTGTTGCAACATTGCTCTAATATCCTATTGGAGTACTGAACATCGGTTGTGACAGACCACCAGAAATAGTGACAATGAATTGAAACGAACCTGTGGCCAGAAAAATGCAATACTGACATGAGTTTCACAATAGGTGTGTTATATGTAGGATAAGTGATGTGAAGTAGGAGGTCAGCCTCTAACTGATGACATAAATCCAGTATTGTTTGACGATTCAAATGAAATTTCTGGATCACATGTCTTTCTTCCATGGTCTAAAGGTATGAAATTGGGCGCTACACTGGAGGCTAGAGTTTCCTCCCTGTCCCAGGGTACCTATGTGAGGAGTAAAAATATAATTGTGCATTGGTCACAGTGTCCAGAGTAACATATATACACAGTAAGGCAAAAGTCATGTGACAAAACATAACAGCTTCATGAAGCATTCCACATACTTCACATCATCATTGTCTACTGTTAAACATCCACCAATAATCCCCAATGTGGCCTTCTCATGTATGTAACAGAACTGTACACATCATCAATTCAGAAAAGTTAAATTTGCACTATATTAAGGTTTTCATTACATTTCATGTGAAATACTGCCAACCGTGGTGTTCAGTGCACCATGCATATTTTGCCTATATGCACAGCAATGCATTACACAGATGATGTTTTGCACTGGACATGACATGTGAAGGGAATTTTCCAAATGTAACATGTTATGCCTCATTTGTAGTGGTGGTGGCACACTTAACAGTCACAATTGCTGTCTTTCTTACTGCTAAAATAGCGGATGCCTGACATTGAATATAGGACATTTGGGACCGCGCTGTGGGCTTGTGCCACCATGGCGGACACAGCCATAGGCTAACGTTGGTGACAGTGATGATCGCAGTCCAATCACTTTGTGCATCTATGCTGATGACTGTGTACATGGCGTACATGTACGCCACGGTTTGCGGTCTGTCACTTCCCTCCTGACACTGCTGTTATCAACACCTCCTCCACTTCAGCTGCTGTTTGCCACCTCTGGGTGCAATCATGTCAGGCCAAGCAGGTGAGAGTGCCCATCCCGTCTCTCCAGAGGAGCTGGAGACCCTGATTGAAGAGGTCCTTCCCCTGTATGGCCCGCTCTATGTCTCACCAGAGGAACAGGTAACTATATCAAATACAGTCTTTTTACTCTGTTCAACTTCTTCCTTTCAATTCCCATAGGCTGCAATGTGCCTCTGAGTCCCAGAGTGTAACCATATTGTGTTGTTTGGCTTTCAGGGGGGTTGTTCATATGGATTAAAACATCACCCTAATGTAGAATATCTCCAGTGCCTGTTGCTTCCTGTGATATATTAGCAGTTGGACAGGTGCTTCCATCTGGGTTGACACTAAGAATTTACTATGTTTACAATAGAGTGGAGAATAGCAGTAAGGAGACTAAGGTAATTAGTATTTTGGAGCAAGCCCTTCTGGAGAGCCCGGACAAGGATAGGCTTTTGGTAGCAGGGGATTTAAATGTCACCTTTGCGTTGGTAGCCTCTCCACTCGATCTAATACAAGAACAGTATAACCAATGGGGTATTCCTTTGTTAGATCTACCCATAGTCAGGTGGACAGCAAAGGCAGGTCAATTGCTGGCCATGACACTAAACTGTGATCTCAGGGCTAACGGTAGATGTCACTCTGATTGCCAAGGCAAACTGACTTTTAATAGGGTAGGATATAGTAGCAGAATTGACTACTTTTTGGCAGACGTAAAGCTCTGGCCGGCAATTGTGGATATGAATATAGTTTACCGCTTAGATAGTGACCATAATGCCCTTTGCATGCTGTTACGGGATGAAGTACCCACAGCCCAGGTATCTTATGGCAATAGAGACACGGGTTCCCTCTCGTACACCAACATTAGATCAATTAGATGGGACTGGGTGATGAAAAACCCAGACGTATTGGAAGTGATTAAGAATAGTGTAATTGTCACTCATGAGTCTCTATCAAAGCTCCCTCTCGCTTGTAGAATTGAGAATTTTGCATGTGTCTCATGTGATGGTGGCCCTATTACATGTGACATGACATAGAGTGCACAATACATGCACTGACTGTACAACAGTTCCCATTGGTACGTACTGGTAATACAGTGAAATGAGCATGCAAACATTATTGGTACCATCAGCATTAGTGCCTACAAGTTGGTCACTGTGCATTTGCCAGTTGATGGTTCATCTGCAATAGTGTTTGAAAACACTCATTCACTGACTGGTAACATGCATATGGGAGTGAGATGTAGAACTGTAGAGATAATATGTGAGTGTCTACACTGATCCGTACAAGGCAATCTGAGTTTGCAATACCAAAGAGTGCTGTGATGTGCCAGCCCTTTAGGATGCTAGTGATCCCACATCTTCCTGTCATAGATATTCAGTGACACCCAAAACCTTCAAAGGTGTATTGGCTTGTAGGTGTGCAATCTATGAATAGTGTTATCACCTGTACCAAGAAGCATTGGGTATGTTCACATGGCTACGTGAAGTCTTGTGCTGTGTGAAGCCTAGTATCTATCTCCCAAATGTTTGTACCTCAATGTTTTCAGGCAATCTTATATGCTACATGTGATACATAGCTAAACTATTTCTGTACAGATTTCATTAGACTTTTCAGTTAGTGGATATATAATGTAATTTGGAGTCCAAAGTCTCATCAATGTGCAATGAGCATTTGCATGTGACATGATGTCTGCCACAACACTAATTGATGGTACATTAATGTTTGACTTGACATTTATGACAGCATGATGTGTTATGAGGAATAGGTGGATCGGTTGAACTCTGGGCCTTGTGTGAGCATTGTGTAAATCTCAAAATTGTATCCATCCTATTTGTTTATATCATTTTACAATGGTGTAATACAAGTGCCAAAGTATGCAAGGTGATCAACTATCCTAGTATAGACATAAGGATGGAGTGTATACAACTCCATCAATGCATTTGGGCCTGTCTGGGGTTATGACATGAGTGGAACCAACTGTTTGCAGGTTATGTAGCATGCATGCATGTGCACATGCTAAATCTGAAGCCTATAGAGGGAGAACGACCTTCACAACGCGGTCGTTACACCGCGGTATGTTTACATCGCGGGCATTACAACGCAAGTCGTTACAACGACTTGCGCTGGATGGCGCACTAAGTTAAGGAATAGTATGATTTACTATTCCAACACCTTCCCTACTGTAACGTAGGCTGGAGTTGGAATAGTAAATCATACTATTCCTAAGTCCAGCGCCCTCCAGCGCAAGTCGTTACGTTGTAAGGAACGCGATGTAAAATACCGCGTTGTGAAAGTATGCGTGGTAACGTCATACATTCCTATAGAGTGAACCATGAAGCTGGTGTGATATGTGCACTTCATCAATGTTTTCTGTTGATTTGAGATGGTCAGGTGTGGAAACACAGTTTCAATAAACCTATTTTTTCATGCCATTTCAGATACACCCAGGGCAATTGAAGGAGAAGGGGCCAACATCGGTGGGGACACAGCTGGTCATAGTGGTTCCAGACATGATTTCTCAGACACAGAGGGACCTGGTGACCAGGAGGGTGTGGGGAGTGCCACGGGGGACAGCAGCTCAAGTTCGCCTTCATCTGAGTCATCTTCCGGTGGACACTCCCGAGTGGTGGTGGATCCCACAGGATCAGTACAATCTACAACCTTGTCCGCCACCCCAGTTCCATCACCACCCACTCTGTTGTCCCCCAACAAGCTGGCCAGGCATGCTCCCCTAAGAGGAGAGCAGTCTCCTTCCCTCCAGGCACCTCAGCCCCTCCCATGTTAGCCCCAGTGCCCTGAGGGAGGAGGCTATTGACCTTCTGAGGACCATCTCTGTCAGTCAGAAGGCAGTCCTGAATGCCATCCAGGGGCAAGGCAACCAGCTGGCTCAGATGGTGGCCTGCCTGGAAGGCATTCACACTGCAATGTCTGGCCTACAGAGATCTTTTCAGGCTCTGGCCTCCTCCCTCACAGCAGCCTTCAACCCATCCCAACCTTCCATCCCACCTCCTGCTTCTTCCCCATCTAAATTCCATATTCCCATTCCTGTCTCAAGCACACGCACACCTAAGCAGGCACACACTCCATCAGATGCAAGCACCACACACAAACACAAAACATACAAAAAAGACAAAAATGCAAGCACTCAGCAGACACTCACCTTCCTCACCACGCCACCACCCCCAGCATAACCCCAGACACCACACCAACAGGCACAGATACCTCCACACCCATACCCCTAGATACCACACCAACAGGCACAGACACTTCCACACCCACAACCATACCTCCAGACACCACACCAACAGGCACAGATACCTCTACACCCACAACCATACCCCAGACACCACACCAACAGGCACAGACACCTCCACACCCACAACTATACCCCCAGACACCACACCAACAGGCACAGAAACCACCACAACACCCAGCATGTCCACAGCACACACAAGGAAAAAATGCAAATGCTCAGTCACCCACACAACAGACAACGACACAACACACAGTACAGACAGCACACACAGCTCACCCTTCCACTACCTCTACCTCGGTGAAGATGTGTTGTATGCCCTTAGCCTTGTGAAACCTGAGCCCACCCCTCCCAAAGTCCCAAAAACCCTCCCAAAGACCAACCCATCCCTTCCACATTCCACTTCACCCTTGAGAAACCGGATCCCCACCCCACTGAACCCAGCCCAAAACCCAAGGAAACCTCTCCCAAAATTAAACCCACCCTTCCCTGATCCACAGCACCCCCACCCCCCCCAAGTACCATCTTCGAGGTGCCTGCTATACCCAATGCATGCCCCTTTGTGAGGATTTTCCCTGGTAGTGTCAGAAAGGGCAAGTTTGGTGGCACAGCATTGTGCTGTGGCACATGGTTCCAGAATGGACTGGCCATTGGCCTTTGTTTTACATCATGTTGTGACATACTCTTATTAAAACTTTTCATAGTTTGGAAGACATTGGTCCTGCCTTTACTTTTCTAACTATTTGATGTTATGGTATATTTAGTGATGTGTGACTACAGTTGTGTTTGTTTCAACCCTGATTGCTGATCCAGTTGAAGTAGTTAGTATGATGTGACCTAGGACCCAGTGCTGGAGTTACACAGGACAAAGGGAAATGTTGTATGGATGTCTATGTGGGATGAAGTCTAAATGGGGCAGACATTGCATTGGGTGTTATATTATATAGTAAGCATTGCAGCTTGGGCTGGTCACTGTCAACATTATTTAGGTTGCAAGTCTCCCTATGATGTAGGCTGGATATGTGTTTGAAGTGCTCAAGTTAGATATGTAAAATACCTTTCTGAGATTCCTATAGTGTGCCACCCAACCGGTATTTTGATTTCTCTCTGACATTTTATTGAATCCAGATGTATAACATAACAACTGACATACACCTAAAACCTGCCAGTACTATTGGCTTTGTCAATGGTTGTTAGCTGTTTAAGATAAATTAGTAACAACAATGATTTCTTATAAATAATTAACATAAGAAATGTTTCAATTCATAAATTGTGAGACTGTGAAATAAATATTATTGAGGCCCGTGGAAGAAGTATTGGCCTTCATTTATGTTCATTTTTGGTTAGATATCTATCCCCTTTTTCTCTTCAGCACTCCTCTTTTCACTCTGCCTGGAATGCACTTCCTTGCATCTCCCTCACTTCACCACTCTTACATATACACTGCACTCACTCACATTTAGGCACTTTATTTTCTTTTACTTTTGACTTGTAAATATTTTGACATCTGTTTACCCTCTTCACACACATTTCCACAGAATTTCAATTGGAACTGGAAAACATGACCATTGTTCACTGTGATCTGCAAAGAGGCTAAACCACTACCAGGAACTTTGCTTTGCCTTCAGTATCAGCGCCAGAGCTCTCAATCAAAGCCCCTCATAAACACCTGGCATGACTAAAAGTATACACTAAACAAGAGAAATAAGATGCACATAAAAAATACAGAAACACACCATTATCAAATAGCTAACACTTTTGGGGAATGCAAAAGTAAGTAAAACGTGAAATAAAAGATGAATTAAATCGCTAACATGCATTACCTTAACGTTTTTAACATTCATTGTTCGTAAATCAATCCATGTTTGGGGCATTGATGTTAAGGGCATGAAGACAGGACCAGTTTTAACGCCATACAGCATGTTACTGTCTTTACTATAAGCACACATTTCTCCGTTTGCACTTGACTCATATATTTGGATCAACTTAGCAAGGGCACAAAAACCCTGCTCGTCTTTAGGATCAATTTCACGGGGGAACAAATACAGCCGCTCCACTTCTAAAGGGGCTCGAGACTAGGGGTGGATGGTAAATTCCACCCCGCTGGTGGAATTCGCTGAGTTTTGCCCACTCCGTGTTACGCGTGTAACGCGGAGTTCCGTCAAAACTCCACCAACCGTGCGGGACAGAGTTTTTTCTCATGTCCAGCTCGCCAATGGTAAGTTGGTGAGCGAGAATTGGCATCCCCAACAGCGATTTGCAAGCACTAGGACGGCACCCAGCAAGATTTTCTCAATGCCGGCAGTCGCATGTGGATGCGGCCGTTTGCAGTGAGAAAGCTGCCACTCGAGTAGGCAGCAAAGAAGCATCGCCCTCTGGCACGCTGCATGGTGCTGTTCACACTGAACAAGCTCCTGGTGCTAAAACTCAGTGTGACGTGCCGATTATCCCCGCTTGCGAAACTCTGAGGAATCTTGTGGAGTTTTCATGTAACTCAGTGGAATTCCGCAGATTGAAACTCCACGAGTTCTGCCCACACCTACTTGCGACCTGCAACCAGGGAATGGGGTGTCACTGTGGGGGAGGTTAGCATGACCAGGGGTCTCAGCACAATATAAATAACACAAGATTAGTATTATAACACTTATCATTACCATGGAAAAGGCACCAAATGACACGTGATTTCATCCAGTCTTACCGTGTGACGAATGGGAAAGAGTGGGATCTATGCCTGTGAATGATGGGCATCTGGCCTCACACAGAGATGCAGACTCCAGTGTCCAAAACCATGCTGCTGACAGCGTCACTGGCCTACAGTGGATACCACCATAGACTACAATGGCAATTAAAGGCTTTAGAAAGGTAATCCCTGCTTCATGCAGAGAGTTGATTTACTACCTGGCTTCCGACTCCTGCTTCAGAGCGAGGCAGGGCACGCACCCTGGAACAGGCAGCTCAGACTTACATACATAGATTTGTTTTTAGATACAATCATATTTCGAAATAAATCGATCTATTTAATATTTTTTGAGGTAAACATGTTGGAATTTCATAAGGGCACAGCCAAGAGCCGTAATGGAGAAACCGCCCATGGATAGACGTAAATACCTGTTCTGGGTTACTTCATTGGTCACAAACAGATCACAGTTTACAAAGTCCACTGAATTTGTTACTCTTCACTTCAAATATGTGCCCAAATCTGGTGTATAGAAACTCAGTACTGTTTCTCCTGTAAAAACATAATATATTAAGGGGCATTCCAAACCTGAGGTTCTATACATAGAAAAGCATTATGTCTAGTTCAAACCAGATTAAAACAACTATTGCATCACCTAATTCGGACAGTAAGAGGCAGCATATGGCACGCTTAGGGGGCCATTATGCGCTCCATGTAATAGTATTTTAATTACGGGGTGCATTAAATGCCTCACCCTTCATTAAATTTCAACAGGTCAACCCTGTCGAAATTTTACAGGGTAAATGTCTACGGTAATTGCTGTACCATGCAGATTTTGGTGTACTAGGCACCAAAATCTTCACGTTATTACCCCCCAAAACTCGGAATAGGCACCATTTATCGCACCCTGGCAAACTGATATTTAGGAGGTGCGATAAAAAGCACCTTGATTCTGATGAATTCGGAATCAGGGCATGAATGTTTTCAATATTTGTTGAACCTTCTAGGTTAGAAGGCAGGACAGGTAGAAATAAGGGGCCAGATTTACAAGCCCCTTGCGCCACTTTTGCGTCACTTTTAACATGGGAAAAGTGACGCAAAAGTGGCGCAAGGGGCTTGTAAATCTGCCCCAAGATGTCTAGCAAAGCAGGGTAGTATTGCTTTTCCAAGCAATGCAAGGAAGTTATTCTAGGCCTTTTAATTGTCCCAAAATATGCAGAGTATTTATAAGAGGAGGGCCCTTATGAGTTATGCCTTATTTCATTCGCTCGATGTAAGAGAAAGGATTCAGTGAGAAACATGTCTGTCTCTGGTCCTAGGTCCCACAATTTTCATTTTATCAGAATTCAGTTGACTTCAAGGCAAGCTGGGATTTTTGGACATTGTATGATTTTTTAAATTTCGCGCCATTAACATTAAAAGTGTGGGGGGGCGTGGTTTCGGCGCCGCACAAGATGGCCGCCTGAGCTGGAGGCTCCGCCGCACCGGAACGAATAAAGAGCCGCGGGTGCGTTATTTCGCATCCCTCACAAGCGGACTCCAACATTTTATAAATCGGAAGATGCGGTGAACCTGATGAGGGGTTTTTGAATACGGAGCGCATTACGCTCCTTGTCGTTTTTGCCATCGTTGCGATTCCCTCAGCGAGCCTGTCTTCTGGAAAGCTGTGCTGTCACCCTCTAGCGGAGCACACCTTGCCATGCGACCCCTCATGGAAATGACGGCGGAACATCTTCAGAACATGGTGAGCCGCTTTTCGTTTTGATGTGTGGCACTTTACCAACTTTCTCGCCGAAATTCAGTGTACCTCAGAACGGCCGCCATCTTGTTTTTCATTTTGCTTCCTGAGGCCTTCTACTTTCTCCTCACGGCAGATACTGAGCATGCACTCCTCAACTGATTGCTGAGCTTCATTGTTCCTTCTGATCCTGGAGATGGTTCTCAGGTTTTATTTCTTCACAAAATTAACAATATGCTAACAATTTTTTTTTTTTTTACGCTGACATATTTCCTATGGTGATTTTTCAGGCAACCTATGTGTCAACTTTAATATCTAAGCTACTACCTCATACCTTTGGACTATTTTTACGGGGAGTTCTGCTTCTTGATTTCAGTCATTCGTCCGCTTAAAATTGCATAATTCTCTTGGTGGTCTCGAGGATATTTTTCTCATCTCGTCATCTTTGTAGGAACGCTACTCCCACAGCTACCACTTAACATTGTTTTATCGGATTAATATTGGTGTATGGGTAGAATACGCAAACCTCAATTTATCTTTGTCTCTAAAACTTCCTCCACTGCGTCATCTAAGCCTCCCGTGTCATTCATACCTAGTTCTCTTTCACTCGCTACAGACATGGCTGGAGTGACTTCTGCTCGTAATCAGTCTTCACAATCAATCCCACATAAATCTTCTCCATCCACGTCTACACCTAAAAGATTGAAGCAGGACTCTCCACCTCCAGATAAGACATCTTCTCCCATCTCCTTGGAGTTGTTGTTAGAGGAAATACGCGCCTTACGTCCGTTTGTGGAGGAGACGAATAATAAAATGCAATTTCTGGAAGAAAGGTGGTCTTCAGTGGAGGGTAGGGTCTCTACAATGGAGCAACAACTTTCGACCGTCCAAGCTGACTCTCAAAGACTTTCCTCTCTGGAGAAAGAGGTTCGCAAACTCCAGCAGCATACAGAAGATTTGGAAAATCGCAATCGGAGGAACAACTTACGAATTTATGGTCTTCCTGAAGCTTTGGAAGGTGATGATCCTGTCGCCTTTTTCACTTCCTTCTTGCCAAAATTGCTGGATGTGCCTACTTCCTCCACTCTTAATATTCAAAGAGCCCACAGACTTGGGCCTCGTCCTTCGCTGTCTTCAACTTCGGTTAGGCCCCGAGGAGTCATTATCCTCTTTCTGAAATTTACTGATTTGCTTTCAGTTCTTTCTGCAGCCAGAGCAAAGCGGCAACTTTCTTGGCTTGGTCAGAGAGTTTTTCTGTCTCAAGATGTCTCCAATGTTACAGCAAGCAGACGCAAAGAATTCCTTAGTCTTCGACCTCCACTCCGCTCATTGGGAGCCCGCTATGGCCTCTTTCATCCTTGCATTTTTAAGGTGACTTTCCAAAATCATACCCAGTCTTTTGAAGATCCTGCGGAACTCAGGAAGTTCATACACTCTCACTCTTCAACTAGTATGGATACTGCTGGCCCTTCTAGTGGTTGACATGTTATATTCACTCATGTATTTTGCCTAGAGCTTTCATGCTATTAATGTATGATTTGAATATGTTTAGGAAAGATTGCCTACGCTTTCTCTTAGTTACGATATAGTTCTCATTAACATTTCTTATGGTTAATTCTTCTCTATCTCCCTCTTTCTGTCTTCAATTATATACTATCCCTCCAATACGTATCTGTTTGTGCCTTTCTATTTTGTCAAAGATATGTCCTCTAATGTTTCTTATTTCCTCTCCTTTAGTCGGACCGTCTGCATACTTTTGTTTATTATGGTGTGGTCCGGGGTCCCTGGTTTGGGTGGTTCGTCTTCCACGCGTCACCACTCCCCCAGTCTTATTTTGTCCTTGTCCCCCTCAGGTACGTTTCCTCAGTCGTCCCCTTGGATATGTACTGTCTCTTCTTGTATTCTTCCTTCTCCTTGTATCTTTCCCCTTCCCTTTCTTACCTCTTCCTTCTTCTTTCCCATTGGTACCTCTTTTTATGTTTCTATCAATGCATATTTTGCTTGTTTAAAACTTTAATGTTTATACATTCAGAGTTATCTCCTGGAATGTAAAAGGTTTTATTAACCCTATTAAAAGACAGAGAATCCTGTCCCACCTTGCCTCTTATAACCCCGATCTGGTTTTTTACAAGAGACCCATCTTACAGAAATCGAGGCATTAAAATTAAAAAGGAGCTGGGTGGGTACGGTTTTATTCTCCCCATCTGTTAATAAAAAAAATGGTGTCATAATTTTGTGTCATAAGAAATTGAACTGTAAAGTCATATCACAAGAAATTGACACAGAAGGTAGATGGATACTAGCTAAATTGTTAATTAATACTGTTCCTTTAACTGTTTTTAATGTTTACGGGCCTACGCACCCTGACTGTTCTTTTTGGCCTCTGATTACACAAAAGTGTATCCAATTTCAGGATGATTTCTTTATACTAGGAGGTGATTGCAATCAAGTTGTAGATCCATTTCTGGACCGTCAATCCGAGGTTCGCTTTATCCCACACAAGACCCATAGACACTTTCTTGATACTATCTCTCAGACACATCTCATTGACTCTTGGAGACTTTCTCACCCTGATACTCTGGACTTCTCCTTTTTCTCTCCTCCTCATGCTTCTCTTTCTCGCTTAGACTATATCTTTCTTTCTCAATCCTTATCTCAAACTTTACTGTCCTCCTCTATTGAACCTATTGTCATTTCGGATCATGCCCCTATTGTAACAGATCTGGAGCTGCTCCCTCCGCATCCCAGATCTTCTCGTTGGCGTTTCAATAATTCTCTTCTTTTAGACCCTCTTTTCGCTTCCTCCTTTTGTACCTATGCTAATGAATTCTTTGATCTTAACGGTGATCCCAATCTCTCCCCCACATCCTTTGGGATTCCTTTAAGGCCACTGCAAGAGGTTTTATCATAGACTTCGTCTCAAAAAAGAAGAAGCGTTTTTTGCAACAACGAAAAGCTACTTTAGCACATATTAAGCTTCTAGAACATGAATTTTACACTTCTTCGAAAGATTCCATCTCACCAGAGTTGATACAAGCCAAACTCGCTTTTAACAAATCCACCACCGACAATGCGTCCTCTGTACTTCTTCGTAGTAGTGCCCGTTTCTATGGAGGCCGTAATAAATCAGGAAACTTTTAGCAAATTATCTCAAAACACGCAAAGAACGTACCCGCATAGACTCTATTTATTCCTCTAATAATTCCCTCTTGCATAAAGATCAAGAAATACTTAATGAATTCAAACTTTTTATCAAAATCTTTATATTCCAGAGTCCCCTCCCTCCTCCTCTCTTATTAAGGCCTACTTTGATAAAATCCCTGCCCCTTCTAACACCCATCTTAATCTTCTTGATCTCGAAAACTGACCTATCCCTTAATGAACTCTCTACTGCTTTAAATGCTCTTACTAAAGGGAAAACTCCTGGCCCAGATGGATTTTCAGTTGAATTTTATTTACACTTTTCTGAGTTATTACTCCCGAAACTCTTAACACTTTTTCACTCTTTTTATTTAATTGGTAAGACCGAGGGTTCCTTTCAGGAAGCCACAATCTGCCTCATTCCTAAAGAAGGTCGAGATCCAAAATTTTGTAAGAATTATCGTCCGATTTCCCTGGTTAATGTTGATTATAAATGATTTGCCAAATCGCTCAGCTTTACGTTTAGATCCCCTCATGCCTCACCTTATAGGTAAGGAGCAGTGCGGTTTTGTCAAGGGGAGACTTACCTCGGATAATTCCCGTCTTTTCCTTAATGTTTTAAATAAAGCCCCCTCCCTCTCCACTTCTCTGGCGGCTATCTCTGTTGACGCAGAGAAGGCCTTTGATAGAGTAGATTGGTCCTTTTTATTTACCTCACTGCAATGGCACGGTTTTGGTCCTAAACTGATTTCACTCATCTCTTTACTTTACTCTGCTCCCAAAGCTTCGGTATTAGTCAATGGTCGAATCTCATCTTATTTTCCTCCTCATCGTGGCGTTCGTCAAGGTTGCCCTTTATCTCCTCTTCTTTTTATCCTTGCTCTTGAACCCTTTTTATCCTCTATTCGTAATAACGATTCCATCTCAGGATTTTCTTATGGTGACCATCAATTGAAACTTTCTGCTTATGCAGACGATATTCTTCTATTCATTTCTGCTCCGGAAACCTCCATTCCCCCTTTATTATTTGAATTTGATTCTTTTTCCCAGGTCTCGGGCTATAAAATTAACTCAGATAAGACCGAGATTCTCCCCCTTACAAAATTCTGTCTTCCCCATTCCTTTACCTCCACGGGATTTGCCTGGAATAGTTCAAAAATTAAATATCTAGGCATATGGTTTTCTAACTCCATTACTTCTTCAATTAAATTAAATATGTCTGCAGTTTTATCCCGAGTCGAGACCTTACTCTCCTCCTGGAACCCTCTTTTCCTTTCTTGGTGGGGCCGATTAGACTCAATTAAAATGATGATCGCTCCAATTTTAATTTATACTCTTTCCATGCTCCCCATTCATATCCCCGCTCTTTATTTTAAACGGATCGATTCATGCCTCTCTAAATTTCTCTGGAAAAATAAAAAAGCCAGAATCGCTTTGTCTTCTCTTCGTAAGACCAAATCTAATGGTGGGGTGAATTTCCCGGATTTTCGTCTCTATCACAAATCCTTTTCCCTTCGTCAGGCTTCGAGATGGCTCATATCTGATTCCTCCCCCTTTACACCACTTTGGCTCTCCATTGAACACATTTTACTATTACCTTTTTCTTTCAAAGAAATTATAACTTTTTCTGCCAAAACCTCGCTTACCTCCCTTCCCTTATTTAGACGCACCTGTTCACTTTTGAAACCCCTGGTCCAACCCACTCCTATCTCTCGCGAATCCTTCTTAGACTCCTCTATTTGGTACAACTCTCTTATTATCCTTAACAACAGACCCGTTTTTTGGAAAACGTGGAGACTCAAAGGAATTATCTGGGTTAAGCATCTTTTCAATGGACTTTCACCATGTTCTTTCCCTCAATTTCAGGCTTTATTCCATTGTCCTCGTTCCTTTTTACAGAAGTTTACCACTCTTATGGCAATTATTCTTGGCGTTTACTATTCCCTTCCCTCTTCAACCCTAACTGGCGTCCAAAATCCTCTTCTTAAAATACTCCTCTCCCTACCCAAAGCCTCCCTTGTATACAAATATTTCTTAGCCCCCAATCCAGACAGAGCCAAATCTAAATTGGAACTTTCTTGGGAGTCGGATCTGGGTTGTGAATGGACTATTGCCTTTTGGGATAGGTTTTGGACTAGATCTCTCAAAATCTCTCGTTCTGCCTCTCTTACCCAATCTATGTTCTTTCTTTATCACAGACTTTTTCTTACCCCTGCCTCTATAGCCCATTTCTCCTCATCTACTGATTCTAACTGTTGGACTTGTGGTTCCCCTAATGCTAATCTCATTCATCTTCTTTTTCTCTGTCCCTCTGTTTGTGACTTTTGGGGGAAGGTCTGGTCATATATCTCCCGACTATTTAAGATCCTCATTCCTCACTCTATCCCCCTCCTCTTTTTTGGCAGTCGCTCTGACTCCTTGGATCTCCCCTCACACAGTCATGGTCTCTTTGATCTCATGCTTGCTTTAGCCTTCCAACATATCTTTTTTAATTGGAAAAACCTCACAAAATTATCCATACAACACTGGTGGAATAGCCTTTGTTCCTTTCATAGACTTGATGTTGCTTTCGCCTCCTCCTGTAAACCAATGATCAATAGAGAATTTTTCTGGTTACCCCTTACCACCTACTTAGATCATATTGTTTTAAAAAGATTGTGCCTCTAGCCTCTGAAAACTTCAAACCCCCTTGAATGATATTATCTCTGTTCTCTACTTCTTACCCTCGTAGACTTGATATATGATTCTAATTAATTAATAATTCATTACTTTTTATTCTATATATAATATGCATTGTGATATATGATTTCCTTTTATTCCAGAGTGTTAGAAATGATTTCTTCCCCCCTCCTCCTCCTCCCTTCCTTCCTTCCCTCCCCTACCTGATATAAAAACTCCCAAAACGGCTTCTATTCTTCTCTTCAATGTACTAGCCATAGCCTTTGTAATATTATGCTATCTTTGTAATGCTGGTATGTTATTTTCTTCTTCTGTTTATTGGTTGTTAAATAAAGCTTTTCAAACATAAAAAACATTAAAAGTGTGACAGCTTGGAACACCTATTCAGACAGTTTGAGCTGTATGCGATTTTGGGGGAAAGCACCTAGTGAAACCAATTCTTTTGACCCCTTTCTGTTGAACATGTTTCCTCATATTGTTCACCATGAATGCCAGCTATCAGGTTGACAAAACCACCCTAATGAATGCTATCTCTGGTGAAAAATTACATTTTGCAGGTTTGTTTTCCCCCAATTTCTTTGCAGCCTTTCTTTTTCTTGACTAGATGATCTCCTCTCGAACCGGCACCAACCCTCTCTGCACCGCCTCCGTTTTTTACTGCAATCTGTTTTTTCCGAAGGTTTTTGTTTTTCAGGAACACACTCTACCATTCCTCCTCCTCTTGACTTTCTGATCTTTCATTTTTTGAGTGAAGTTGCGCTTTGCCTCTAAATCATTGAACTTTTTCTCTTTTTTTGTTTACTTACCTTTTGTTTCTGCTCACTTTTCTCTACCCCATCCATAGCAACTTCTTCGTTTCTGGGTCAGGGAATAACAAAGGAACCAGACTGCTTTAAATTAGATTTTTCATCTGCCCCTACGGTCATTGTGTTGTTCCATATAAATTATGATATTTTCATAGAAATAGTATGACAACAGTTTAGTATGTCTCCAAAATGTGATTCACCAGGCTGCGGTCGTTATTTTGGAAATTTGAGGAACATTGGAAGGTAATAGTACTTTCAATACACGGAGGGAAAGAATAATGAACTCTGTGTAGTGCAGCAAGGGTGGAAGAATGGAAAGGGGGTGGGAGGGGACTTCTTAAGGCCCTGGCTGGCAATTTAAAAACAGCCCTAACTGAGTGGAGAGCGTCTCTCCCGTGATAACTACTCGCCCTCAAGTAACCTGCTGCTTTATCCGTCTATCAAAGCTCAACAGTCCCACTTCAGGAAACAAATACCGGGAAACTTTCTCTTTCTCTTTCACTTTCAAAATGTCAACCTGCTAAATAACCTTCCTATAAAGTATTACCAATTTCAAAGAAATGCAGTTGAGCTAATCCGGAGTCCTGAGCCAAATGCAAGGCGGTTCACTGGCAGGAAAG
The DNA here is from genome assembly GCA_963921515.1 of Calotriton arnoldi. Taxonomy (NCBI): domain Eukaryota; kingdom Metazoa; phylum Chordata; class Amphibia; order Caudata; family Salamandridae; genus Calotriton; species Calotriton arnoldi. Next base: position 689,057 of record CAWUFW010007831.1, on the reverse strand, counting down.
TGTTGTTAGTGGAAAACAGAGTCTGAGGTCAGTCATCGGTTGTTCATCTCTGCACAGTAGATTTAATTCGTATATGCATGCTCATAATCAGGTAAGTCGATACGCTTTGCTGCATCAAAAGTGGTTATTAAGTTTAACTGGGACAAACATGTAATTTACTCAAAATGGTCACTGGCCTTTTGTGAGTCCTATAGCGGTGCCTCTTGAGTAAGAAAGTACCCCGTGATATTTTCATGTAGACATATACCCAGAGCGCCATATTAAACAACCAGTCACCCGATGTCCCTTGATAGAGTGTGAGATTCAAGTTTTAAATGGAGCAGCTCATGACGGCTAGTACCAGAAAAAAGCATGGAGGATCACAACTGACACAGTTGTCATGGAGCCAGAGAGAAATCTTACATCTGCCTTCGAGGATGAGTCCCTAAACATGTAATATGAGTGAATGCCCACCTAGATGTCAGATGTGTGCAATCCTTTGGTTAGCTCTGTTGGTGCAGCCCTTTAAAAAGTGAATATCCTGCAGAACAGCTCTTCGGTCTGGAGCTGTGCACTAGTAATCAGAGGGACAGTTCAGCTGTCAGGGGCTGGAGACTTTAAAGTGTACATCAGTTCCAAGAATAGCTCTTCTTTCTGAGGTACAGGTTGGTGACACCCGTGTCACACTAAGGGATAGTGGTGCTGTCTGAGGTGAGCGACTCACAGATTTGTGACAGTTACTGTGATAGCTGGGCTGCCCAAGACATTAAACTGTGTGATTTGTGGCAGCACAACAGATAGCTCAATTGTGTGAGTTGAGACACTGTGTCCGCTTGCTGAAAGGTTCTCCTGTCAGCGGGTTGTGACTGTGAGATGACTGTAAGATGTCTATCTGCCTGATGGCAAGTTCTATCACCTCACCCCACCTGACAACATGAGCCAGAACATCAGAGTGTATGGTTGGGGCAAAGTGAGTTTGGGACCCTGCCATTTCAGGGCCGTATGACCATCTATGGCAAATTAGAGGTTGGAGGAATGGATTGCCCCTGAGTACACTGCAAGGCTCCTGTGCCATCCTCTGCTATGCACCACGGTTGCCTATCACCAAACCAGCTTGGAATTTGCACAGAATGGCCTATGAGTGAGAGTCTGAACAGGCCTAGCTAATCTGGAATGAAGAGGAGCCTTCTTTCAGGACAGAGATTAGGGCTCAGATAGGCATGCTTCATTACTCCGCTGATACCTTTGTCGCACACGTATAATGCAGACCCCTGTTGAGTCAAAGGGTCCCCTTTTACACATACCACAACAAACCGCAACAATCACAATGGCGTTTCAAGGCTGCCATGGGGCCCAGCACAAGCGAGAAAAATGGTCCGCCTTACTGTTTTGTGTATAGTAAAATAAATCTGCATTCATGGGTCACTTGGCTCTTCAAGCCCTTTGGGGCCCAGCGCAACTGTGCCTGTTCTTCCATTGGAAGCTACTCTCAATTGTCATGTTAAGATATTACAATGTAATCCAAAGCATATCAAATCTCGAATTTCAAAGTGCCTGGAGTTGGCCTCTGTATCCTTAGCTGCAGGTTAGTTTTTCAGTGCTTCAAACTCCGGTGCTTGGGTTTCCAATGTATCTACTACAGTTGTGAGGTGCCCAGTCCACAGAACATCTCTGTCACCCCTCTTCCTCCGGTGCGCTCTATTTTTTCAAGGGCTCTTCTTTTCTTTACTTGGGATTTTTTTTTTTTTTTTGCAAAGTGCTTTATCAGGCACAAGAGATACATTTCTCTATTTCTCCCTAAGACGTTCTACAGAAGTAGGCTGCGCTAACTCTAGCTGGTTAATAAAGGGGGCAGGGCCAGCAACAGGGCGATCCCATGGTATACATGAAGTTTCAAGAGTGGGCACATTCCAGTGGCACCAGAGTACAACTTCCTACTTAGTTTTAATGCCACAACCAGGTGGGAAGGTAAGAGGGCAAGGAATGTGCGCCCGCGCCCCAGGGCTCAATTGTGCCAAATGGATGCTCTTGGGGATATGAAAGTCATTCCGAGAAGAGGTGCAGGGGTGAGGCGTGCATCACAGATATGTACAAGTGCAAGGCAGTGAATCACCTTCTGCTTGATTCGTTTATTTCCTGAATAAGAGCTGAAAAGTACCTTTTCACACACAGAGGCAGGACACCCCGATAAACAGGCATTTCAAATGTGGCCCATCACCTGCCAAAGTGGCCGGAGGAGGGACCTGAGGGGGGGACAAAATAATAATAATTTTAAAAAAACCTGATTGACGCCGTACACTGCATTGTGCTCTTCCGTCTTCTGGGCACAGGCCTCCCAGAATGTACTGCGGCCAATCCTGATGCTGCATGAAAGCAGCGTCAGGATTGGCCTGAGCGTTGGGACTTTGTGCTCCCAGGCAGACTGGGAGCCTGTGCCTGCTCTCTCCAGGCCCAGCAACGCAGATGGGGTTGGAGAAACCTTCACTGCGCATGAGGTTTTGGCTGGCCTGTGACGGCCCTCATGAGCAGAGAAGGGAGGGCACTACCACTCCCTCACCACAGTGTCATCCCCTGGACCCACCCCCAAGACTCATCAGAGTCCTGGGGGCGGGTCCAGGAGGATTAAAATAAAACGATAATAAAAGGGGTTTAAAACCTGTTTTATTATCGTTTTTTTGCAGGTGGTAGCGGGGGCAGAGCTCCTCTGCTCTAACAGAGGGACCGCGGGGAAGCTGTCGAGAGAACACTTGTAAGACGTTGGACCCTACTGCTTCCTCTTACCTATACCCATGACCAGGGCCGTAGCCAGAATATATTTTGGGGGGCACGACCCCCAGGATTGGGAAGGAAGTGTTCAGTGGAGGAGTAGTAGATTCAGTGTGGTAACTTCTGAAAACATGCTGTAATAACAGTGATATTTTGAAGCATGCAGTTAGTTTCATTTTGAGGGGAAAGTGAGTGACAAATGGTTTATTTTAAAGTACGTTAGTCATAAGTGAGCATAGGTCAAACATATCCATACAGGAGGGACACTCTAATCTCCAAAGGAATAGGTGAGGACATTAGTGTTCCAGGCTGTGTACGTGCCACATTTGGCCAGTAGGTTAAAACATAATTAGATTCATAGCCAACTTTACAACGGGTTTGGAGATTCCTAATACACTTTTGTCATAAGTTTTTAGCTTATAGAAAATCACAAGGCACATAGGAATCGATCACATTAGTTAAAATGGCAACTAATTTAAGTTCATTTTTACAGGTGATTTGGATTGCTTAAAAAGTGAGGCTAATGGCACATTTAGAAGTTCAACCGACCAGTAACATAGATGAAAATTGGATAGAATTAAAAGATAATTTTATAGGTCAGGAGTTACTACTTTAAGGAATCCAAGAGTAAAACATATGTTCTAAAACACTTTTAGCCAAAAGCATCAGGGTACACTCGGTATGGTTCAAAATCAGTTCTATAGATGACTTAACTGTGATAGACAAAAATGTTTGGAATGGATACACATCAATGCCACCTCCTCGCTGTGGATTTCAATGTATGTGAGAGTACCTGATCAGAGATCATCAATTAGTAGGTCTGCACAGTTCCCAAAATGACCAGTCTTCAAGAGCTCCATAAATATAGGTCAATACTTTTTAGCAATCCCATGATTATTCTGAAGAAAGGTGTCACCCATAAAGAATTAATAAAATGTTAATTAAAATACATATTTGGAAATGCAATATTCAGATCAGATTTTCAATTTATGAAAATGCACACATTTTACTATCCAATGCAAGCTTTTCATTATAGAAGAAAAAACTTAGGGGCTTATTCAGCCGCGGTCGGTGGTAGGAGTGCTGCCGGGCGGTGACGTGGGGAGGGAGAGGGGCAGGGTGGGGGGTAGTAAACTATGGATTACGGAGGTTTACAGGTAAGTAAACATATAAATAAATAAAACGAATTTCGTTGCGTGCACAAAAACAATTCTCAGAGGCATTTTCCTCTTTCTATGTGTGCTGCAGAATTTACCGCACTACGCAGGGCCACGCAAGGTCACCTTGCATGGCTTGGTAAATCTCATTGTAGGTTTTGTGTCACCCTGCGTTGCCTTGCATGGTGCAGGATGTCATAAACCCTATGATAAATCTGGCTCTAGGTTTTTCATTTTCAGAAAATGTGTGTTTGGTGTGACTTTCAACAAGCATGTTCGAGTACTAATTAGGGGTAAGAAGAATATTCCATTCTGCCTGTGGAAGTCGTGGAATTTGGTGACTCCGCTTTAGTCTTGTAACGCGGAGTTCCAGGCAAATTCCACCAATCACCGTGTGGCAGAAGTTTTTCTCGCATGAGGCTTAAGAACGTTAAGCTGGTGAGCTCGAACAACATTTGCCATCCCCTAGAGTGATTTTCAATCGCCAGGCGGACATCAAATGAGAGTTTTCTAATGTGGGTGGTCGCGAGGGTTTGCAGTTAGAAGGCTGCCACTACAGTAGAAAATCTACTGGAGCGGCAGCAAAATCAACTTGAGTACCTGCTCCGTCTGACGCACCTCATGGTGCCGTTCACATTGATTTTTCAGTGTGGAAAGCACTACTGGTGCTAAAGCACAGTGCGAGCAGAGCTGTGTGTCAGTTTTCACCTGTTGGCGGAAATTTGCTGAATCTCATAGTGTTTTTGTGTAACACTGTAGAATTCCACAAAGACAAATTCTGCGAGTTCCACCCACCCCTAGTATCAATACAACAAATGGATAGACTGTACCTAACATGCTCATTTATCCCTATCTCATGCAAAAGATGGACATAATATATCAGGGCCCATATTATACAACTGTCATGCCATGTGTGCCGTTAATATGGAAAAAATTGCCTTCACTATGCCAGGATCAGTTTCATTCTAGAACTGGGTGCCCTCATGCCGTAGATGTCCACAGTACCGACTCCAGTATATCAGGGTCAGCACAAAAAAATGGTAGGCATCATCATACCATGGATTCCCAAAATATGCCAACAGTCTCCATCAATATATTAGAGTCACCATTGTAACAGCAGTGGCCGTCATCAAGCTGTGGAGGGGTGGACAAATTATACAATCTTCCTCATTCATTTATACATTTGCAAGCACACATGTACTTGCTCACATACACAAGCACACACACCAGCTGCTTTCAACCTTTTTTATACACTCTCTCTCCCACCATATCCCAGTGTGGCTGTCTTCTCGATTGTGTTCCGCCACTTGGCTCCCACTTATCTCCCACTGCCTGATAGGTAGTATGTCACAGTCGCACTGAGACTGACAGCTCAATTCCTGTAGTACAGCCTATTGCCACGTGAGGATGGACTAATACATTCCTCCAATGATATCAGGGGACAGCACAAAAACTCAAAATGGGTTAATTAAAAGAGACTGGACACATTTTGTTAAAGGGTTTCACTAAGTTTTCCCTTTTTATCTGTGTTTAATTTGTTAAAAAATAGGTGCAGGGTGCCAAAGTTTTTCTTAGAAGCCTGCAGTCGGTGCTTGTTAGACCTTTCTTTTTTAGCGGGTTTATCCCAAGACTTTTGCTTTTTGGCCTTCTGTTTCTGACCTGTTTCGTTGGTTTTATGATTCTGGGCATTTTACCACTGCTGATCAGTGCTAAAGTGCTTATGCTCTCCCTCTAAATTGTGTTTATGGATTGGCGTTTCCACGATTGGCTTATTTGATTTACTACTAAGTCCCTAGTACAGTGCACTGTGTGTGCCCAGGGCCTGTAAATCAAATGTTACTAGTGGCTGCAGCACTGATTGTGCCATACACAAGCAGCCTTTCAAAGTGGTCTCAGACATGCCACTGCAGTGTCTGTGCGCAGTTTTTACTGGCATGTCGACCTGGCAAGTGTACTTGCCAGGCCCTAACCTTCCCTTTTATTACATGTAAGACAACCCTCAGGAAGGCCCAAGGTACCCCCATGGGCAGGTTGCAGTGTATGTGAAAGGTAGAACATCTACTAGTGTGTGTGACATGTCCTGATAATGATACAGTGTATTTCGTTTTTCACTATGGAAAGGATTTGTGTCCCATAGGATAGAATGGGAGCGTATTTATAACATCTTATAAGTATAACTTCCCAATGGGACAAGATGAAAGATGGAGTTTAGTATGCTTGAACTCAGAATATAAAAATACATCTTTTAGTATAGATGATTTTTATATTGTGTGTTTGAAAATACCACTTTTAGAAAGTGGGTATTTTCTGGCTTAGCCATCCTGTGTGCCTCTGCTGGTTTGTGGAGATTGACTGTCTGGCTTTGGAGTGACAGGGGCTGGGGATGCGTATTCTCTTCAGACAGCCACTGGGGGGGTTGAGGTGCGTCCTGCCTTTCCTGGATGAGTCTGGCCTGGGCTGAATAGAACTGGGCTGCAGCTAGAGTGGTGGGAGGAGATTTCCCTGCACCTGAATAGGCCTGGTCTGCCTTGGACAATGCTGTCTCCACCTCCTGCCAGGAAGCTGGGCCAGAGAGGACAGAACTGGTTTGGGCTGAGCTAGAACTTTAGATTACTTCTGGACTCAAGAGGAACCTCTGCCAAGGAGAAGAGCTGGGAAAGCTGAAGGAGAAGCACTGCCCCTTTGCTGTGTGCTGTGTGGGGTTGGCCTGCAGTGGCTGTTTCTGCCAAGGAGAGGTGTGCTGTGTATCCTGCTTGAAGAAAATCTCCAAGGCTTGGTGTAGAGCTTGTCTCCTGTTCTGAAGTCTCAGGGACACAAATAATTAATTTCTTCTGTCCTCCTGCACCTGGAACTGCTGTTTCAGCTGCCACAGAGGGAAATTGCAACACCTTCGCCGGCAAGTGACACCGTGACCTGCAACGAAGCCGTGGGCCCTGCTCTTAAAGTGCACGATACTCTGCTCCGACTTGTAACGCGGCCCGCTGCCTGCCGCCGCCACACTGTACCGACTCTAATGCCGTCACTGAGGCCGCTGCCTGCACCGGAGCCGAGGGCACCACTCGTCATGCTCACGACGCACCACCCCGACTCGCACCGCAGCCCCAACCTCACTGACATTAGTGCCTCATCATCGCGGAGCCGATACCTAACGGGGGTGACCGCCTGAATCCATCGACCCCGCATTGTCGTAAGGAACCTACGCTTCGACGCCACCGCGACGTCACCTACCTGGCAACAGTAAGGAACCGACGCCTCACCTCCGCTGCATCGCAGTAAGGAACCGACGCCTCACCTCCCCTGTGGTCATAAGGAACCGACGCCGCCTTGCGCCAACGAAGCATCACCTCCCCGACGATGTGCACCGTCTTTGTTTTCATAGTTTGTCAAGGTACAGTTCTTTGGGGTCCGTGTGACTCCGGGCCCGAAGCCGTGCACCTCGTGGTCAGCGCCATACTTTGGGATTTTCTTCTGTCACAACGTCATAATAGCCCCAGATGGATCTATTTGTTGCTACAAGGTTTATTTTTGTGAATAACCTATTTTTGGTGATATCTTGAGGTATGTATGGTGGATTTTCATCGTTTTGGTCTTGTTTTGTTTAGATAAAGATTTCCTATTTTTCTAAACTGGTGTGGTGTCCATTTTTAGTGGTTTCACTGTGTTACTGTATGGGTGCACAAATGATTTACACACTGCCTCTGAGATAAGCCTGTCTGCTCCTGTGAAGCTACCCAGGGGGTAAGCAGGTGTTGTCTAAGGACGTAACTCCCTTACACTGACTAGAAGGAAGGATCCCTACTTGGACAAAGAGAGACCCCATTTTCTAACAGTGCTGCTGAATGCTGGGGTTGCTGAATACCAAGGCTGCCTCATAGTGATTCAACCTAATGCCTCTTTGATCTATCAGCCTACACCTCTCCTTATCTTACTGTTTCAGGTTCTGTTTTATCATCGCCTTTTCCTCTGGTTCCGCCTTACTATCTTTGTCTTCCTGTTTTGATCTTATATTCTTGCTTCTCTCTTTCTTGATTGATGCTACATTCTGATGATGGACATTATGCCACACTACCTAAAAATAAGTATCAGTGATGCTAGTGTGACAAGCATTGACAAAGCCAATAGGTCTCACCTATGTGAGAGCTATTGGTTTTGCCAATGCCTTTTAGCCATGTTGTACAGCAGTGTGGATAAAAGTTAGTGATGTGTCATAGAGCAGAGTGGTGTTGAGTGGCATAGATTGGAGTGGAGTGGCATAGAGTAGAGTGGAGTGGTGTAGAGTGACATAGAATGGATTGGAGACATGTACAGTGGAGTAACTTAAAGTGGAGTGACATACAGTAGTACAGTTGTGGGTGAAAGTAACTAAAGTGTCAATACAGACAGCACATAGGGTGAAAGCAACATAAATAAGAAGCTGTATGCCTGTGCTAAAAGTAGGAAATCACACTACAACTGCATTTCCAGAAACAATACCGAAATGTTTTTAAAATAAACAAAATAATGCGTTGCAAAAAGACGAAGAAGAATAAAGACAAGGAACAACATGTGTACTTGGTCCATGCTCCAGGGTGGAGCTAACGCAAGAGAGGAAGGGAAGCCTATGGGAGAAAAGCCATCGAAAGATTGCAAATGGGAGGGACAAAAATAACAACTAATGGCATTCTGTGAGCAGGTTGTAAGCCCACTGAATTGTAAACAATACATCTAGCAGCACATGTGCTGTGTAGACCAGACCTACATATGCAGTCCTGTGTAACACATAAAACAATGCCACCATGGCTAGTTTGAGATGCTTATTTGCAGGTTCGATCAAATGTAGCTTCATTAGCAGTATTGGATGGGGGATAAAACAGATCACAAATGAACACAAACAGGCCCAGAGCAGGAGTAGGAAACCAGCGAGGCATTACATAATAAGAATTTGCTCTCTCACCTCAACTCGGCTGGTTGTGAGCAGTACTTACTAAGGGGGTCATTACAATGGCGTAACGATCACCACCGCCGAGCCGGCGGTGGCGACCGTTACGCCATCGTAACGAGTAATCCCCCCTGCCACATTATAATGGCGGAAGTATCGCGGCGGACGCAAAGTGCGTCCGCCGCTTTTCTGCCGGTCGGCAATAGTTCCGATTGCTGGCCGGGCGGACTTGGGCCACTAATATGGTGGCGGTGCCTAGCAGGCACCGCCATCCATATTAGGATGTGTGCGGTGTAAGGCCTTTCCATGGCAGTGATGCGGTGCCTGCCACGTTGTGAATGGAAATGCACGACATGGCAAATTGACATTGCGGCGGCTGTAAGCAGCACCCGCCGCAATGTAAAACTGCTGAAAGTGACCGCCAGGGTGGCGGTCGCATCCTAATCAGGGGTGTGGGACCGCCGCATGGCAGGCAGCCGGTCCTGTTCCCGCTAGGATGGCGGACGGACCCAGGTCCACCCGCCATCCTAATAGGCCCCTAAGTCATTTCACTCCTTATATCTGGTCCAGACAGTTTGGTGAGTGGTGTCCATCCGGCTCCAGTCTTATATGCATAGACTCAGCTGCAATCAGGGTGGTCTAGTTTTGGGAGTGGATACCCCCTTACTGGAGAGGCGGTGGTCATGATCCTTTAGTTGCCTGACTGTAGGCCCATGTGAATTTTCTGCTGTGCTTGTGACCAGATCAAAAAGTATACATGCTGGAGGGAATGCTGAACACGGTGGAGCAAGAAAATGAGTCATCAGCATCTGAATCCACCACAACTCCCATCTCTATCTTCCAAGCTGCTCCCCATTCCACTGTCCGTGGCCACTCCTGTGGCAGGGGAGCTCTCTCCTTTGGGCCAGGCACCTCACCCCCTGTCCCTGTCTCCCCTGCTGCCCTCAGTGTGGAAGCAATAGACATCCTGAGGCAGATCTCTGTAGGGCAGACATCAGTGCTGAATGTCTTCCATGCGCAAACCAGTATTTTGACACAAATGTTGTCATTCATGTAGGGCATTCACTCTGAACTGTCTGCCCTACACAGATCCAATCAGGCACATGCCTCCACACTGACGGCAGCAGTATCCCAGTTCCAGCAGTCCCTCACCCCTCCTACCTCTTCCAAATCCACTCTCCCAAGTACCCTACCTGTCCCAAGCACACACAAACACACACATGCACACACCTCAACAGCCACACGCGGCACACAGACACACAGACAGAAGGGCAAACCCACACCCATGCACATTCACACAACAGACAGCACACTCACCTTCACAGACACACCAGTTGACGACACACATGCATCCACAGATACTCTGCATAGCTCACAACCCTCTCTCTCCACAACCTGTACCCTTTCCTCTCCTGTTCCCCCCTCTACCCAGAAAGTCTTCCTCTGTGACATTGGCCTCTTCCCTACTGACCCATCCAAACCCCCTCCAAAGAAGAAGAGACAACCCACCCCCCGCCATGACATCTACAACTGCCACCCCCTCTAAAAAGTCAAGCCCCAAACCATCTATCCGCAAATCCCCAGGTCTCCCAAGTCCAAAACCCCTCCACCAACCCATACTTCCCCAGACCAGCCCAGTACCTCCTGCACCCGAAAAACCCCTCCAAAACAGCCTGTGCCACTCCATTTCTCTTTACCTGCCATTAAGGGGTTTACCATCCCCAAAATGGTTAAACCAAGTCCCTCCCATTCTCCAACAAGCCCTCACACCACACCTGTCCCCCCTCAGTCTGATCCTGCCACTGCAGTGGACCCAAACACCTCTCAATTGGACACAACCACTGCAGTGGACCCAACACCCCCTCAATCTGGTACTACCACTGCAATGGACCCACACACCCCTCCTGAACCCATCCCTCCCAAAACCCAACTCAGTCCTCCCTAGTTTTATCCCTTTGGTGCCTGGCATGCCCCCTAGATGCCCCTCCCAGGGGACGTGACCCATTGTAGTTTTGGTGCAGGCAAGAGACAATGGGCAAGTTATTAGTGCCCATTGGGCATTTGGACATTTATGGACTGGCCATTGGCCTTGAGTTATTTATTTTCTTAACTTAACATGCTGAATAAAGAAGGTTCAAATTTGCATTTGCATATTTCTGTATTTATCAAATTGTTCTCGAAGACAACTGTTAATCATGTACAAATAGTAGTGTAAGTCTACAATGATGTTCATATGGCATGGATTGCATATGGTCCATGGAGTATGTGCACTTTGACAGTATGTATTCCAGACTTTGTTGTCTACATTTGCAGGGTGTCATTGTCCACATCAGTTTTGAGTATGAGTGTGACATGAATTCACAAACCTTTACTTTTTCACATCACAATTGCACATAGGTCATGCTTTCATATGTCAACATAGTGCAAGTGTCACTAAGTACTACCGTTTAGGAGAAGCAAGCTGCACATGTTTTTGATGTACAGAAAGACACCTGTCTCATCGATACAACTGGGTAGATATGGAATGTGACAACATGGTAGTGACTTTGGGCACACCCATGTTCACAGAGTAATGACACAATACATGTATGTGACTTGATAGTGATGGACCCATGTCTGTGTCTCCTTTAGATCTGGTAGACTATTGGCAATGTCAACCTTGCCACAGGTGGCATGCCACTGTAGGTAAATACATTTCATGGCTGTGTACACATCTGCTACATTTTCTGAGACCATGGTGAGTGTAAGGTGAGCAGTATTCACACAGTCTTCAGATCCTGTTGCCTCCAAGGACTCCACTCTCTGGAGTGATCAATGTCAGTCAAGGTGTGTGTTGTCTTAATGGTCCATTGGATTCCAAATTAGATGTAATTCATGCCGTCCTGCTTTAGTTTGTGTACATCACATGTATGGGATTTTTGTCTTTCCAAGCTTACATATAATATTTACAACCACAGAGCAGTCACAGTTGAGCATATGTTTTGTGTGAAGGTTGTCCTATGTGCATGACTGACAATGGTATCTTTTTAAGCTATGCTTCATGCTGTTCCAGTTCACATGGTGCTGACCTAGGGGTGCTGTAATGTCTGTCACATTGCCCTGTGCTACATGTGCTAAGCTGAGTGGACAGTGAGTGCACAGGAGTGTTGTTGTTCCGTCTGCCGCGCAGATGCCACTGGAGCCAGTGTCACTTTATGCTCTCAGTTGCCACACAGGGGAGTATGTGGTTTTATGTTGGAAAGCCTAGCTGCAGATGATTTTTGCAAGGTTGATGTTGCATGTGCTAAGCTTTCTCAAACAAGTGTAGAGGTGAGAGCAACTGGTGTTTCCAACTTTGATATGGAGTGGAGACTCCTACGTAATGGAGCCAACACACATTTTGCTATTGTCATGGAGTGTAAGGTATGTGTTAAGTTTTTGAGCAGTTCTTGTGTTCGAGAAGCGAAGTACCCACATTGTCCCATTGTGAGTGGTGTTACATGCAGGGATGCGAATCAGAGTATGCAAGCTCATAACACTGTCTTAATCCTGAATAAGGTATGGTAGGAATACGTTGATGTGAGAGGGACATATCCAGCTAGACATGATCGGATTATGGCAGGTGATGAGAGCTGTAGTCTGTGGCACTATTGTGAGATATGAGTGGAGCAGTGCATTTACAATGTGCTAGGTTAATTGTTAATGTGCATAATTCAATTGGGTTATTGTGCATGGAAGTCATATGTAGATGTGACAGGGCCACAGTGAGACAATGTTAAACTATTCATATGTGACAAAGTGGATAAGTGTATGTAAAGGGTATACACCAGTTGTGTATTTTAGGGTGCAGAACGGTTAAATGTTAGATATTGTATAGTTGATGTATGTTTTTTTTGCATCAGTGTATGCATGTGTTTTAGACATGAGAATCTGTAGAACTTAAGCAGACTATGGTGGGTGTGTGGCGATATGTGAATTACTGAGGACATATCCATTGATCAACGTAAGTATCTTATCGTGAGTTGTGGTGATGTGTGAAGTGTGTATGTCAGAGTGTGCTGTGATGCTGCAAGTTGTGATGTGATTGTATTCCTAGCCCTTATTGAGAGTGAAACTGTTGATGAACGTGGTCCATTTGACATGTTACGTTTGACGTCTGCTGAGGAGGTGATGAGTACATTACATTGTGTGCATGTCATGTTTGTGTGAGTTGTTGTGATGAAGAGTGGTGCTGTGCATGTAGAGGTGGATGTGAGAAGTGCAGCACCAGTGTGAGATTGTTACAATTGTGTTTGAAGAGTTTGAGTACAAGGCTGTAGCTTGTGTGGCAGACATGTTTTTCCTTCTAGCTGCACCAGAGGGGGCTTTTGAGGTGCTTGTGTGTATGTTAGTTTTGGAAGTTGAGCATGTACATTTGGGTGGATGTGAAAGGGGTCATACCTGCACAAGCAGAAATCATGCAGGCCATGAGATAAGGTTGCTATGTACATATGTGTAGATTTGGTATCTGTAAGTAGTCAGAAACTGTTGCCTGAGTAATTGTGAAGAAGTGGAATGTGTTGTCTGCAGCTTGTTGTCTGCCAATGGATGTTCATGACTTATTGTTTTAATGGCCACTTTGAGTACACTGTCATATGCAAGACCTATTGGCATCACTGGAAATGTAGGCTCCACCTAGCTTTGCCTTGTCTGAGTTGTGTGTTGGCATATGTTGTGTTTCCCCCATTGTAGGTATTTATACTCAGTTATTGTTCGTTCTTGCCCTTGAAAACTGACCTGTGATAAATGTGGATATTTCTAAATTTGCAATGTCATGATTCCAGAACACTGGATGTCAGTCCATTCCTTAGAGGAGACCAGCCCCATCAATGTTCAAGTCATGGATGTGTGTTGTTGTGCCACATGGGGTTTTACTACTCCAAAACGCATTGCCACACTTGCCAGTACACTACACACGTATGGGTATTACTGGCATTCTGGCTTTGAATGTCTGTGGTATGTGAACAGCAAGTGAGATGGGATCATTGTAATGATATCTCTGGTTGTGCTGAGGAAAACACATTGCACTATAAGCAAACACAAATAACACTGGAACAGTACTGTCAGTTCCATAAGTGGGTAGCCCTTGTGTGTGTCCCTGAGTGTTCCCATTAGATACTGTCCTTGGCCCTGGTGGTAATATTTGTTTGTTGAAGGTCTCCTTGATGTTTCCATTATTTTTTTGATATTGTTTCACTGATAAAATGTATACAAAGCAGACTTCATTCTGCACATGTCTTTCATCCTCACAAGATGTACCCATATCCCCTGGCTTGAAAATGACTATGTCACTTGTGTATTTGAGCCCCAGATTGAACCACCCCCCCAGCATCCTCAGCCATGCTGGCAACTTATCTTACCCAATGAGCTATGCACCAGACACACCAACACTGTTTGTGAATCATAAGTCATGAGACTCATGCACACTCAGACTGCTGTCCAGGACACAATCTGCACATTCACAATGGGCTTATTAATTTGAAACACACACGACAGCCTGATGAGGTAGATGCTGACTTGCTGTAAATGACTTTCTCCAAAGATGACCGTAGATGCATACAGATTGTGAGCTGTGTGCAGCGGCATCAGCCCACACATGGTGACGGCATCCTACATTTATGTTGGCACATGCATTTTTCAAATCCAAGTTAGATTTGGTACAAATATTTCCATGACGACTGTGACACAACCACTTTTGTGTTGGTGTATTTTGAGACACAGAAATCAGTACAGAGTGGCTTTGTCGATGGACATAAGTTTTGGCATGGCCATTATCCTCTGCGCTTTACTGAACACAGACGCATCACAATGACATACTATTGAGAGTACATTGTAGTTCTGTTGCCCTGCGATGTTTCAGTGTGTGTTGTTGTGGAGTCATGCATTCAGTTTGTGATACATACATAGATGTGGTTATGGCAATTCCTGTTCCACCGTAAAATGTGTGTTTCCCCTAGTAAATTGAGTGGTAAGTGTACCCAATGCCAAGATCACCTCAACATTGCTGGGGGTATTTGCCCACAAATCCCAATTTTGCATATAGAGTACTGGGGGTATTTGCCCCACAAACCCCATTTTGCATATAGAGTACGGGGGGGGGTTTGCCCCACAAACCCAAAATTAGCATCAGGATTCTTAGGGGTTTTGCCCAACAAACCCCAAATTAGCATCAAGATTCCTGGGGGCTTTTGCCCCACAAACCCCAATTTTTCATCTAGATTACTGGGGGTATTTGCCCCACAAACCACAATTTTGCATCTAGATTCCTGGGGGGATTTGCCCCACAAACCCCAATTTTGCTTCTAGATTCCTGGGAGTATTTGTCCCACAAACCCCAATTTTGCATAAAGATTCCTGGGGGTATTTGCCCCACAAAATACCAAATTAGCATCAAGATTACTTGGGGGTATTTGCCCCAAAACCCCCAATTTTGCATCAAGATTACTGGGGGCATTTGCCCCACAAACCCCAATTTGGAATATAGATTCCTGGGGGTATTTGCCCCACAAACCCCAAATTAGCATCAAGATTACTGGGGGTATTTGCACACAAAACCCCATGTTTGCAGCTACATTCCTAGGGGTATTCGCCACCCAATGCCAAGATTGCCTCAACATTGCTGGGGGTATTTGCCACACTATCAATAATTTGGCTAATCATTGCTGGGGTATTTGCACCCAACACCAGTTATTACTCTGCATTGCTGTAAATGTTAGACCTCCACCTACAACTTTTGGCAGGATATTGCTGGGAGTATGAGCCACATGACCCCCCTTTGTGTCTGAATTGCTGGAACTATTGCCCCCCACCCCAATTAACTCTACATTGCTGCAAGTATTTCCCCCACCCCCAAATTAACTGTAGTTTCATCAATGCATTATCTTCTGTTGTCTTTGGTGGGATAGTTACGTTACTGTATATGGGTAGGTGTCGGACTTACCTTCTGCGACGACCACGTCGGTTGGGGTGGTTGTATTCTCCGTAGGTGTATAGTATAGGGATGACATGAGCGATGGGATACATGGCTGTACCGTCTCGGTCGCAGGAATCGTGTTGTGGCGTGATTCGCCCTGAAATACTCTCCTTCCGGGTGCTCTGACGTGTTGGTTGTGGCGACCGATTTGGCGCATAGGAAGTACGCATCGTACTTGAGCGTTCGGAATCTGCCTGCGAAAATGCCTCCGGACGACTCAATTGTACGTATCCGGCGGCTTCTTGCTTGGAAAATGAAGACGGATTCGACGTGACCGAGTCGTTCGGTAAATGAAGGGTTTACAGCATCGTACTTTGTCGTTTGGTTAAACCAGGTCCCAGCACGATTCGGTTGGAAGGACCGCCTTCAGACGGCTCTGGGATGGCCTTCCTAGCGAGATCGTAATCAACCCCTTAGTGTTGATGTTTGGAGATATTTCCATATATTTTGGTTGAAATGATAATAGCATCCTTGTATTGCTGAATGTGGATATATTTTTAAAATTGCCTGGATCATTGCTAGCTCGAAATCTATTATTATTTTTTGTGGGAAGTAGTTTTCTGTTTGTTGTTTAATTATTGCTAGTAGTTCTAATTAGGTTGTATTTTGTTTGTTGGGGAGTAGGGCGTATATGAAAGGGATGTTAGTTTCTTGATATTCGCCATGGATAGTATAAAGTTGATAAAATGGTTTAGGACAGATATCAAATGTCAAATCCATCATCCATGTTTCACATTGTTTTAATTTTTGGATGTTGATGTTGGTAGCAAAAATGATAATTCTTTTTTCATGATTATTGTTGTCATAAAGAATGCATTTTTCATCTTTGTGTGTTCTGTGCATTCTGGGAGAATTTCTATTTCTGAGAAAGATTTGGGGGGTGTTGGTGTTTGAGCAGTTGATCTTTTAGTTCTGGCAATGAGGGGTTTTAGGGTTGGGATGGAAGGTAATTGCCATTACATGTTCAGGAACACGGGTTAGCACATTTTTTTATATTTCTGTGCTAGTTTGTTGTGAGCTGGTGCTTGCTTCTTTGATGTTTTCTAAAACATCTCTAACCTCTATTTCTGTGGCGTTGGGGGGGTGGTTGTGTTCTCTAACATTCATAACAGTTGTTTCTATTGTCATTGCTCTCCCATAGCAAGAATTGGAGTAGTATTTAGTACATTTCCAATGTGTTTGATTTTCTGTAATTTTTTCTTGTGTGTAACTGTAGCCCATGTAGCACAGTAGTAGTTTTCCTTTTTGTGAGGAAATAAACTGTTCCCCTTCAGTCATTTTCTAATTGTTACTTACTGAAAAGTAAACATTTAGATATACATATTACATTTTAAATTATACTTACATATATCTTGCTTTTCTTTTCTTTTTTGATGCTTTTTCAAAGTTTGTGGGTTATTCACTGTTTTTTTTTTCTGTTGGTTAAAAAATAATTGTTAGTTTTATTGAAGGGTTATTTTTTGTTTGTTATTTTCATTTAGTTAGTCCCTATTTTTATTTAGCTATTTGTTTGTTATAAAAAATACTTACTATTTTTTGTTGATGTAATTTATTTCTTTGATGTTGTTTTTGTATTGTAGCCTGTAGAAAGAAGTAAAATAAAAGTGTTTGTTAGTTATATTTTGCTTTTTCTGTATTTTTTTTTTAGGTCTAATAAGTTAAGTCTAAAAATTAGTTAAGATATATACCTACCTGGGGGCATATTAGCAAGACCGGCGATAAAATTATCGCCGTTTTAGCGGCAGGAAACTGCCGCTAAAACGGCGATAATGGGCTTGCTAATATGCGTTATAGAATTCCAATAGAAGCCCAGGTTAGATGTGCAGGACATCTAACCTGGGCTTCTATTGAATTCTATAACGCATATTAGCAAGCCCATTATCGCCGTTTAGCGGCAGTTTCCTGCCGCTAAAACGGCGATAATTTTATCGCCGGTCTTGCTAATATGCCCCTTTGTTTTTTAATATTTCGTTAATGTTGATTTTGTTCTTTCTTTTGGGAGGAAATTGTTGTTTTGAAATTTCTAGGTAAACTTTTGGTTAAGTTTAGTCTGTAATATTTAATGAAAAATAAATAATAGTTTAGTATGTTTATGTGCTTAATTGTTTTTTAGCTAATGTGTTTTATTTATTTTAAAAGTTTTGTTCTTACCTTTAAAGAGAGGTTTTCTGTTTAGTTGTATATGTAGATCTTTTTAGTTGTGTTGTCTGTCTAGTAAGGTTTTGTCCTTCTGCAATGTTTGTCCGTTTCACCGTACTTTTTGTGTTAATTAATTGATTTCTTTTATAGTGTTCCTTTATTTAGTTAGATTTTTCTATTGGTTTTTGTAGTTGTAGTGTTAATTTATTGGTTTGTTTGCATTTTTTGGCAGTTATAATTTAATTTGTTTCATTTTATTTGTATTTATTTAACATGTCTTTTTATTTTATATAGTAATATAATTAAAATATTGTGTTAATAAATGTTATATATTTTTTTTAAATATGTTATATATATGTTTGTTTATGTTTAATAGTGGTGATATTTTTTTATGTTATAGTATTTGTGTATTTATTTGAATTAGATTTTTTAAGTTTATTAGTTTGTATTTTAGTTTTTGTATTTTTGTAATTCTTTTTTTAGTGTCTGTTTTAATGTTTGCATTATGTGTTTTTTGTTTTTTTAAAGTGTTGAAAATTCTTTTTTTTTAATGTTTCAATGTTATTTTCTTGTTTAGTTAATATGAATTTTATCGATGTCTGTGTTGTCGATATAATGTATATCGATATTTTTGTTGCATAAAATGTTATTTTGATTTTTTTCAACATTTTTGTGTACTATTTTCTTGTATTTGATATTTTTGTAGTCCATAAATATTTTGACGATATTTGTTTTCGATATTTGTGTTATTTTAATTTTGTGTATTGGGAGTCAACATTTTTGTGTGCGATATTAGTGACTCGATAATTGTGTAGGTTGATGTTGTGTCAGTGATCCACTAGATGAGTCTACAAGAGTGACACAAACTAATGCACCATCTCCTGTAGTTATGGAGAAATATGAAGCAGTGATTACTTTCCTGAAAGGCAAAGTGCCGCCGAAAAATCTTGACTGGAGGAAAATTAAACAAACTACACAAGAGCCAAAGGAATCCGGACATGAGTGCTATAAACAGTTGTTACAGGTGTTTCAGCAGCACAGTGAAAGAGAATAGGGGTATGTGAATTTTTGTATCTCAGTTTGTTATTGAGTTAAAACCAGAGATTAGTGTGCATATACAACAAAGTGTAATCTGCTGGCAGAATAAATCACTTGATGAGATCCTGAGGTATGGAAAGTATAGCAGTGATGTACAAGAGATGAAGCAGAAAAAGCTTCAAGAGAAAGTCATGTTGGCTCAGACAACGTTTGCTCAGAAAGGATTTTAGAATTCTTCTTTCACAGTGAACCAAGGAGGTATGCAAGGTGTTGTCATTCCACAAGCAGGAGTACAGAGTACTCATGGAGGCTTTGGTGTTTCGAAAGGTAGAGACAGAGGTGTTCCAACTGGTTCAAGTTCAGGTATGGATGTTGCAACGTTGAAGAGAATGACTCCTTGTCATTTATGTAACAGGATTGGGCATTGGAAGAGGGAGTGTAGGCTTTATCTTGATGCAGTAAATGGAAATGTACAAATGCAGAGAGGAGTGTAGATGCAAATCATGCCAGTACAAAATATGCAGATGCCAATACATAAACATGTTTCAATGATGCAGGCCCCACAAGCCCAAATGGTCCCACAAAATATGGGAAACACAAGATTTAATTTAAACCAAATGCCAAAGGCAAACCTAAACCCTTAACAGAACCAAAATCAAAAATGTTCCAGCAATATCCTGTTTTTGACAATGACAATTCAGCCTCCGACATTTCTCAATGATGGTGCCGGAAGGGGGAGGAAGATTGCATGCTTGGCACAGTCTTAGAGGTAGACCAGAGTGGCCCATTAATAGAAGTTGAGGTGACTGGCAACCCCATATCATTTCTTATAGACACAGATGCTACCAGATCCACTGTTAGAATTGTGAAAGTACTAGACCTACCCCTTTCAGGAAAGAAGTTCCAAGTTGTAGGAGTTTCAAATAAATATCACAAATCCAGTTTCAGTAAAGGTTTCTGTAAATATAATTTCATGTCATTTGAGGAAAATCACCGGTTCGTTGTGTGTGATACAAGTCCTGGAAACTTGTTAGGGAGAGATTTGTTGTGAAAATTAAATTGCATAATTTACTGTACAGTGGATGGTGTTGAGTTTCAAACACATGACGAAAATGTAGAATTTAAAATGGCTCAACAAAAGATAGCTATAGGATTGTTTCCATTAAAGACAACTGAAGAATTATCCCCTGATTTGAGAGAAACTGTGACTTCAGAAGTGTGGGATTTCACAGGGAAAGATATTCGACTGATTAAAGGTGTAGAATCAGCCTGAGTCACCTTAAAGGCAAATGCTGTGTATCCAAGAACACCACCGTACCATTTGACTGCAGAGACAATTACAGAAATAAGACCTGTAATAGAAGACATGTTGCAGAAAGAAATTTTGAAGGAATTGATTGGGAGTCCATGAAGGTCTCCACTTGTGGGTTTACAGAAACCTAATGGGAAGTACAGAATAGTGCAGGACATTAGAAAAATCAACAAGAGAGTTGTTCCATGTTGTCCCGTGGTACCGAATCCAGACACAATAATTTTTCAAATACTGTGTACTGCAGAATAGTTTACTGTCATTTATCTTTGCCAGGCTTTCTACTCATTGCCATTGCACTAAGAAAGCCAGTTCCTTTTTTCTTTTCTATTTCAGCAGAGAGTTTTGGCATGGTGTCGGGTCTCACAAGGGTATACAGAGAGTCCATCCACTTTCAACCAGATCTTGAAGAAGAATCTGGAGTCATTGCAGATGCCCTTTAAATCAGTTTTTGTGCAATACATAGATGACCTACTTGTGACATCAGAGATGAGAGAAGGTTGTAAACATGATACTGTTGTACTTCTGAACCATTTGGCTGAGAATGGACTTAAAGTGTCGCCAGGTAAACTTAAATACTGTCAACAAGAAGTTGTTTTTTTTTAAATTTCTTTATTGGGTTTAAAAAAAAAAAAATTAAAAAAAAGAGAAACATAAATGGCATCTCTGCCTTGCAAGGCAGCACATTCACACAATAAAAACAAACAACTTGTGATTCACCGAACTTCAGTAGCAACATGAGCCTGTGCTTCACATATCATACAATACTATCAACTTATTTGGTTAGATCATGATAACATAGTAGTATCACTCCTGGTCAGGTGATGAGTGTTCCTGGGCTTGCAATCAAAGGTATTGTCGCAATGGCTCCCATATGTCATTGGGTTTACATGAGGATGGAAGTTCTTCTGCATAAAGTTCAAGATTTCCTTTGCAGTACACTACGGGCCTCATTTATGAAAAGTGATGCATCGCTGCGTGCGTTTTCATTGCGCCCTCCTTGCGAAATGCTGGATGCGTCATATTTACAGAATGACGCATCATGTCGCAAGGTGTTACAGATACGTCAGTATTTCTGACGTATCTGTAGGCGCAAAAATGACGCATTGCTGGAGTGTGTCACAAAAGTGACGCAACTCCAGCAATGGGTCATTTCACATCGGCAAGTCGCATTTCAAATGTGCCTGCGTCAGTCTTACGTCTGCTGTGGGGCAGGCGTAAGATATTGACGCATTTGCGTCCTAGAAGTGGCACAGTGAAATCTCATAGATTTCACTGCGTCACTTCCACGAGGCTTACTTGCGTCAGAACGCCCATCCTGCATACATTATACCTGGCACAGGTATAATGTGGCGCAGGGGTTTACAAAGTGACGCATCTACCTAGATGCGTCACTTTGTAAATATGACGCACCATGGCACATTTTTTACGCCGCTGGTGCGTCACAAAAAGTGATGCACTGGCGGCGTAAAATGACGCAAGGGCTCATAAATAAGCCCCTAAATCTTTAAGCCAATGATCCGCTCGAGGGGCAAGAGTGCTCTCCCATGTCAGCGCCACTCGACGTTTTGACATCAATAACGCAATTCGAACAAACCTGCCAGTGATACCTTTTAACTGAGGCACATAACATAATAAACAAGCCTGTGGCAAACATTGCAGCTGGGTCCCGACCATGATCTGTATGCGTTGCACTACATCACCCCAGAAGCTAAACACAAGCCCACACTCCCAAGCTAGATGCCAGAAGTCTGCTTCTGCTTGGCCACAACGCTTGCAATTACTTGTATCACGAAGGCCTAGTTTATGTAACCGGTGGGGCGTGTGGTACACTTGGTGAACATACTTAAAATGTATAATCCTCAGATTGCCATTTGGTGTAAGAGAGCTAGTTAGGGTGCATACCTGTTCCCATTCAAGTAGAGCAAGGGGAGGGGTGATATTTTCGTTCCAGCGGCTCATGCTTTTATCTAGAGCTGTAACCCTCTCATCCCGCACCGCTCTATATAATTTAGTCACCAGTTTACGGCGTGTGGGCGCAACTAGTAATAGCTGTACAGAGTGCAAAGCCGGTGGCTCAGGAGGGAACGTAATGTAGTGCGCCCGAAGGGCAAGCTTCAGCCTGTGTAAAGTAAACTGAAACAACATGGTTGGGTTGGTGATGTATTGAAGCTCCTCTGATGTTATAAAAGTTCCCTCTGTGTACACGTCTTGCATTGTATCTATACCTGCTTCACGTAGCGAGCGCACAGGGCCCTCCTCTTGTGCAACTGATAACGCTGCGTGATGCGCCAAGGGTAACGCTGGGGCATATAGAGGTAATTTGGCTGCCAGTGTCCCAATTGCCTGCCATGCGGCAATAGTAGTGTCCAATGTATTAATTTCATTCTTCGGTGTGCCTCTTTTTAAATGTGTGATGATGCCAGAGAGCGGAGTAGGGTGCGCGTCGCCATCTTCAACCGCCACCTGGGGGGTGAAGGCGTGAGGGTGGTACCAATAATACGCATATTGCGCCTGGACACATAAGTAATAAATATAAAAATCCGGAACACAAAATCCGCCCTTTGCGTAATCTAATGTCAGCGTTGCCCATCCCACCCTAGCTTGTTTGCCGCCCCAAATGAGTCGAAACAGTGATGATCGAAGCGTTTTGAAAAAAGTTAGTGAGCTTTATGGGAATATTACTAAAAAGATATAAAAAACGCGGTAGAACTATCATTTTTATAATAGCAATTCGATCCGCCAGCGACAATGGCAGCGTTTGCCATTTGTCCACTTGGAGGTCTAAGGCTGTACATATTTCACATAATTTTCACGAATGACGACCTCAGGGTCCCGATGTACCCAAATACCAAGGTATTTAACCGGGTCAGTGGACCACAGTAGTGGATACTCCAAACTAGGGGGGTTGTGATCTCTGTGAGGGGTATTATTACCGATTTGTCCCAATTAATGGTCAGCCCGGAGAACAGACCAAATCGAATATATTCACGTAACACGGGGGCCAGGTTGGTTCTCTAATGAACAGCACCATATCGTCAGCGTACATAGAAATGCCTACAGGGCAATGGCGAAATTGAGAGGTGTCTCTCTATGCCGCTGCCGTATTATGCACGCCAAAGGTTCCAACATTATAGAAAATAGTAGCGGCGATAAGGGGCAGCCCTGGCCGGTACCGTGCTCTATCTGGAAAGCCTCCGATGTTAACCCACCCACCCTCACTCATGCCTTGGGGTCAGATTATAGTAGCCTTACCCAGCCTATAAAAATCGCAGGAAATCCCATATGCTGTAGAATACGAAACAGGTACCACCATTCAATAGAGTCAAATGCTTTCGCTGCATCTAACATTACAGCAGCTGCAGGGAGAGCAGGATCCAGAACGTGGAACATGGCGAATATAGTGCGGAGATTGTTAGATGTAGATCTCTCCGGTATAAAACCCGATTGATCCGGGAGGACCAAAAGGGGCATAAGAGGTTGGAGTCGATCGGCAAGGATTTTTGTTAATATTTTTGCATCCAGATTAATGAAGGATAGCGGTCGATATGACTCACACGCCGAAGGCGATTTATCCTTTTTAAGTAAAGCTATAATCAAGGCTTGGCGAAGCGAAGGAGGAAGATGTCCGGTTTCATATGCTTCACCATAAACCTCAAGCAGATGAGGTGTGAGGAGTTCAGCGTATTCCTTATAAAACTCTGCTGTGAGGCCATCTGGCCCTGGAGCTTTGTTATTCAGCCGAGAGCGTATCGCCTCTTGGATGTCGGACGCCTCAATCGGCTGACTTAGATACTCACGGTGGCCATCCGACAGCCAGGCACATGCTATGTCTGATAGGTATTCAGCTAGATCCAAAGATTCACCACCGCCTCGCGATTTATACATGGTGGCGTAGCAGTCGCGAAATTGTCCGACTATGTCCTGCGGTGTATAATGTTCCTTACCGTGGCTATCTACAATTTTGGTGATGTGGTGATGATCCATCCTGAATTTGAGCCGAGCAGCAAGGTTGCGGCCAGGCCTACCTCCCTCTCCATAGGCCCTGGCAACAGGTCGTCTGGATAAATAACATATTTCAGTGGTTGCCATTTCATCGTACTCTAAAATGGATTCATGAATACGAGCAAGTGTAGCCGCGCATGGGTCTGTAGTGTAATCTTTTTCAAGCTGCGATAGTGTCTGTTCTAGTTTAGTTAATTGTCCTCTAATATCTTTAAGAATACCTGCCGTGGTGCTGATGCAAGCCCCCCGGATCGTGACCTTAAAGGCCTCCCATAAGGTAGCAGCACTATCCACAGAGCCCATATTTATCTAAAAAAACTGCACAATTTCCTTTCTTATGGTTTCTTTGTAAACCGGGTCTAGTAAGGCTTCAGATCGAAATCTCCATGTGAATGGTCTATGAGTGTTAGTGGGTATAAGGATGGTGAGTCTGACTGGATTATGATCGGATAGCCTGTGGGGGAGAGAAGTTATTTCCGTGACCCAGTCATTAGCACCCTCACTTAACAGCCAGTAATCCAATCTAGACCAACTTCCATACGCCGGCGTGGCATGTGTGCCCTCTCTTGTGTCACAATTGCGAAGTCGGCAAGCGTCTATCAATCCAAACTCAGACATAGCTTCTCTAATGTATTTGGCGGCTTTAGGAGTGCGCCCACATTGTTGACTAGACTTCTCCCGTTGTGGATCAAGATGTGTATTAAAATCCCCCCCCATAATACGTCGGCATCCGGCCAGCCTCGCAGTACATTAACAATACGTGCAAACATTTCAGGCTCATCCGCAATGGGGCCATAGACATTCACAATAGTCACCAGGGACACCCCCAATTTACAATGCACTAAAGCGTATCGCCCCTCGTCGTCAGTGTGTACTTTAATTGGTGTAAATAGCACACCTCGTTTTAGCAGGATGAGAACACCCCTAGCATAGGAGGAATACGACGAAGCAAGCTTAAACCGGCCCATTTAATAGCAATCTTAGCCTCGGTCACTTTATTTAAGTGCGTTTCCTGAAGGAGAGCGATCTGGACTCTGTGTCTATCTAAATAGTCAAAAACCTGCCGAATTTTCTTGGGGGAATTAAGCCCACGAACATTCCACGTTAAACATATAAATTTATGAGCTGTGGGTTCCATGAAGAGTAAAGAACAAAAACATATCATGTGCACAGCTATGTATCAGTGTGTTGTCACATAGGTACCAATACTCGAGTATCATAACATAACATAACATGTGTATTTGTAAAGCGCACATTCACCCCTAACGGGGTATCTTTGCGCTGAATAACAGATGTTTATTGTTACCCAACTCAATGGCACTCATTTCATCGACCTCAGTTGGATGAAAGGCTGAGTGGACCCGCCAGGATTTGAACCTGTGACCATGAGGTCGAACACAGGCCCCTGCAGTGGATGCATTAGTCCACTGAGCCACCAAACCCAATCCCTAAAGTTCAACAGCCTCGCAATTATCGGTCTGGGTGGGGTCCCCGGGGGGGGACGAACCGATAGCGACCGATGTGCTCGTTCCACTATGAGTAGTTGGGAAAGGTATTCGGCCCCACAAATCTCACGCAGCATATTTTCAACATATGTTTCCAGCCTGCCCACATTTGTCAATTCTGGCAGGCCCGTGATGCGCAGGTTGTTGCGGCGTGACCTCGCCTCAAGGTCCTTGTTTTTAGCTTGAATTACGGTCAACACTTTCTCCATATCAAGGGCCTTAGACATTACCTGCTGGAGGCCATCTTCCGTGTCCGAGATACGCTGTTCGGCCTCGCCGATCCTTGTGGCTTGCTTGTCTAATTTGGTGGACATGTGGTCCATACGTCCATTCAAGGCCTCAATCTTACGATCTATAGACTATAAACTAGCTTGGATCACCGATAGTGTCTTTTCAAGTGCGGTTGCTGACTCAGCAGGGGCAACGAGTTCAGAGTCTGATGTAGCCCCACGAGTTGGCCTATTAGGCTTCCGTTGCTCGAATGTGAGGCGCGGCTGGGTTTTGTCAGTTTTCCCCATCGTAGAGGATTGCAATGGCGGGCCACAAAGAGTGAGTACAGCTTGCGCCGAACACGTGGCAGTGAGCAATGAACTAAGGGCGCCCTCCACTCAAATGCAACCCTCAGCAGGCAGTTAGTGGTGAACGCTAGGATGAAAGTATGCTCGTCACATCAATGTGCGCTTGTCGCAGTCCCTTCGCACATCCACATAAAACCTGGGCAGAGAGCGACGACCAAGAGCAATTCAGCTATACAGCAAAGAAGGACTCAGTGAGGTAGTGGTGGCGATCAAATATTGAGCCTAGGGATTGCAGCAGCCTCAATCTTACGTCAGTGTCCCCAGAAAAAGGATCTCAGTGGCTCACAATGTAGGGGGGCCCAATATGGAGTCGGAGCTTGCACGTGCTCGGAAAAACCAGGATTATAGGTAGGGTGCCTCTGCGGTGGCTCCACACCCCCTCAAAGGGGAGATGAGGAATAAGGTAGCAAAAGGCCCCACACAGCAAGGCAACACAGCGATGTGGGTGTAGGGTCGCGATGTCAAACAAGCGTGCTGTTTCATGTGGGGTTAGCAAGCGTCAACAGCACCACATCTCGCGCCAAAGTGCACCAGTCAGCTTTCGATGAACCACCACAATCGCTTATATACTGTCCTCACTCGGACTCCAAATCGGGGCTGCAACTGTACATTTGCCCTGCGCTCCAACAATGGATACCTTCAACGGCAAGGTTCGTGAGGGAGGGTGGCGGGGTAGCTAGGCCCCAGGCAGATTCCAAATGCAGATCACGGCTCCCGCTCCCACTGGCCACCTCACCTCATGCAGCAGCAGGCCACGGCATACAACGAAGGCACAAGGGGACGCCGGAGGCACTGGAGGCTCCAGACGCTGTGCGTAGTGGCTTGATCTGGCTCCCGGCGGTCCTCTGCCAAAGATGGCGTCTCCTCGGCCTCCGCGATCGGGCAGAGCGCTGCAGTACGCGAGCCAGCTTCAGGATGCGCAGATGTCCCGGGGGGGCGCAGAGATCACACACTCAACCCCCGTTCCGGAACGCAGAGTGAGCGCAGACACCCACCGCAGTACCTCTATAGGCCCTCCAGCAGAGGCTCCGTCATGCCCTGTATATCTCCGCGTCGGGCCGCAAGTCTCAGCTGAATGCCCCGCCTCCGGCCCCCGATGAAGTTGAGCTGGCTCACGGAGGTCGCAGCGGAATGCTATGGGTCCACGCGGGCCTCTCTCGTACCAGTAGCGAAGGATACCACCGCAGAGCCGTCCGTCCGGCAAGGCTGTGGACGTCAGCAGGGGCAGATCTCCTCTGCGACCGCCATGTTGTTTCGGCCGCGTAGTGCCATCAGCAGGTCCAATTCGGCACCAGACACCAAATTACTCCCGGCTATAGCACCAATCAACGCACCACGTCATCAGCAAGACGTGCCTCCCGGGTCTGGTCACGGATGGCGGCAATGGAAGAGGATAATTAAGGATTTCCGTGTGCCAGCCGGCGGAGCTGCACTACAGTGCAGCCATCTCGCCGTGCACCAAGCCACACCCCCTACTGTCAACAAGAAGTTCTATATCAGGGACACATAATTGAGAAAGGAGCTCGAAAAGTGTCACCAGAGAGATTGGAGATGATCTTCAGATGAATCCACCTCAAACTCAGAAGGAAGTCAGAATGTTTTTTGGAATGCAGACAGTGGATACCAAACTTTTCCCTAGTGGCAAAGCCATTATGGAGGCTGGCACACAAGGATGTGTCTGATCCGCTGTGACAATGATTACTTGAAAGCCTTCCTAGAGCCGAAAGAAAATCTTTGTCGTGCCCCAGCACTAGGAATGCCTGATAAAAGTAAAGAGTTTACATTGTTTTGCAGTGAGAGGATGGGCTGCACTCTCTCAGTGCTTAATCAGATGCTTGAAAACCTGTGGCATACTTCTTGAGCACCCTTGATCCTGTCGCTGCAGGACTGCCCAGCTGCCTTAAAGACATCACCGCAGTGAGCACTAGTCTGGAAAAGAGTGAGAGCATAGTGATAGGATGCCCTTTAACTGTAATGGTACCACACTCTGTTGGACTTCTATTGACATGAACAAAGACTCAATATATGACCCATAATAGACTTACAAAGTATGAGCAGAAGATCTTCGCTAAAGATAACATTGTGTTAAAACGTTATCAAGTTTTGAATCCATCAACATTGCTTCCTGTGAATGACACTGTTTGTGATGAAGTTGAACATTATTGCCTAGATGTCACGGATTTATGCACAAAGCCTAGACCTGATATTAAAGATGATCCTCTGAATGAGCCAGATTATGTAATTTTTTGTGGACGGCTCATGTCTAAGAAACAATGAGGGTAACCATAGAGCAGCTTCCGCTGTGTGTACAATAAATGATGTCATCAAAGCTTCATGGCTTCAAGAGGTTACCTCAGCACAAGTTGTAAAATTGATTGCCCTTACCAGAGCAAGCAGTTTAACTGCTCAAATCAGAGTGGCTATATTTACAGGTAGTCAGTGCAGCTTTGGCATTGTCCATGATTTTGGGCAATTATTGTCACAGAGGTTTCATGACCTCTTCAGGGACCCCCATTAGAAATGGGTACAAGTAAGAAATTTGTTGGAAGCTCTCCAATTGCCTGCTGAAATTGCAGTTGTTAAATATGCAGCCCATTAAATGGTAATGATACATAGCCATGGGAAACAGATACGCTGACTCCTTTGCACCATATTGAGCCCTGTTGGCCTGCACATTTGATGGAACTTTTGCATGTGAGTCAGAGGAGGACGCTTCATTTTCTGTGCTGATGACAGTAACAGATACTTGGGATGAATTGAAGAGAGTACAAGAAAATGTTTCAGAAGCAGAACAAGAAAGTTGGATCAGAGCAGTTTGTGAGAAAAATGCAAATAACAAATGGATGTCAGCTGTTACCTGATAGTCTGCTGTTTCCAATGACACAATACTTTCGAATACACACATTTAGGGCGGGATGATATGACACATCTCTTTAAACAAAATTGGTTTAATCCCAAGTTCAGAATGCTTGCAGAAGAAGTGTGTCATTGATGTGTGACATGTCAGCAAATGAATGCAGGGAAAACAACACACGTTACACTGAGTCCTATAGGAAGATCAGGTGGTCTTTTTAATAGAATGCAAATTAACTTTATCGAGATGCCTGTTTGTAATGGGCTATGATATGTCCTGGTCATAGTATGCGTCTTCTTGAAATGGGTGGAAGCCTATCCAACCAGAAGAAATGACAATCTCACTGTAGCAAAACTGTTATTGCGAGAATTAATACCCAGGTATAGAATGCCAGTTTCTGTAGCATCAGATAGAGGGATCCACTTTAACAATGAGGTCCTGAAGATGATTTGCACTGCTTTACAGACTGAGCAAAGACTGCACTGCAGCTATCAACCTGAGCTTCAGGTATAGTCGGGCAACTCAATGGGACTATTAAGTCTCGACTAGCCAAAGTTTGTACTAACCCTATTTAGCGAGTCGCAGATGATTTGCAACTTGCTAAATAGGATTACCGACTCGCTATTAGGAAGAGGCATTCTAAGGGCGTCCCTTCCTAATAGTGAGTCTGAGCCCTATGTAAGACTTTTTTGCGACCGCAATTGCGGTCGCAAAACAGTCGCAGTTTACCACCCTTATAAGAAGGGTGGTAAAGCACTCGCAAACGGGAAGAGGTCCCCAGGGGACCCCTTCCCCTTTGTCAATCCAGGGGAAAATATTTTTTAGGGGCAGGCAGTGATCCCAGGCACCACTACTTGCCCTTAAAAAATGAAACAAAAACGTTTCATTTTTCTGTAGGTCTCGCCTAGGCAGTGCGCATGCGCTGCCCTAGGAGATGACCTTTTGGAATCGGTCAGCTCTTTCCAAGCACTCGTGCTTGTGGCGGCATCCACCTTGCGGGAGCGAGCAGCGGCGCGCGGGCCATCTGTTTCCAATTAGCGTGCCCGTGCATGCGTCTGCTCGCTCCCGCAAGGTGGATGCCGATTGCCGCCACAAGCAGGAGTGCTTGGAAAGAGCTGACCGGGCCATCTGTTTTTTTTCAGGTTCTTGTACTTTGGCGGGGTGTGCACAGGAAACCGAATATTTACAGCGAAGTAATGCTCCAAAGCGAAAGCTGGAGGCTGCATCGGAAGCTTTACGCTGCTAGCATCGCTTTCCCTACGCTGTCTCCGCCCGCTGACCCCCCACCTCACTTCCTGGTTTACCCTGCCAGCACATTCAAGCCATAGCACGCACCGTGCGGCCCCTCATGTCCCTGGTTAGCCCTTCTCTTCCTCATTCCTCGCCTTTTGGTCATTTCGTTGTCTGTGCACGAGTAAGAGGCGCCCGAAGTTTCACTCCGGCTTAGCAACGACTCCCGTGACACCGAGAGGCTGAGGTGAAGCGATTGTGACGGAGAGCTGGGGCATTTCTCAACCTCCGGGTCCTATGCAGTCTTGCCCAGCACCATCGGGCATGTTTCCTTGCGCTTGTCACTGGCTTCACCTTGTTCACTGTGTCTTAGCACAACAACAGTACGAGTGCAAGAAACAGTAGGCACCAGTTCGCAGCACATGCGCCTGTTTTTTGGGGGCCATAGAGTAAGAAATTAGACATATGCGTTTAGGCTGAAACCGTTTTCAGGCTTTGACAAAAGATGAATAGCAGCCCAGCCCCCCCGAGGATCCCTCATTAACAGATTAATGGACCGCCATTTAGAGATTCATTAAAATGGCCTCTCGGGCGCAGAGCTGCTGGTGGCTCTGGAGAGGGGCCGTAAACAGAGTTAAGAGCTTCCAGTTGTCCCCGTTTCATCTCTGTTTGTGTCTTTTCGACCAGGATGTTTATGTTTCTCAGCCGTACGGTCAAATGCCTTTCTCCTCACACCCAAGGTCATTTTAATACGAATTCCAAGGGGCATGCCAATAGGATAAAATTGCCCCTAATTCTTTGGCAGCTCGTCATCCGATCCGCAAGCCCACTGGGGTTTATTACTGTGTGTCTGCAGCAGAACAGATGGGGCTGGGGCAGTGGAAAGGGGAGTCTTTCTTCGGCATTCTTCTGAGAGCATTTCTTCATTTCGGACAATATTTGCTTAGCCCTCTTTTGTAAATAAAGTTTAAAATAAATATTTTGCGGTGGGAACTGGCAGAAGTTTTTAATCACCAGTATTTTTGATGTACCTTTAGGTTACTTTCCTACTATGTGACCTCACAAGTAACGCTGAGTCTTTGGAGACAATTTTTTTACTAAAGTATGAATTACTGCTCCATGACATGCTCAAGGTATCGATGGTACTGAAATAAACCCACCAACACGTTCCATTATGTGCTGCCCGTTTGCCGAGCTCTACTCCTTTCCTTTCACACTCAAGGGACTTGCTTTATTACAGTATAGCCCTATAAATACCCAACATTCCCGACAGGACTCCCCTTATAGTGGTACATCGTCCCTTTTCTTTCCCCCTTTTTCATGTTTCCTTTTTTTTAAATCTGTCTGCATTTGTTTTTTTATATTTGTTTTTTCTGTCCCCATTCTAATTGTGGCTACCTGCTTGGTGAGTCTGGTTTGAGCATTTTTGGCAGGGCTGATTTTGGTTTCCAGGCTGGCCCTGGGTGGGCCATGAAGTAGCTCCAGAATTTCCTAAGGTCCACTACAGGGCAAAGAGGCAAAAGGATGGAATCTTAAAAATGCAGAATCCTTTGCAAAATTATTTGTCCAAACTATCTTAATAGAAGAAGAGTAAGACAGTATTGAGAAGCCAAACTTGGTTTCCCACTCTGTTCTGAACATGTTCTCAGAGACTGTAGTCTAAGCTGTATTGCGTGATATGATTTGGGAATTATTTACTCCCAAGACTCAAGATTGTTTAGTGTAACTAGCATGGTGAGGCTGGGCATCAGTTTCATATGCAGTGAATCCTCTGTTGATGTGTTGGGAGATTTGAAGCCAATATCCTATTGAATGAGATGTGAACGTACTATTTTGGTGTCAAAGAGTAGCGGCCACAGGTTTTCTGATTTACTTGCAAGGGTCTTAGGTCGGTGACATACTCATTGCTGAGCATTTATAGATGTTCTAACTGTGGTATGCTCGCTAACTGGACTGTCAGTGCTGTGTTGGACTTGAGAGTAATGTTCTGATATGTCCTTTTTTTCCCAAAATATTTCTTTATTGTCACCCTCAGGGGTGACAGTGCTGCGTTCTGCAAATGCTTGTTGATTAATAATTCTTTGTCAATATATCACACTTGTGATTTCATGAAATAAAGGTTGATAACACAAAGAGAATAACAGAGATGCATTACAAAACAAGCATTGGCATAGCCAATAGGTCTCGCTTTTGGGACCTTATAAGTATTTAGTTATGCAGCACAATATCCTTGGTGCAACAACATCAACTGTTGCATGGCTAAACACTTATAAGGTCCCAAGGCGAGACCTATTGCTATGCCAATGCTTGTTTTAAATGCATCCCGTTTTCCTTTAAGGAAAACGGGCTGCATATAAAACAAGCATTGGCATAGCCAATAGGTCTCGCCTTTGGGACCTTATAAGTGTTTAGACAGAGCTATTGCCTTTGTTAATTTCTTTAAGCTGTGTTGTAGAGCATTGTGAATGTTGTGCAGCATGTTGAAAAGTTATAATAAAAAAGTGTTATAACCTTTTTTGTCACCCTATATATAACCAAGAAAACATTATATACAACTGAACTACCCTAATAAAAACAGAATTAACACAAAGAGTGTGTTCTAGTTTTTTTTTCCATGGCAAATGGCAAAATAATAAAGTAATACTATCACAGAATGTGCTGCATTATGCCGCATAATTTGCCTTTTCTTGCCACATAATTTACTCAACCCTGCTGCATAATTTGGCCCTCTCCTGCCGCATAATTCCAGTGGCCCTGCCTATGAGGTTCTCAGTGTGATATGCTTCTCAGTCATTTGACAAAGTCTTTGAACAATGAAAACAGAACAATCAGCGAGTCTTGTTAGCTGACCATAGAAAGAGTAAAAGCCCTCACTCCTGCAAGCAACTCTCTTTAAAAAAAAAAGAAAATAATAAAAATTCATTAAAACGCCATTGTTTTTTTGGGGTAATGATACAAACAGTTCATTGCAGTATTCAATTTGCTATGTCACAAAATATTTCTTATTTTGCAGAAACAAAAGATGTTTCATGCCGTTCCAAATAAACCATGAAATATAAAAAAATACCACCAGTAACGCATGTCTTATGGTCCAATAAAGGCATTTCCATGTTCTGGTGATCTTTGGCATTATGGTTTGTTATGTCACAAAAAACCTGGCTCCGAGGCCATTAATGGACGATAATGAACCAGTGAATGACCAGGTATCTCTTCTCACTAGAGAGAGGAAGTGAGAGAGAGGCGAAAAAGAGAGAGAGAGGGTGAAGAGAGAGAGAGAGAACAGAAGGCGAGAGACAAGACGGAGGCACAGGCAGCTGGAGATAGCGAGGAGGAAGAGACAGTGAGAGGGGACAGAAAGGAAGATGAAGAGATGAAGAGAGAATGGATTAGTAAGGCGGGAACGAGAAAAGCAAAATGAGAGAGTGCGCAAGAAACAGCACAAGGCTATATTTACCATCAGCGCACAGACTAAAGCGCCTCTTGGTGCTTTATCAGCAGGCGCTACTAATAACCAAGTTAATGTCTCTCCGTTCATCGATCTCGAATAAACTAAACGCTCAGTTTGTTATCCTGGGATATAAACATGTAACCTGCAGGCGGGGCCACTGGAATTATGTGGCAGGAGAGGGCCGAATTATGAGTCAGGATTGACTAAATTATGCTTCAAGAAAAGGCAAATTATACGGCGTAATGCAGCAGGTTTTCCGTTAGTATTACTTCATTATTTTGTAATTATTGCACTTGTTAACACTGTCTGGGCATAGGTTGCACCTCAGTTTAACACCCGAACATAGCAACAAGCAACAGAAAAGTGACCGTCAACCTTTGCAAAGGACCTTTCACTAGCACATGTTGCTCCGATTTTAGTAACATTTGAACCAATTGAGCTAGAAACAACATATTTTTGTGCAAAAATCTGCAGCTTTTGCAGCAAATTATGTATTATGTGGCACATGGGATAGATACATAATTATGCGGAAAACGACGCGCCCGCACATTCACATAATTCCAGAGGCCATGCTTGCAGGTGATGCTCAGACCCCTGCAGTGGGCACAAAACCCTCGAGCTATCCTGATTTCTTGAGCCAGCATCTCGGTTGGCGCCCTAACCTCTGCTGGCACTGTGCCCTCTGCC
The DNA here is from genome assembly GCA_963921515.1 of Calotriton arnoldi. NCBI lineage: Eukaryota > Metazoa > Chordata > Amphibia > Caudata > Salamandridae > Calotriton > Calotriton arnoldi. The sequence continues at coordinate 654,453 of CAWUFW010007831.1, read as the reverse complement.
CACCATGCCCAGTCCATCCGCCCCACCCTGTCAGGTCCTGCGACCCACGGAGCCCTCCCCTCCCCCCCCATTCGCGGCCTCAGTACGGTAAACCCTTGAGGCCCAACATGTGCCTCGGATTAACAGCGTCTTTCGTCTTCAATTCTGTTTTTTATGGTTAATCCGACGCCGTGAGAGATCCCGTGTTTTCATGTAAATCCGGCAGAAAGATGAAGGGCCCGATGGGGGCCGGTGGGGGCACCTGGGTGAGCTCTGTGCACGGCAGGCGAAGCACGGCTCTGAATGTGTTCAGCGACCGGTAAAATGCCTGCTAGGAAAACATCACAGGGGGTTCATGTGCCTGCTGCAGCCGGCCATGCAACCTGTTGGCCACTGGTTCAGAGTGAGGTGGGGCAGCTCGATGGGATAATTTGCTTGTTGCAGCCGTCGGTATGCATACTCCTCCAGGGCCGATGCAGGGTTTCATCGCTCTGATGTCAATAAAACAAGCCCCGTGGTTCGGGTCCAAGGGTCCTGATAGTTCCGCGCACAGAGAGCTGTTTCGGAACCCCTTTCTGTTGGGGAGGGCGCTGATGCTTAGTGCCATGGTCAGTGTGCCTGCGCCTCAGTGTTCGTGCAAGGATCAGTGTGCATGCGCCTCAGTGTTCCAGCTAGGGTCAGTGTGCATGCGCCTCAGTGTTCGTGCAAGGGTCAGTGTGCATGCGCCTCATTGTTCGTGCAAGGGTCAGTGTGCCTGCACCTCAGTGTTCGTGAAAGGGTCAGTGTATCTGTGCCCAAGTTTTCATACAAAGGTACGGGTGAATTCACCCTAGTGTTCGAGTAAAGGTCAGTGTGTCTTTCCCCCGGGTAGCTCATAGTCTAAAGGGATGCAGTTCCCTTCACCTACAGCGTGGGACAGGACAGTCAGCAGCGCCGTGGCGTAAAATGAACTGAGCATGAACGCAAACAAGCCCTCGCCCCCTGACCCCTCCCAGAAGCGCACATTGGTACACCAGTTATCTTGCCTAATCTACAAAAAGCTCCCGTAGGATGAACGCGTTTTTTTCTGCAAGCACGTTCAAAACCCGGACAGAAAAACTATATTTGCACATTTCTTTATTTGCTTAATGTTGTTTTATTTAGATCATTTTTTGTACGATGTCGTACTGTGTCTGCCTGCTGGCAATCTAGAAGCAGGAAACAAAGAAATGTGGTGTGTGTTCGAAAACTTAAGCCATCTGCTGAGCGAGAGCCGATGCAAACACAAATGTGGGAACGCGCCTTCTAATAAAAGCAGCAAGGAAACCTGACACTAAACAGATGGCCCCTGCGCGCCGCTGCTGGCTCCCGAGAGCAAAACGCTTTGGGAGTAAACCTTTCCCGAAAAGCTGGGACATCCACACGCCTTTGGCCAATTGCGTGCTGAAGCCAGACGCAAAGGCCAATAGCGTGTGAGCACCACACGCACGAGCTTCTACAAAAGCTAAAATGATTCCAAGAGGCCGATTTCCTAGAGCAGCGCATGCGCGCTGCGCTAGGCTCGACCTAAAAAACTGCTTTATTTAAAAGGAGTCCCAGACATTGAGGTCTGCTGAGCCCAGCAGGCCACCATACCTGAAGGGCCAGCCATTCCTAATAGGGTCGCAAATTGTGAGTGCCTCATTAATATGCATGAGGCATGCAATTTGCGACCCCATTAGGAATCGCTAACAGTGTCTCTGACACTGTTATAAATTTCATGTTTGCGACTCCAAAATTGCAATTTGCGAGTCGCAAACATCAATGGTCGTACATCTGGCCCCAGATTCTTTACCTCTGGTGCTGATGATTATTTCAAGTATCCCTGATAGAAAAACTGGTCTATCACCACGTGAAATGTTGATGGGCCATACAATGGGGCTACCTATTGTACCTGCAAATGCCCTCGTGAACATCACAGATGATATAATACTTAATTAATAGAAAGGATTAGCTGTTGTGCAACGTTATGTTTCTTACCAGGATGCAGCTTCCACTAAAAATTCACATCAAGAACAGTCCCACGACCTCAATCCTGGTCATTGGGTTGAGCTCAAGAAGCACATTTGGAAGACTTGTCTGGAACTGAGATGGAAAGGACCCTTCCAGTTTATCTTAATAACCAACACTGCTGTTAAATGTGCAGGAGTTCCGAATTGGGTGCATGAATCGCACACCAAGAGGTGAAAAATCCGGATGAAGAAATTGTGCTCTTTGAACCTGAACGAAGGGCATTGGAGACAACATCACCACAAGATGCAAAGAGCAGTGACACCAACAGTGACAGCAGCAATGAGGAGAAAGGGGTGAAGATCTGCAAACAGTCGCACCAATCCAAGTCCCTGTGATTACACCAAGTGCCAATGAAGTCTCTGACGAAGGAGGAGAGACACCTCAAGCTGAAAAGACTACTGAAGCAGCACCATTACGAAATGAAGATTTCCTGGGTGAAGGAACAAGCACTGAAATCAGAAGAGTCACCCGTTAAATTGAATGGCCATAAAACAGTGTTCAAAGGAGACTAAAAACAAGTGTATCAGTTGATCGAATTCCATCAACTGTCCCTGAGGAGACATAATCAAGTGAAGAAAGTGATGTAGTAGGAAATCAACAGAAACTGAGACGATCAAAAAGAGCAAGAGTACCTTATCAAAGGTATTCAGCACCTGAGTGGGCCTATTACGTGGACAAAGTATTGAATTGTCACAGTATATGAGTTGTGTCATGTGAAATCTGAACTGTTTGAACCTCCATGACATCACCACAATAAGCATTGTCGGATAAACCTACTGAGCAAGAACGAACCCTGCAACTACTAAGAGACATTGAAAAGCACAGAAGGTCATTTGAAAGGTATAAAAGAGAATGACACAAACTAATTCTCATTTTTAATTTTAAAGAAGATTTACCTAGACCCAAGTCTGCCGTAGAAGAGTAGTGATAACACTTTTAGAACAACACGGAGTAGGGTTAAGGTTGTCTATGCAAAGATTGCTTTGCTTAAAGCTAACTACATTAAGAAACTGCTTACAAGAAACGTGTGCTGAATATTTGAATTGTTGTGTACAATCTGATTCTAGACAAACATGTGTTGCCTTAGAAATAAGTGTAAATATATTATGTGTTCAATTTTGCAATATCAGTAATCATAATCATAATAGTGCTAGTCGGGTTTTACTTAACGCCTGAGAAAAACATTAGGGGGCCGATTCCGATTTGGGCCGGAAAACGTACCGACCGACTCGGAGCCGGAATAAATACCGACCGACACGTACCGGTGCAGCCCGACCCGCAAAGTACGATGGAAAGCGTGCTAAATCCGACCGACTCGTACGGAACACAAGCCGAACGACCGAGCTGCGCGGAAAACAGCCATCCGGCCGGAAAAGCACGCGTATCGAACTGACCGACACGCACCAAGAAGAATCCCGAACGAAACGTACCCGCGAACCCCGACCCGCCAAGTACGATGCAACGCGTGGAAAACACGACCGAGTCGCACGGAGCCCAAGCCGCACGACCGACACGCATTCAAAACTGCGAGCCGAAGCAAACCAAAACCCAGCGACCGACGCGTACGCAGCACAGAAAACAGCACAAACACAGCGTGAACGAATCGGAGAGGCTCGCACGAGACAACTGGAGGGTCCGACTCGGTCACAAGAATGTCTCCTACATGCACAAAAAGAACCAAGGGAAAAAAAACACAAAAAAAGGCCAAACAAGCTATCACAAAGCAAATAAATACTGGGGGGGGGAAACAGGAAACAAAGACACACCCACAACTCCCCCCATATAAAGGACACAAATCCCTACCATGATCCCTTGCAAATTCAAATTACCTGCCAGCACTCAACACCAACAGACAGCAACCACACACACACTCACAGCTCATCCATCACACAAGCCAAACACCAGCAGCACCACAACAAATAGCACCCTCACATACACCCAGCAAAACACACACTCACACACCCTCACTTGCACACCAACACACACATCACACACCAGCACCACCCAACACCATGCCCCCAAAGAAGAATCACAAGTTCCTAGATAGTGAATTGGAAGTCCTGGTAGATGAGATCCTCAGGGTAGAGCCACAGCTGTTTGGCACATTGGTCCAACAGACACCCATGGCGCAGAAAACCAAGATGTGGGAGAGGATCGTCGACAGGGTGAACGCACAATCACCATGTTTGCGCACAAAGGTAGACATCCAGAACAGGTGGTATGACGTGCGCAGGAGGGTCAAGGAGCTGTTGAAGAAGGACTACATCTTGAGCCAACACACCGGCAGTGGCCCTCCTGCCAAACCAGTATACCTCAGGCCCTGGGAGGAGAAGGTGCGGGCCATCCTACCACCAGTGAGGGATATGGACTAGAAAACATCCCAGAGCCTGGTGAGTACACAACTAATGTACACAATATTGTGCCACAATACACACACATCACTGTCAAGGGAGAGTCAAAACATGCACCCTTAGCAAATACACACCAACCAAAACAGATCATCCCAAAATGTGTATGTCAGCCAGATAAACATAATACATGCCAGCTCATAGTGAAATGTAACTGTGTCATGACATGTACAAACCTAACAACAAATAGAGCTAGGCAGTGGCACAAATATAACCAACAAACACAATCAGACATGTAGCCACCACCACAACACCACCTCACAGGGAAGCTCACTGAAAGGAAGGAATACTGTGTATGCTGGGCAAGTCAGTGTAGCCAATAGCATCATGGGAGTGGTAGTCACAGAAATTGCCCACCCTCACAATGCGCACATCAACACCACCATGAACCATGCCCACATCACAGGCAGTGCAAAACAACTGACAAGATGGCTGACACTGGCTACTGCTGTGGGGAGCACAAGGCCCTGCTGGCAACTGTGCACCAACCAACAGCAGGACACCACTGACTGACATCCTGAAAGACAACTTGCACTCCCTGCAATGGAAGCACGTTCCATGGTGGGATATCTGGCTGGGTGGGAAGGAGGACTCACAGCACTGACCATAGTCACCAGCAGCTCCACCCACACACCCACACACCCCCCTAACACAAACTACACACAACTCACCTGGGAGAAAGCATTGCCTCACACACCAATCAAATATCCCACAAAAACCACAACCCTGGGTCATGCAGTGTGAAGCACAGGGACACACATGGGACTTGTAGCAAAACAAACCCCAGGATAACACTGTCAGCCATCTTGTCAGCACAGGCACACAACCCCACAGGGAAGCTGAGTCAAAAGGAAGGAAGCATGGGCATGCTGGGAAGGGGGGTGGAGGCAAAAGCATGATGGGAGTGGTAGTCACAGCCCAACATCCCCCACCCACATGGCCCAGCAAGAACACACCCAAGCCTGCACACCTCACAGGGAGTCAAAAGCCAGTTCAAAGATGTCTGAACCTGGTGCTCTGTTGTGGGGAGCACAAGGCCATGCTGGGAACTGGCCAACAACCAACAGCAGGACACCACTGTCAGCCATCTTGCCATTGCTGTCACACCCACACACAGTCAAGTACACTCAAAAGGAAGGAAGTATGGGCATGCTGGGAAGGGGGGTGGAGGCAATAGCATGATGGGAGTGGTAGTCACAGCTCAACATCCCCCCACCATGGCCCAGCAAGCTCACACTGAAGCATGCACACCTCACAGAGAGTGTAAAGCCCCATCAAAGATGTCTGACACTGGTGCTCTGTTGTGGGGAGCACAAGGCCATGCTGGGAACTGGCCAACAACCAACAGCAGGACACCACTGTCAGCCATCTTGCCATTGCTGTCACACCCACACACAGTGAAGTACACTCAAAAGGAAGGAAGTATGGGCATGCTGGGAAGGGGGTGGAGGCAATAGCATGATGGGAGTGGTAGTCACAGCTCAACATCCCCCCCCATGGCCCAGCAAGCTCACACTGAAGCATGCACACCTCACAGAGAGTGTAAAGCCCCATCAAAGATGTCTGACACTGGTGCTCTGTTGTGGGGAGCACAAGGCCATGCTGGGAACTGGACAACAACCAACAGCAGGACACCACTGTCAGCCATCTTGCCATTGCTGTCACACCCACACACAGTGAAGTACACTCAAAAGGAAGGAAGTATGGGCATGCGGGAAGGGGGGTGGAGGCAATAGCATGATGGGAGTGGTAGTCAAAGCTCAACATCCCCCCCCCCATGGCCCAGCAAGCTCACACTGAAGCATGCACACCTCACAGAGAGTGTAAAGCCCCATCAAAGATGTCTGACACTGGTGCTCTGTTGTGGGGAGCACAAGGCCATGCTGGGAACTGGACAACAACCAACAGCAGGACACCACTGTCAGCCATCTTGCCATTGCTGTCACACCCACACACAGTGAAGTACAGTCAAAAGGAAGGAAGTATGGGCATGCTGGGAAGGGGGTGGAGGCAATAGCATGATGGGAGTGGTAGTCACAGCTCAACATCCCCCCCCCCATGGCCCAGCAAGCTCACACTGAAGCATGCACACCTCACAGAGAGTGTAAATCCCCATCAAAGATGTCTGACACTGGTGCACTGTTGTGGGGAGCACAAGGCCATGCTGGGAACTGTCCACCAACTAACAGCAGGACACCACTGCCAGCCATCTTGCCATTGCACTCACACTCACACACAGTGAAGTCCACCCAAAAGCAAGTAAGTATGGGCATGCTGGGAAGTGGGGTGGAGGCAATAGCATGATGGGAGTGGTAGTCACAGATATTGGTCACCCCCACAACTGTCCCATCAACACCACCCTGAACCATGCGCACATCACAGGGAGTGGAAAACAACTGACAAGATGACTGACACTGGCTACTGCTGTGGGGAGCACAAGGCCCTGCTGGCAACTGTGCACCAACCAACAGCAGGACACCACTGACTGACATCCTGAAAGACAACTTGCACTCCCTGCAATGGAAGCACGTTCCATGGTGGGATATCTGGCTGGGTGGGAAGGAGGACTCACAGCACAGACCATAGTCACAAGCAGCTCCACCCACACACCCCTCTAACACAAACTCCACACAACTCACCTGGGAGAATGCATTGCCTCACACTCCAATCAAATATCCCACAAAGAACCACAACCCTGGGTCATGCTGTGTGAAGCACAGGGACACACATGGGACCTGTAGCAGAACTAACCCCAGGATAACACTGTCAGCCATCTTGTCAGCACAGGCACACAACCCCACAGGGAAGCAGAGTCTAAGGGAAGGAAGCATGGGCATGCTGGGAAGGGGGGTGGAGGCAATAACATGATGGGAGTGGTAGTCACAGCTCAACATCCCTCACCTACATGGCCCAGCAAGCTCACACCCAAGCATGCACACACCACAAAGAGTGGAAAGCCCCATCAAAGATGTCTGACACTGGTGCTCTGTTGTGGGGAGCACAAGGCCATGCTGGGAACTGGCCACCAACCAACAGCAGGACACCACTGTCAGCCATCTTGCCATTGCTGTCACACCCACACACAGTGAAGTACACTCAAAAGGAAGGAAGTATGGGCATGCTGGGAAGGGGTGGAGGCAATAGCATGATGGGAGTGGTAGTCACAGATATTGGTCAGCCTCACAATTGGCCCATCAACACCACCCTGAACCATGCACACATCACAAGGAGTGGAAAACAACTGACAAGATGGCTGACACTGGCTACTGCTATGGGGAGCACAAGGCTCTGCTGGCAACTGTGCACCAACCAACAGCAGGACACCACTGACTGACATCCTGAAAGACAAATTGCACTCCCTGCAATGGAAGCAAGTTCCATGGTGGGATATCTGGCTGGGTGGGAAGGAGGGCCGGATGTCAACCCAATACAACCAATGCAGACCATGTACACACGACAACATTCACATGGAAATGCCCAAATAATGCAGGACAATGTGCTACACCAATATCAACCCCTGACTGTGACAACTTAGGACAATGCAATTACAGGCCCGCATCCAGAGGCACAGTCACAACTGTCAGGTGTGTCAACCATTGATGCCTGCAGAAACATAACATACACTGTGTGTGTCTCCCTAAAACAGGTGATGATGGGGACACAGCAGCAGACGCTGAGGAGTCCCCGTCCCAGGCTCAAGAGGATACGGAGCTCACTGGTGTGGAACAGCCTCTGCCCTCCTCGGATGAAGAAGACCAACCTGGCACCTCCAGAGCAAGTCATCATGCAGCACCAGCAGGACCACCAGCTGCACCCCCTGCACCCACCCCTCCAACGACTGTCAACACACATACCACCCCTGCCGACATGGAAAGACCAAGGAGCACCACCACCACCAGCACAGGTACCCTGGACCAACGTGGGGCCATGGACACCAACATCACCAACACCCCCCAAGGGGGCCCAGGGTCACCTGTGCGTGCCACCTCAGGTACTGCACGTGTCGCCAGGGGTGGTGGGAGGGGTGGGAGACACAGGTCACTGATCGCAGAGGGGTCTGGACTGCATGATGACCCACAACTGGCACGCATAGCCGATGCGTACCAGTCCAGCACCGGAGAGCTCAGCCAGGTAGTGGGGCTCCTCAGGGACATTAAACAGCAGCAGGCTGCCCATCATGCCCGCTTGGACTCACACATGTCCCGCGTGGAGTCCAAGTGGGACACACTGCAAGAGATGACGGCAGTGCATAGGGACATATTACAATGCCTCCGCCAGATGAGCAGCAACCAGTCAACACCTCCCTGTGTGCCCACAACATCTGCTGCTGAAACAACTGCAACTGCCACAGGGAGGGAGGATGACTCTGGCGGAGAGTCCCCTGCACCGCAGCAGCCTGCACTTGAGGGTCCCCCCCAAAGAAGAGGGGCCGTCCGAGGAGGGGCAAGTGAGAGGCCGATGGCCATGTGCAACCCCCAGGAAGCCAAAACCTGTTCTGGATAATCACCTTTGTGCGCAAACTGTTCACCCTGTTGACTGCAACACAACTCTCCCACATGACATGGGGAGTTCAAGTTGGACCAATGTCTCAGATGACTGTGGACTTTACTCTGGACATTTCTGCTACCAGGACTTCCAAATCATCTAGGAACTTTGGATTACAATCACAATGTACAGCACCCACCATCCTGTGCACTATACTCACACATGTATGTCAATAAACTCACTAATACACCATACTTGCCTCTGTTATGATTCCTACGTTGTCTCTGAAGTGGCGATGATGATCTGGGAAATGACACTGTGCATGCTAACTGCTACAGCAAGTACAACACCTGCATGTGAGTCATGGCGACGTCACACATATGAGGGAGGCACACCACCAGGGCTACACAACACATACACACCATGGCCATCTGACTCATCGCCTACACTGATGTTGCCAGGAAATACGTTGCATTGCACAGACCCAACACCTATTCACATTCTGTGTTAACTAGCCCACTGGTGCAGTGAGCAAATGTCAGTCAGAAGTGTGACCACAGACAACGCACATCACAAAGTGAAGCACAGGTTTATTACACATTTGCAACATGTAACCACCACAGATGCAAGGTAATCCCACCTGGCAGCGGGCACACAGTCAACAAGTGTAGAAGGAAGGAAGTCCATGGGTGTGGTGCACATCACCTGTAGGGACACGACAGCTACCACCCTGGAAGTCGAATCACGGTGTCGGGTATCACAGTTGACCAAACGACTCTGAAAGTACCCTGTGAAGGACAGAAATGACACACAGTCAAAAGCACTGAAGAACAGGACAGAACTGCAATACTCATGCCCAATACATGTCACAAGATACCCACCCAGAACCAAGTTAGCATGTCAACACTGTTGGGGAGTACAGACTACCTGTAAGGACACATCGCTACACGCATACAGTCATGTAGCACATGCACACACTCAAACAGCACCAGAGCACCACCAACACATATCATGCAAACTCACATCAGTTACATGACATCTCTGGATACTTACATTCAGCTGAAGAAGTTGGTGATGAGCTGTGTGCGGACATCACCATCATCATCATCATCACTGGCATCGTGGTCCAGGCCAGGATCCTCCACAGGTGGCGGACGTTGGTCATCGTCATCCAGGATGAGAGGCAACTCCTTCCGCACTGCCAGGTTGTGTAGCATGCAGCAGATGATGACAACCTTGCACACCTTTGCCGGGGCATATGGGAGGGACCCTCCTGTCTTGTCCAGGCAGCGGAAGCGGCTCTTCAGGAGACCAAATGTCCGCTCAATAACTCTCCTCGTCCGACCATGTGCCTCATTGTTGCGCATCTGGGCTGGTGTCACAGGGTTCCTGAGGGGCGTCAGCAACCACGGCATGTTGGGATATCCGGAGTCACCTACATACAGACAATTGCACATTAGCTGAGTTGGAAAAGAGGGTGGAACACTACATTGCAGAACACACACAATGGTACAAAGTCAGTACACACCAACAAGCCAGGCACGCTGGTTCCGCATCTGTGACATCATCCTCGGGATGCGACTACTCCTCATGACGTAGGCATCGTGTGCAGAACCGGGGAAAGGGGCACACACGTGTGAGATGGTCATATCTGCAAGACAGACCACCAGTGCATTGACCGAGTGGTAGTGCTTGCGGTTCCTGTATGCCTGCTCCTGGGCCTGTGGTGGTACCAAAGCCACATGTGTCCCATCAATGGAGCCAATGACATGCGGCATCCTCCCCAGGGCATAGAAGTCACTCTTCACGCCAGTCAGTTGCTGGAGTCTACGGAAATAGATGTACTGGTTCAGGTATATCAACATAGCCTCCAATACATCGCGGAGCACACGGCTGAACATGGTCTGTGACATCCCACCAGCAGTCGCCAGAGTGTGTTGAAAGGTACCGGTGGCAAGAAGTGTAGGGCTGCCATCACCTTCACCTTGGGGGTCAGCGCTGTAGGATACGGCCGGCCAGGTTGCAGGTGTGGTGCCAAGCGCACTGCCAAATCATCAATCAGCTGCCTGGTGAAGCGGTACCTTCGGATGCTGTCACATTCCACCATCGTTGCCAGGTCAGGGAATGGTCTATGGACAGCTGGTGCCCTGCAGTGCATAGGTGAAGAAAGAAAGATTGTCAGTCACCCCACATATGTGGCATTGAACACACTAAATATCACATAATACATCATTATGAGGCACAAGTACATGATGTGTGCAGTTCCGTAAGGACATGTATGGCACATACATGGCCAACATCCAACATCACAGTTCAACAAGTGGCATCAATAAGTCCCAGGTTGTGCCATTGGGTATCATGAGGACGTGTCACATTTCCCATCTCCTGCTGCCACGTTACAAACGCACCCCACAGTGACATGTGAGGACAGATGTGCCCCAGGCATCACAGCCCAACGACAGGTAGATTCCCAGGGACCCTGTATTGCCACATGGACACTGGCATGACATGGCGTATCATGTATACACCACAGCAAAACCACCATGACCCCCACAGGTAGTGGTCCCTGTTGCCTCGGCAGGACAGACATGGACGTCTGTGACACACACATGCACAACATCAAAGTCCATGCACAAACAACGTGGATGTGGAGACTGTCTCCCATTGTGCACATGAAATCAGAGACATTGTAAACACAACATGCACACAGACTGTGGAGGACCATCACTATTGTGCCAATGGGTCAGCCTGGGTTAAACATACCATCCCACATGGGACTCAGGGGGCATGTGACATGACATACACATACACCACCGTGAAATGTGACCATGCCACATGCTCAGATATGAACAGTTGCACATCACAGTGGTCATGTACATGAAACACCAAGGATACTGTCCCCATGAACACGTGCACAGCCTGGGGGTGGCTGCCCCAAGTAACACCCACAGAACAACATGTTCAACCCCATACACGGAATAGGTAATGCAGCCTTACATGCCTTAGGATACAGTTTGGACAGGCTGTGGTGTTGTAGGTGTGCCCCTCACTCCCTGGGAAGTATATGTGGCTGGCATATGTTCACCTGTGACAGGCATGGTGACATATGCCAGTGACATGTACAGGGACGCGTTGGACAGCAATGGACCGATCGGTGCGCACACATTGGCCATTGCATTCAATGTGTGCTGGTACGCGTTGTATTCGCAATACGCGTTGGACAGCAATGCACCGATTGGTGCGCACACATTGGCCATTGCATTCAATGTGTGCTGGTACGCGTTGTATTTGCAATACGCGTTGGACAGCAATGGACCGATCGGTGCGCACACATTGGCCATTGCATTCAATGTGTGCTGGTACGCGTTGTATTCGCAATACGCGTTGGACAGCAATGGACCGATCGGTGCGCACACATTGACCATTGCATTCAATGTGTGCTGGTACGCGTTGTATTCGCAATACGCGTTGGACAGCAATGGACCGATCGGTGCGCACACATTGGCCATTGCATTCAATGTGTGCTGGTACGCGTTGTATTCGCAATTCGTGTTGAACAGCAATGGACCGATCGGTGTGCCCGGCCGGCCCATTGCAATCAATGTGTGCGGGTACGCGTTGTATCCCGGGTACGCGTTGAACAGCAATGGACCAATCGGTGTGCCCGGCCGGCCCATTGCATTCAATGTGTGCGGGTACCCGTTGTATCCCGGGTACGCGTTGAACAGCAATGGACCGATCGGTGTGCCCGGCTGGCCCATTGCATTCAATGTGTGCGGGTACGCGTTGTATCCCGGGTACGCGTTGAACAGCAATGGACCGATCGGTGTGCCCGGCTGGCCCATTGCAATCAATGTGTCGGGTACGCGTTGTATCCCGAGTACGCGTTGAACAGCAATGGACCGATCGGTGTGCCCGGCCAGCCCATTGCAATCAATGTGCGGGTACGCGTTGTATCCCGGGTACACGTTGAACAGCAATGGACCGATCGGTGTGCCCGGCCGGCCCATTGCATTCAATGTGTGCTGGTACGCGTTGTATCCCGGGTACGCGTTGAACAGCAATGGACCGATCGGTGTGCCCGGCCGGCCCATTGCAATCAATGTGTGCGGGTACGCGTTGTATCCCGGGTACGCGTTGAACAGCAATGGACCGATCGGTGTGCACCCATTGGCTATGGCCTGGCCTGGCAACTGACTCGTTTTCAAATTTTGAATGAGTCTGATGCTGGAAATTCAGTTGGTCACCCACAACAATGTTGCAAATTCATGGGTGTCATGAAGTTGAACTTTTGAAGGATGCTGTGGGCGTGTGTAAGTGGTGCAATTCCATGGATTGGCCAGATTCAGAAGATGCTAAATACTTGGACCTATCACTTTGGACACATGGGACAGTAACTGCCTCTGCAGCACACATATAATGCTGGCTGTTCCCTGAGAGCTCACTTGCCTGCACTACATGCTCCAGGACGACATCTGCCACCACCACTGCTGCTGAATCTGCACCCTCTGGACCCTGCAATGGCACGTACTGTGGAGAGAGCCCCAGCCTTCAGCACTGAGGAGAACCAGGCCCTGCTGGACAGCCTCCTTCCACAGTACAGCAAGCTGTATGGGAAAGCAGGGGAGCAGGTGAGTGTTCTGTCCACTGCCTTCCTAAATGTGCATGTTGTCTGACTAGCAAGGCTAACAGTCTGCACGCCACTGGCTAGCAGGCTCACTGAGTAGTTGTCACCCCCATAGTGTGTAGTTACATGCACTGGACAGGTATAGTGCAGTGACAGTGCATTTAAACAAGGTTTTACTTCCCAAGCAATGATACCATGTAGTTACTGCTGGCATACTGTCCATGGCCATCGTTGCACTGCCTGTGTACATCATGTGCCCCTGTGATTGAGACATGTATACACAACTGTGTAATGCACGGATATGTTGCATGTGTAGTAATAGCATTCTCACTTTGTCATCCTCACAGGTTGATGCCCACCAGAAGCAGAAGATATGGCTGACCATCGTCCGGGCAGTGAGATCCGTGGGGACTACAAGCGCCGGATCCGCAACTGCCAGAAGAGGTGGCAGGACCTTCGGGGCTGGACCCGGAGGATCGCACGGGTCCAGCTGAAGCTGTCGCCTCCTCGCAGGAGGGGCGGACACCGGACCCTGACCCCCACATGCTCAGGATCCTGGCGGTGGTCTTCCCTGATCTGGATGGGCAGCTGAAGGCCAGGGAGCAGCACGGAGGGGGTGAGTCCATGACTGCATTGTGTACTCTGTCTGCCATGCTATGTGCCCTCCTCTGGCCTGGTTAAACTTCCACAGCACATCAGTCATGTGGTCCAGGACCCATGTCCCTCGATTGTGCACTGCCCACTCCTCATCTGATACCCAGGTGTGGCCCTTGCAGTCAGGGAATTGTGTCACTTGGGTACTGTGTCCTTGCAGTTTGCTTGACTCAAGGTGGGGGACAGCCGAGTCAAGGTTTATTCAGGCTCCTCCACCCGGGCTGACCATGGGGCTTACTTTTGCCAGTTATTGAATACTACGTGTTCAGTATAACCGTATGTAATTCATAATTATATCCAGCGCTGACACAATAAGTGCGCGCCTCTCTGTTTTTCTTATCTTTCACTTTATTACAGGTTTGCACGGAGTGGTACACATGGCGCTGGCCCCCATGCCGTCCTGAAGAAGAGGTTAGGGGATACCTCGAAACATGTTGACTACAAATATTAGGGACATTTAATTCTTTTCCCTTTTATTAACCCCTTTTTTATCCTTTGCCAACTAGGAGCAAGAATAAATTCATTTACGTTCACAAGTTAGGTAATTTTTAACAACCACTCACACCACTCCCCCTTCACTGCACTACACATAGTCATATCTTAAAAATTAGTGCTCCTACGTAACTATCGCAAGTCGCAGCACGCCCCAAGCAGTAGATGCTTGGGATGGCCCCAATGATGAAGCATGTCACCTAGGGGAAACCTTTGGTGAGTGAGGGGACTCAAGAAAAGAATTTTCTTTTCCCTTATTTGAGGTGCGTCTTACTCATTCAGTAGACCCCTCCTCTTCCCTATTAGCTAGGTTCCCTGATCCATTATTTACGGATCTTCTTTTGCTTTACAAGTACCTAGGAGGACGAACCTAGCCATATCCTCCTCTCCCCCTCTCTTTGTTTTGATATTACGTGTGTCACACATACTTAGCCAGCTGCCTACTGTCCAGGGTTCATCCCTCATTCATGTGGGGCAGGACAGTCATGCCTACTCCAGGCCATGCAATGCACTCTGTACTCCCACTCCCGTGTATCAGCTGACACGTTGTGCTCAGTGATATGTCCCCTCAGGTGTCAGCCTCTGTGTCAGTGTGCTGTGGCTTCGATGTCAGGACTGCTGGGGTGTTTATCGGTTGGGGCTCAGCATGCCACCGGAGATGTGACCATAGGAGACGATACTTGTGTGACACATAGGTGTTTGAACACCTGACCGTGCAGACTGGGGCATGCGAATGTGAGGTCCATGCAGCTGTTTCCCATTCACAGCAGATTGTGAGGTGCTCAGGTTCAGAGGCTTGTGTTACAGGTCACCCATCTGTCCAATCAGTATGACCTGGACAGATAAGGGTTCAGATGATGTGGTGTGTGGGGGATGTACATGTGCACTTGTTCAGCTCCAGGACTTGCATTCCCCATGACCTACTATTGTGACACAGTGCAGACTGTTGTTGTGTGGCTGCCCTGCCCATGTGACTGGAGACAGTGATGTATGACTTAGCAGGCATGCCTGTGCCATGGCATGTGACTTCCTATGGGTGATCCTGCAGGGGAGTGACATGTGCAACATGCACACCATAGTGGCAATGGCCATCAGAACATGGGTGCATCGTGGTGTCTGTCGCTGGTATGCATCACATGCATTTCATATATCTGACTCTGGGCATCACTTTCATCCGGGCACCTGTACTGACTCAGTGGCAAAAGTTGTGATGTGTGCATGTTCACATGCTTCACCGTGTTCTCTGCACCGTCCAACTACTGTGTAGGTGGTGCATGTGTCCACACTGGGGTTTTGCCAGCCAACGGACGCCAGACAGATGGGTGCAAGGCCAGGTGGGATGTGAGTGCCATGGTTGACGATCAGACTGACAATTGGCTTCTCCTATTCTGTTTGGGCAATTTTAGCAATGTTCAACTAAGGATGCCAGGCCTTGCTCTGTATTGTGCTGTACTTACTGTGGTGTGTGCGTTCGGTGCAGGTGACTGATGTCTGTCTGTTTCCCTATTGTTTGCAGATACATCCACGGCCACAGGAGGGGACAGCTCCACGGACCAGGAGGAGCCGCAGAGCCAGACTGGGTCAACAGCCGAGGAGTGGTCGGAGGGACCCAGTGGCACGGAGGGCGAGGGGAGCCACACCGAGGAGTCCTCAGCACCATCCACCTCAGCTGAGGACCACAGCAGCTCGGAGGATGACTCCCTTATGGAGGCGGGTGTCAGCAGCCACCACACCCCAGCTAGTGTTGCTGTCCCCGCCACCACCACCACCGCCCTCCCATCGGCTCCCATTCCCGAGGTCCGTGGAGGCTCCCATGTTCGGGAGCGTGTCTCCTTCGGGCCAGGTACCGCACCCCCTGCCCCTGTGTCCCCTGCTGCCCTGAGTGAGGAGTCTGTGTACCTCCTTTGCCAGCTCCATGTAGGGCAGACAGCGATGCTGAGTGTCCTCCATGCACACACCACTCTGTTGACTCAGCTGGTGTCGTTCATGGAGGGCATCTCATCGGGCATGTCTGCCCTACAGAGGGGCAATAGGTCCATGGACTCCTCCCTGATGGCAGCAGTGTCCCTCCTCCAACAGTCCCTCACCCCTCCTGTCTCTGCCCCATCCACACTCCCCAGCACCTTACCTGTCCCAAGCACACACACACCGGCACAGGCACACACCAGCACAGACACGAGCAGCACACACACACACACGCCACAGACAAGACGCACACGCACGCACAGTCAGGGGACTGAAACCACACTCACAGGGGATGGGGCCCAGTCACACACACATGCATCCACAAGCACTGCGCAGTCCACAGTTGCCTCTCCCTCCAAAGCCCCCTCCGTTGCCTCACCTGCAACCCCAAAGACCCAGCGGCTCTTCCTCAGTGACCTCGGCCTCTTCCCCTCCGATCCAGCTGATACAGCATTCAGGGGAAGAGGAAGCCCACCCACACGGAGTGGAGTGCCCCTCGCCACCGGACACCCTCCCCAGGCGCAGTCCGACTGACGCCCCCATCCGCAAGTCCCCCGGACCCGGAAGAGCAAGACCCCGCCGCCGCCCTGCAGCTCAGGCACCAAGTCTCCTTCCTCCATCCCTCAGGCCCCCACTCCACAGGTGCCCCCACCACACCCTGCCCCAGGTTCCCCACCCACAGATACACCATCCCCAAAAGGATCAGGCCTTCTCCACCTGCCACTTGCTCTTCCGGCCCCACACCCCCGCTGCGCTTGTCTGTGCCACTGGTGTGGAGACGGTGTCCTCCCCTCTGTCCTGCCCACCTTACCTGATCCCCATTCTCCTCCCCTGGAGGTAGGCACTGCAGTGGAGTCCACTACCACCCTGTCTGACTTGGGCACTGCAGTGGGGAACCTGTCCACTCCATCTGCACGGTCCCCTGCAGTCTTGCCGGCACCCACACCATCTGAGTCATGCCCCCCAGTTGTGACGGCACACACCATGTCAGACACCTCCACTGCAGTTGTCAGTGGCTCTCCAGCACCCACCACCCCTTCCCTGCCTCCTTCTGGTGAGCCATGATCCTGTCCCTGCGGTGCCTGGCCTGCCCCCCCCGTATGCCCCTCCGAGGGGATTGTCCCTGGCTTTCATCAGTGCAGGCATGCGTAGGGTGACATCTGCCACTGTCACCCTGTTTTGACTTTCAAGTTGGTCTGGCCATTGGCCTTTGTTAAAATTTTGCTGGACATCAACTGTTAGACCCACATATGCTGAATAAAGCACCTTTCTGTTCTCTAGTGCTTTTGCTTCTGATGTACATGTTGTTGATGATGCTAACCATGCCCTTGCTGCAGTGATGGTGATATTTGGTCTCATGATAATGAAGTGTTACTGTGCAGGAACACATGTGGTCCATGGGGAATGTGTCCTATCCTGTGGTGTATCCATGTCATCCTTAGCAGCATCTGAGGGTGTCATGTGTTCAATATTTGGCAATGGGATTTCCTACTTACATTAGCAATTTCACATCTGTGGCTTCCACCCCTGCACATCTGTTTTGCCTGCCATTGTTCAATTCATCTACTTCCCTGACCGTGTGGCCATCTCCACTGGACATGCAGGTTTGGGCATCAATGGGGAAGGACTCATCTGTGTTGTCAGTGCAACATTGCTATACAAGTGTGTTGGATCAGTGCTGATGATTTCGTTGGCACTCCCATGACCAGGCTGATGTGACGGGAGCATTCATTTGGTGCTAATTGTTGAGTGTGTGACCAAGTGCTCAGCTGACATGATGGAGCCCTACTGAGGCAACATATGGCACAGCTTTCCTCACACAGGAGTGGAGTCCCCTCATGGCAGTGTGTACTCCTGTGACATTGCCTGCGCCCAAGGTGTGTGTTATATGAGCATGTCTGTGTGTTCACTTCCGTTTTGCTGTGCAGGCTGGGATCCCTAGTGTTGTACCTGTTTGTGATGCTTGCTGAGTTGACCTATGTTCCCCCAAGTCTTCTCCCTGGATTCTCTGTGATGTGGGTGCATGGCACATTACTGGTCATCAGGGTGTCACCCATAGGTGTGTTTGCTGTCAGGGCTGAGTTTGTGTGCAGACGCAGATGGGTCACAGTCAGGATTCCCCTTGGCACTTGTTGTTTACACCTGTCATGTGATTTCCAGTTTGTGTTATCTTTCAGTGATTGTGACACGTTGTGTGTGTGACTGCTGGCACTCCTCAGGGTCCGGGCTGCAATGTTGGTAGTTGTCTATGTGTGTTCTTTGTGGGTGTCCTTGGCTTCTTCATTGGTGTGTGACTGTGGCTGGGATCCCATTGGTTGGTGTGGTATTGCCGTCATGTCCATGTACAGCGTAGTGTGCAGTGTGTCAGACATTCAGGAGTCTTGTTGAGTGGCCATGTGTGATGTGTTTCTGCACCTTGGTTCCCACCCACCACCCTGGGATTGTCATGGGTGCATGTGCAATGTCACCAGTGCATGTGTGCTTCACTGCTGCACATTGTTGGAGGTCGAGGTGTGTGGTGTTGAGTGTGTGCAGATGAGAGTTGTTGCCCGGCTAGACCCCTGCCTCCATGTTGGCCTTGGCTTACTGGCCATGCTGATTGATTTGTGCTTGTGTAGGTGTGATGGTAGTTTGTTGCTCAGGACACATGACTGTGGTTCACAGTGTGAACGACATCTAGCTTTGTCATCACAGTGGGATTGTAATGCAGCCCAGGGTCACCACATTGTGGGGACCCTAGGGGTAGTGCTGTGGTGTCTCTGTGTCTTGCTGTGTCAGTTGCTGTTCCTACATGCTTGTGTGACATGTGTGATTTGTGCTCCCTCTCATCTGACAATGCCTGATTGCCCACATAGGGTATTTGGATCCATGAGTTACCTTTGTGTGGCACTGTATGCACATCTTTGTAATTGGTATTCAGGCCTCCTCATGTGTTGTGTGGTTGCCTGGGGACACTGGCACCCCCCCCCCCCCTCACCTGTTATGTTTGATGTGCAGTGTGGGTCTGCCTGTTTGTGTTTGTGCATCTGCACCACTGCATTGGCATATCTTTGGTGTGCCATTGGCTGTATGTTGTTTGGTGGGTTTCACCTGCTGTCCCTGGGACTCCTAGGTCATCGGTCAGCACAATGATCATGGTTTGTGTGTCCCATTGCTGCCATGGTATGGTTTCTGTTCCCCTCACATCTACAGTCTCCACAGGGTATCTGCATTTGTGTGCCCATTGGTGCAAATATGTGGGTCTGCATTCTGATGGTCACTTCTGTCATTGTGTCATTGATGAATGTTGACAGTGTCAACCCCCATGGGTGTTGTTTGTCTGCACATGGCCAAAGGTATGTCTTATTTGCACTGCAGTATTTGCCTCCCCCAATCTATGTTGCAATGGGACACATGCACTACTTTGCCACTGATGTGTTTTATGTTCTGTGACCAGGAATCATCCATGGAGTTTGGCAGTTGCAGCTTTTTCTTTGTCAACACTTGCATTTTGGTCACTGTGATGATGGGGGTTTAGGCCCCATTGCCACAATGTTCAACATGTGCTTCAGCTATGGAACCCACACTTACCTTTTGGTCACTGTGATGATGGGGGTTTAGGCCCCATTGCCACAATGTTCAAATTGTGCTTCAGCTATGGAACCCACACTTACCTTTTGGTCACTGTGATGATGGGGGTTTAGGCCCCATTGCCACAATGTTCAAAATGTGCTTCAGCTATGGACCACACACTTACCTTTTGGTCACTGTGATGATGGGGGTTTAGACCCCATTGCCACAATGTTCTGAATGTGCTTCAGCTATGGAACCCACACTTACCTTTTGGTCACTGTGATGATGGGGGTTTAGGCCCCATTGCCACAATGTTCAAATTGTGCTTCAGCTATGGAACCCACACTTACCTTTTGGTCACTGTGATGATGGGGGTTTAGGCCCCATTGCCACAATGTTCAAAATGTGCTTCAGCTATGGACCCCACACTTACCTTTTGGTCACTGTGATGATGGGGGTTTAGACCCCATTGCCACAATGTTCTGAATGTGCTTCAGCTATGGGCCCCCACACTTACATTTTGGTCACTGTGATGATGGGGGTTTGGACCCCATTGCCACAATGTTCAAGATGTGCTTCAGCTATGGACCCCACACTTACCTTTTGGTCACTGTGATGACGGGGGTTTAGACCCCATTGCCACAATGTTCTGAATGTGCTTCAGCTATGGGCCCCCACACTTACATTTTGGTCACTGTGATGATGGGGGTTTGGACCACATTGCCACAATGTTCAAGATGTGCTTCAGCTATGGACCCCACACTTACCTTTTGGTCACTGTGATGATGGGGGTTTAGACCCCATTGCCACAATGTTCTGAATGTGCTTCAGCTATGGGCCCCCACACTTACATTTTGGTCACTGTGATGATGGGGGTTTGGACCCCATTGCCACAATGTTCAAGATGTGCTTCAGCTATGGACCCCACACTTACCTTTTGGTCACTGTGATGATGGGGGTTTAGACCCCATTGCCACAATGTTCTGAATGTGCTTCAGCTATGGGCCCCCACACTTACATTTTGGTCACTGTGATGATGGGGGTTTGGACCACATTGCCACAATGTTCAAGATGTGCTTCAGCTATGGACCCCACACTTACCTTTTGGTCACTGTGATGATGGGGTTTAGACCCCATTGCCACAATGTTCTGAATGTGCTTCAGCTATGGGCCCCCACACTTACATTTTGGTCACTGTGATGATGGGGGTTTGGACCCCATTGCCACAATGTTCAAGATGTGCTTCAGCTATGGACCCCACACTTACCTTTTGGTCACTGTGATGATGGGGGTTTAGACCCCATTGCCACAATGTTCTGAATGTGCTTCAGCTATGGGCCCCCACACTAACATTTTGGTCACTGTGATGATGGGGTTTTGGACCCCATTGCCACAATGGTCATGGCCTGCTTGCATTGTGGGGGCCACACACATATATATGTGTGGCACATGTGATAGGGGGTCACATTGTATGTTCAAAGTCATGTTCAGTGTTGTAGGCATTTGACACAGATAAACACACGCTTGTCATGGTGTTGGGGGGATGTCTTTTTCTTGCATTCCCTAGGTTGTGGTGTGCTGGTTGTGTCATGCATTGTCCATCCTATGAGTGGGGGTGGTGTTGGTGGTAGGCATCTGGCACCCCCTGGTCCGGTAATAGAGGTAGAATATTGGTAGGATCGGCACGAAGGGATTCATGGTTGGTTCGTCTCGTTCGTCTTTCTCTTTGCTTCGCCTCGTCCTCGTCGCTGGCGTGTTCGTCTCGTAGCCATGGATCGTGTTGTGGCGCGAATCGGAGCTTATGTGCGCCCCGCCCGGATGCTTTGACGTGCGTAGCGACGGGTTCGGCGCGTACGGGATGCGCATCGTACTTGTCCGGCCGGACGGGGCTGCATTTTTGCTTCCGTGCGGCTCGATTCTACGATTCCGGATCCGGCTCGGTCGGGGAACAGGACCTGGATTGGGTGAGTACGACTGGGTCGGAATCTATGCTGTTGTGCGCATCGTACTTGCTCGTTCGGAATAATGTGCAGATCGGTCGGGAAACAGGCATTCGCATGGCTTTTTTCCCGACCGAATGGTGTTAGGTGCGTCTCCGACCGAGATCGGAATCGGCCCCTATGTCTGCAAACATAACTAACACACCTACTTATACAAATGATGAAGACCAATTGAAAGCTTCATTTGACAAATACAAAAGAGATGATGACACAAATAGCGTTTAAACTTCATTAGTACAGGAATATACACATGCCATGGGAGCAAAGGACTGTTAGGTCTGTGCTCATTTACCATCATCAGCAGCTGAAGAAGTCACATATTATCACATACCATTATCCTATGTAATTTCATGTAGCATACTGTTTTCACTTGTAAATAGATGAGGACATTATGAATATTTCTATTCTAATTATGGTCTAATACTTTCTAGAGTGCCTTTAATGGAAAGCATGAATTTACACCTCCAAGCAAAAGAAATTTTGTTTGTGGACAAGATGCCTAAGGTATCTGCTATTTAGCTGTATTATTTCCTAAAATGTACCATGTATATAGTATAGGTGCATTAACTATGACACCAGCACATAGACACACTCATAGTATAGATAATGGAACTCAATTAGTGGGAGACATAATTGGTGCAATGATTCCACCTGTAGAAGTCATAATAAATGACGAAAAGAATAGAAAACTGTCAACAGCTAGCAACTAGCACATTTGGAGCTTTATTAGCAGTAAACACTGAGCTTATAGCAATTAGATCTATGGTTTTGCAAAATTGCTTAGCATGTTAATGTTAAAAATAATTTATAAAGCGCGCGTACACCAGGTGGCTTCATGGCGCTGTAGAAGGCTCTAAGTGCTATCCAAGAAAACATCAATTATAGGCTTGTGCAAAAAGCCATGTTTTAAGGGACTTCCTAAACTGCAGGAGGTTTGTGCAAGAGGCATTTTACTCACAGAGAAAGGCAGAATTTGAAAGATGCTCAAATTAACCCACTGTTGTTCATATATACCAGATAAGAGTAAGAAAATAGAAGAATTTGCAAAGAACATTTCAGATTGGAAACCTGAATTAGAAGAGTTGGTATTTTGAAAGCTGTACTTATGCCAATACTAATAATAGGACTGTGTTTGCTATTTATATTTGCATTATTTAAAGGCTGTAAATTGTAATTACACAAGAGAAAGGGCAGAGAAAAAAAAAGATTTGAAAAATAATTAGAATTAAATAATCTCATGAAAACTACAGAAAATCATTAAAATTCCAAAGTTTAAAATGTCAATGGCAAGATTCAACTGACTATGAAAGTGCCCTTTGAGCAGAACTCATATGTGAAATCAAGATACTGTGATGGTTAAGATAACAATCACATGGGGGAATTGAGAAACTAACTCATTAAGATGCAAAATTATGTAAATAACAGCTATGGGCCCGATTCACAAAGGCAACCTGAGACAAAAGTCAAACTTTACGACTTTTAGTACTTTTCGTATTCACAGAGGTCATTTATGAGTCATATCTTTACGTCCGCACCTTCGGCGAAATCTTCGGCTCGGGCTGGATAAAGTGTAATCATTGTCAACACTGAGGGGAGCACAAATTGTGGACTGCATGTACCATGATACAAAGGAGCAAACTTTTTTGGGATGTGTTGTAGTGTCTGGCCACACCCTTTTCCCTGCCCAAACTGATTTTCGTGACCACCTCTACCATTTATCTCACGTTCCTAATGTTCCTTTTTGTAAAAATTGCATTCCAACCCATTGATTACACTTCATCCGGCCTGAGCCGGAGATTACGCCCCGGGTGAGGAGATTCTGGCCTGAGCCGGAGATTCCGGCCCGACTGCTGATGTAAAGATACAATTCGTAAATGAGCTCTGTAAATGTCAAAAGTTGAAAAGTTAGACTTTTGTCTCAGATTGCCTTTGTGAATCAGGCCCTAAATGTGCAATGATTAACATAAAATTTAAAGATGAAATGACAAGCATTTTTAATGTACAAACTGCACTACGCAGACATAGTTATTAGTATAGGCCACAGAAACGCTTAAATGCAAGTTTTCTTTTAACTAGAAATGAACTCAAAATACTGAAATGTGTACAATGGAATTTAGAAGCGTGACCTTATTTTGAGATGCTAAGAAATATTCGTCATAACAACAGGATGTTCTTGTTTAAAAAAAGGATTATATTTTGCTAGGAAACATTTTTTTGTGGTAACCAAACTTACTATTTTTTATATATTTCTCATAATTCTTGAATAGAATAGTTGTTCATTTTTATAACATTATTTCTTGTCCATATTAAGGAAATGCATTACTAAACAGTATTTTTGCAAGTTGATGTTTCTCTTCTTTAGCATAGTCCATTGCTTATGCAATGAAGCATTTAATATTACAAGGTTAAACTGTGTTCGATACTTATGGGAAAGGAGCCTTAAGAATCGAAAAGTCACATACATAGAATTTCAGTAACAACTTTGTGATAAACTTTGCAAGCTGCACGCTATTTCGTAGGGAAGGAAGAGCTGAACTCGCTCTCAGATGAATACTGCTGCCTGATTGGATCCAAAGTGTAGAAGCCTGCTACACCTTTTGCAACATACTTTTTGACTTTTATATTAGTGCGTGTTCCTAGTTAGGTCAGAACCCCCTTTTTCCACACAGCTATTCCCAGACTCCAATTCCATACCCACGTCTTCCACTGAAGGCTGTGGCTACTGCTGCTGCTGATCATCTTGCTACTTTTACTATTGATACTTGGTTTGAAATACAGCTTGCTACTGCAACTGTATGCTTATTGGTCTAATTGCTGAGACTACTGAGTTTCATAAACTACCCTTAATGAGAAGTTCTGCTGCTTGATTGAATTTGAGCTTTATGCTCTCTTTATCTCACTCTTTTCTTTTGAACTTGAACTGTTCATGAGTTCTGCTAAACCATTCTGCTCTTGTTCTTTAGAATAGCATATTTTTCGCTTATGGAACGCGCTTGATGTATTATTTGATGATTTGTTCTAACCATACATTTATGAACTTTCTGCAAACTTTCTTGAATTTATCAACTAATCTGAATAAGAAGTATAAAAGAAACTTTAGTAATCTCTTAATGAGAAATAACTAACCCTGGGCGTTAAACTCCGCTCCGCTTGCGGAGTTTGCGGATTTTTGGCAACTCTACGTTCCGCGTAGAATCCGGAGTTGCCATAAAATTCCGCACTGCGCAAAGGAGCGAGTTTTTTTTTGTGTTTGGGTGCCCAAAATGCATTTTCACGCGGGCAGGGGCGACTTAACGGGTGCCTGCAATCGCTGACAAAATTTCCCATCTGTTTGCGAGCGCCACGAGATTTGCAAGCCGGCCGCATGGTCCCGCGAGAGTTTGCGATTGCAAACACATCATTCGGGCGCGCCATCGGAATTCCGGTGGAGGTTTTGTGAAGAACACGCAGAATCTGCAATCTGGAGAAGGTTCTCTCCCGAGCAGCATCAAAACCTTCTCGAAATGACGATTTGAATTAAAAAAACGCCTCAGATTGACATTTGGCTGTACTTTTTTGTGCAAGGAGTCCTTTTTCTTTTTTTACTTTTTTTTGAAGAGGAAGGAAGTGCCCCAGAGTCTCCAACTTCCTGTTCCTGTCCAGCAGGCTCCTCCCAGTGCTTTGTCCATCTCTTGTTCACTTGTCATTTGGATTTGGAGCTGGAAGGATCACTCTTTGTGTCTGCTGCATCATACATCATTGGATTTGAGGACTTTTGAATTTGAGATTTCACAGGTAAGTTGGTAAAATTGGTGTTGTTTGTTTGATTGGGGCATTGCACCTACATTTTTTTGTACTTTTCATCATTTTTTTAAATTTATTGTGGTGGGTGGCCTGTAGTTTCAGTAGGGGCCAAGTTGTTTCTTTGTAAGTAATTTTTCTTCTTTTATAAAGGAAACATGTTGCACAGTTCACTACATTTTCTCCAACTTTTGAAATCAATTTGCAATATTTATTTAATTCACTAGCCCAGTAGTCTGCCAATAGGCCTTTCAGCCAGTAGGCCCAGAGCTACTCATGGGAGCATGAAACAACTGTTTCTGTGGTGCCTGTTGAATTTAAATATCATCTAGGGCATGGATGGCATTGAATTGAAATGCAAAATGTGGTTTTTTTGGTATTTCACTTTTTTATGTGTGTTAAGTAAATGCTTTTGTTGGATGTGTGTGATTGTTGTGTAAACCTTTTTTAGCCCTGTGGATTTTTGTTTTTGGCATTGTTGCATTGAAGCTGTGTTGTTTAGCATGCCTCCTTTGTCTGGCCAGTGTGTGAGTGTGTTTATAATAGTGGGCCAGCATTTGACTTGGCTGAGCCGCCCCATGTGGCCAGGGGCCATTTTGTAAAGTCTGTGTCCATATAGGCCTGCTTGAGTTAATTGTTTTCCAGGCCTCCAGCTTGTTGTTGTTGTGAGTGACCATGTGGCTGGTGGCCATTTTGTGGTGGTAGTTAGCGTGCTTTTGCCATAGGCCTTCATGTCTTCTTTCGTTTCTTCCTCTTGGCTTATTGTTTCTTGTTGTGGTAGCCTGGCCATGTGGCTGATGGCCATTTTGTGAAGGCAGCCAGTGTACTTTTGCCATAGGGCTGCATTGTCTGTCTTCCCTTTTTTGTTGTTGTGGCCTGGCCATGTGGCTGGGGGCCATTTTGGAAAGGCAGCCTGTGTGCTTTTGCCATTGGCCTGCATTTTCTGTCTTCCCTTTCTTGTTGTGGCCTGGCCATGTGGCTGGTGGCCATTTTGTGAAGGGGCAGCCAGTGTGCTTCTGCATTAGGACTGCAAGCCTTCTTTGCGGTGGCCATGCCTTTTTGCTGGTTGTTGTTTTGCATGCAATTTTTTCTTCTTTTATCCAGCAAAAAATGTAGCACAGTTCACTACATTTTCTAATAAATTTATGATATTATTGATTTGAATTGATTCACTATGTGGCCTAGTCTGCCAATGGGTTTTCCAACCAATAGGCCCAGAGCTACTCATGGGTGCATGAAACAACTGTTTCTGTGGTGTCTGTTGAATTTAAACACCATTTAGGGCATGGGTGGCATTGGACTGAAATGCAAAGTGTGTTTTTTTTGGTATTTCACTTTTTTTATGTGTGTTAAATAAATGCCTTTGTTGGATGTGTGTGGTTGTAACTTGCAAACCTTTTTTTAGCCCTGTGGATTTTCGTTTTTGGCATTGTTGCATTAAAGCTGTGTTGTTTAGCATGCCTCCTTTGTCTGGCCAGTGTGTGAGTGTGTTTGTAATAGTGGCCCAGCATTTGTCTTGGCTGAGCCTCCCCATGTGGCCAGGGGTAATTTTGTGATGTCTGTGTCCAACTCCAAATAGGCCTGCTTGAGTTCATTGTTTTCCAGGTCTCCTGTTTGTTGTTGTTGTGACTTCTGAGTGACCATATGGCTGGTGGCCATTTTGTGGTGGCAGTTAGTCTGCTTTACTGCTTTGACCATAGGCCTGCATGTCTTTTCTTTGTTCCTATTGGCTTATTGCTTCCATCCGTTGTCAGCTGCAGCTCCCTGAATGCTGCTTCCTACGTGATGCACAATGCCAAACCGGGTCCGTTACATTTGTATTTTTGTTGTTGTTGTTCTTTCCTATCCTTCCTGAGTGTACTGTACAGTACACCAACCATGAAAGCCCTTGTTGTTGTTAAAGTCTCACAAATGGCTACACTGTATTGTTATGTTTTTTTAATAACTGAGGTAATAAATTCAATAATATTAATAACACTAACAAGTGTGACCACACACTGTTATATATTATATTTGATTGTTTGTACTAGTAGTAATTGAACCACAACAATGAATGCCATGTTTCACTGATGTTCTTCTTGCTTCTTTGCTTTGAGGTGCACAAAAGAGGAGGAGATGAGTTCACCTATTGTACTGCTAGACAGAAGTCCTGCTATGTACGACGTCACGTGACGTGTGACCACAGACATCTCTTCAACTTGTGCCACTGCGTGCTGCTGACATCTTCAAGATGGCCCCAAAGAAAGGTTCCAGGTCCAGTACCAAGAAAGTTGCCAGTGAAAATAAGGCACTGCCACTTATCAAGACCGGTATGTCGCCCAAGACCTTTTTTGGTAAACCAAAAATTGCGCCTGCAGCAGCGGTGTCCAGGGAGCAAGCAGGGAGCAGCACCCCCGCATCAGAGGACCCAACCCACCAACCTGTCTGTCGCAGAGGCAGCCAGCCTAATCACGAGTCCAACGCCGACGATCAGTGATGTTGAAATTGATTTATCGTTATCACAAAGTAGTACCCAATCACTGCAGGAAACTCAGATAAGTGGGAAACAACAGCCGCAACCACCCCCAATAGTAGTTGTTCCTCCCGAAGTAGGGGCAGTTCAGGAGATCGAGCTTTCTGCAGAGGAAGAAGAAGAGCAAGCCACTCTTTCAGAAGATCCATTGTCTTCCAGATCCCCAGCAAGGAAAAGGAGGGTTAGTCCATCAACTTCTTCTGCAAGCCCCCCTTCTGATGACACCACTTGGAAGCCACATCAGTCTGAGAGTGAGACACGCCACGAGACAAGGCTAGGGAAAAGGAAGGTTCCAGAAAGCCTTAGAGTTATGGAGGCAGATGTAGAAGAGGAGGATGATGACGAGCCAGTCATCAAGGACATTAGTCCCGCCCCAGTGGAGACGCACATTACCCCATCCCAAATTGCTGTGAGGGATGTGGCATTGATACCACCAACACAGATGATACCACCAACACCACCTCCAGCTTCCATATTTTGCCGGCAGCGACCTACATCCACCACAACCACCTCAGTAGAAGTAGGTACTGCAGAGAGTCAAACATCACAACCACCTACCAGTTCATCCGACATTGCAAGTGGCACCAGCAGCGCTAGAAAATTGACCTCCCCAGTTTGGGACTTTTTTTCGGTTAGCAAGAAGGAAGTGAACATTGCTATATGCTCCATTTGTGGACAAGGTGTTAGTCGGGGTAAGCCTGGTACAAACTATGTTACCAGAGGCCAAACAACCCATCTGAGAAAACAACACTTGATACAGTGGGAGGCGCACCTTAGCGGCCAAAAAACTGCACGTGTTGTTGGTGGAGGGGATGAAGAAGAAGAACTGATCACGGTGGAAGGTGAACAAGAGGGAGACATTTTCTCTGTTACACAAAGCAGCCCTATCCCCAGCAGTGCAGTGGTACCCCCCACATCATCATCAGCAACATCGCAATGGCACAAGAGTCAGACTGAGACACCAAGGGGTCCAAGGCAAGAGAGTACCGCAGCAAAAAAACGTGCATTGAGCATAACATCTGGCGTCAAGAAGTCACCTGCATCAGTGGTACCAGAAATGAAAAAAATCCAGGCTACCATTCTCAGCATGTTTAGGTCGGAGGGGCAGTACAAACGCAACCGCCCAACGGCATGTTTGTACAGCACGTAGCTAGCTAAAATGTTAGCGCTGGACCTCCTCCCTTTTTCTTTTGTGGAAGGGGTGGGTTTTCTTGAATTTGTGGCAGCAATCTGCCCGAATTGGAAGGTTCCCAGCCAGTCCTATTTCACCAGAGTTGCTGTTCCAGCACTACATCACGACATGCTGGTATTGCTTGGACAAGCTTTGCAGCAGAGTGCTGTTCACACTATCCACCTGACAATAGACATGTGGACCAGTTGCCAAGCCACTGATTACATGCGCATCACTGCACACTGGATCTCTTTTGTGGGGGTTAGAGAAAAGCTATCTGCAGGTGTTGACACTGCTGAGATTTTTAATGCCGCTCGGAAACATGCAGCTGTAGCCATGTTCGCCATGGAGAAATATCATACTGCTGCAAACATTTTGGAAGACTTTGACAGCAAGGTAATTGAATGGCTGCGACCAAGAGGGCTTAACATTGGTTTTGTTGCCACGGACAATGGCAGTTATATAGTTAAGGCCATTGCCGATGGTGGCTATTTTAGGGTCCTGTGTTTGGCGCACTGCATTAACATCATTGTTCAAGACTTTTTGAAAAAAGAAGACCGAGTCAGCAACTTACTGACCAACTGCAGAAGAATCTGCACACATGTCAGCCATTCTTTGAAAGCCCGGAAGCAGCTGAGGATCATTCAACGTGATAATAGAATGCCAGTTAAAGCACACATCGAGGAGGTGCCAACATGTTGGAACTCAACTTATTACATGTTTGAATGTCTGTTTGAGCAGTACAGACTAATCAATGAATATTTTTGAACCCGAAACCGGTCCCAGGATGCTTGTTTCCGGTGCAGGGAAGACATGGCTTGGCAGTTCGGGCTGGACTGTTCCCAAGAGGCACAGGGTCAGACTGATTTGCATATGGCCATGTCTGAACTGGGGTGGTGGAGTGAGCTAAAGAATGATGATGGATTAAACCCAGATCAGTTGACTGGGGGTGAGTGTTTGATTTGCTCTAACGCTCCGTCCATCATCCCCTTTGGTATCGCTTTGTTCGCCCTAAGTTGGCAGGGTATGCCCAGACGTGGGTCCCTTGCTCACTTTGCCACTGGATTCAAGATAGCCTGGCTGATGAGGGTTTTGAACCCGAAACCGGTCCCAGGATGCTTGTTTCCGGTCCAGGGAAGACATGGCTTGGCAGTTCGGGCTGGACTGTTCCCATGAGGCACAGGGTCAGACTGATTTGCATATGGCCATGTCTCAACTGGGGTGGTGGAGTGAGCTAAAGAATGATGATGGATTAAACCCAGATCAGTTGACTTGGGGTGAGTGTTTGATTTGCTCTAACGCTCCGTCCATCATCCCCTTTGGTATCGCTTTGTTCGCCCTAAGTTGGCAGGGTATGCCCAGACGTGGGTCCCTTGCTCACTTTGCCACTGGATTCAAGATAGCCTGGCTGATGAGGGTTTTGAACCCGAAACCGGTCCCAGGATGCTTGTTTCCGGTCCAGGAAAGACATGGCTTGGCAGTTCGGGCTGGACTGTTCCCATGAGGCACAGGGTTAGACTGATTTGCATATGGCCATGTCTGAACTGGGGTGGTGGAGTGAGCTAAAGAATGATGATGGATTAAACCCAGATCAGTTGACTGGGGGTGAGTGTTTGATTTGCTCTAACGCTCCGTCCATCATCCCCTTTGGTATCGCTTTAATCAATGAATATGTCATGCAAAGAGGGGATGCTACTGTGAAAGGCATGATCATTGAGATGGACCAATGGGGCCTAGTTAAATGCCTGACAGAGATGCTGCTTCCTTTCGAGGTCTTCACACGTGAAGTCAGCAAGGAGGACTGTACTATGGGACAAGCTATCCCATTGTTGCACATGCTACAGGTACAGCTGAAGGGGGTGTCTGCAATGTATGCAGGTGTGGAGGAAAAAAAAGAAGAATATGAGTTGGTGGAGAGGCATTGTGTCATTCAACCATTACATTTGTGCCACAATTCTTGATCCACGGTACAAACCATTACTGCACACTTTCATTCCTTTTTCAGACAGGGATGTTGCCAGCTACAAAACTTGGATAGCTGTGCAAGCCAGTCAGCTAGAAAAAGAACAGCCAGGAATTGGAGGCCCGCTCCTCCAGGGCACAACAAGTACTGCGGGTCAGCCTTCTGTTGTATTCCTCTTAGGGTGTCCTTATATAGGTTTTCCTGTATCATGTCCTTATATAGGCACAATTCGCCCTGCCCTTATATAGGCATAAAATCCCAGTCCTTATTTAGGCATTAAACCGTGCACTCCAAATACAGGCATGGTCTCCGACATCCGTCCACCCTAACGTCACAACGAGTTCTTGAAGAACAGACCCTTAGGCTTCGGGAGTTTCCCTAGCACAGGACTATTGATTTCTTCAAGGACTCATCTATTATGCATGAACCGTTATACCTTAGGGGTTCATTCATGACGTCTTCCGCTGTCCGATTCACGTCAATGCTAACATTCTAAGGTACTTCTCAGGTATAAATATACCTTCCCTAGCCCTGGTAAACTAGAGGAGGCCTCGACTTCAGAGGAGCCCGTTTCCCGGCCTGACGCACTGAGAAGACGCTGTCATCCCTGCACGCAGAGAGTCCAGCTTCCAGTGATCTGACTTCCCTTGCGGGGTGTTGGAGTTCGAGTCTGGCAAGAGATTCCCACCTCTCTCATTCTTAAGGTATGGAGCTGACTAGAACCTAGAGGGACTCTTGGCACGCTAGGCATACTAGACTTAACATACTCTTAGTATACCATAGTAAGGAATACTCCACCTACTTCTACTTCTCCCTACACCTCGACTAGGTTAGGTACACTGGGGTAGAACTAGCTTAGAAATGCATCGTACGAGTACTCGCATTCTTAGTCTATGTTATTTATGTAAATGAATATATGCTAAAAGATAATGCTAGCGCAGTATTATTTATTTCTACTGCTTACGCTGTACATTATTTATCTTGCATACTGTCTTGTGATCGTAACAGCACATATTACACGAGAAACAAGACTGTTCAATAAATCTATTATTGAAACGCCCGTCTATTCTTTCTGTGTAACTTTGAGGAAAACTAAGCATGCACGACTGAGCTGAGTGAAATAGTTATCTATTGTTTCTACGACTCTGGGACACGTTCTGATTCTAAAGGGAAACAAAGTTGTCATGTTTTGCGGCTGCCAGAAACTACTCCCTTCTTGTTTATCAAGGAGTTTCTAGTGGCCTCAGAGCTAGCTGGCACAAGTAATTAAGTTTAATATACTCGATAGGGACATACCGACCTTAGTCCTATGTCAAACCTATAGGGTATATTATTCCAATGCACAGAGCCTATTAGGGAAATAGGAGCTACACTACATGGCGCCCAACGTTTGGTAAGGCGGTAATTTAGCGCTAGATACTGAGTAACTCAGCCGTGCTTTTTCTCTCAGAGACCCCTACCCATATACTCCAAAAGACGTCTGGAGTGGGCAGGGTTAAGTATCCGCCACGGCTACATAGGGAAGTACCCTATATATTAGCTGTTTGGTTTGCTCAACGTTGAAGGATACACTGTTCCAAAATATTGTGCACCTTATCTTTTGTTTCCTTGAAACTTGTTCTACATTTTCGAAAAACAAAATGCCTGACTCCGACAACGGTGAAGTTGCGGATCAGCCAGCTGTAACAGCTTATAACATCACAGGTTTTATTGAAACCGAGGAGGGTGTCATAGACATCAATCCAAACTTAAGAAGAACCATCACCCTAAAACTCATAAAACATGGCCTACCACCAAGAGGCGGTAGAGCAGTTTTCGTGATAGAGGCACATGAATCCTTTCAGACAGAGGTATTCTATTCATGGGTAATATTTCCTGAATGAAATTCAGTAACAAAACTGTTTCACTTCTACAAAGAAGATGATCCACCAGAGGAATACATTCCTTTCGAGGATATAGAGATTCCATTAACATACCAGGAGCATCAGCTCTGGTTTAAAGGCGCCCTAAAACATCACAGAAACATCACCAGGCTCGGTCCATTAGGTAGACCAGGAGCAACATGGCCGATTCTAGCCGGCTACACACCTCATCCTGAACTGGATATAATGACGGATGAGGAACTACTTACTCAACTTACAGAGTTAATAAAAATCTACAGACAATTGGTCCAATATGTCATGCGGACTTTCACAGTCCAACCACCATTAACACTTCCAAATCAGACTCCTCAACAGGGGACTACACTAAAAATTACACCACAGACTCTATACGCAGTCAAGGGTAAAATGCACACAAAACGTGAGCAAATTCCATTTTGGATAGCTCAAAAAATTACTCAAATCGAAGCAGTATTTCCAAATACTAGCCCGTATGAGAAACACAGAATCCTAACAATCAGTTTACCGATGGGGATCACACCACAACTGGAAGACTTCACCACTTGGGGCTCAGTCTTTGCTGCCATCTACACTAAAACACATGGTATTCCATCAATCGCGGTAATACCTGATGTCCTAAAACAAATTCAAAATGAATATGGGGCAGAGCCTGCTCTAAATTTAGGTATGAAATTACTGAAAAAGTTCGACCAGGTTTCAACAATAATATTATCTAATATTAATGGGGAGGCAGCAGCAGTGGCGATCCGCCAAAAATTAAGGGAATTAGATGTTACAGAACATCAAACTGAGCTACCCAGAATAATAGAACAATCTTATGCAGAATTAGGCAGAGATAGTTTGGGTGGAAGACCAGTGAAGCCAAAACTATCTGAAAGTCCTGAGAAGGACTCTATTAAACAAACTCCTACATCTTCTAAAAAGAAGTGGGAGACTAATAAACAAAATTCAAACGAGAAACGTTCTCAATCCCGAGGTAGGTCTCCTCAACAGGAGCCCTCTGAAAGGAGGTATAACCTCAGGAATAGGGATAATCTGAAAAAACCTGACAGGTATCAAGATACTGATACACGTTCCTCTCGTACCTTTCAGATCTCGTCACAGACATCGGAAAGAAGAGGACGGTCAGAACATAGAGAAGAACGCGTAAAATCAAAAGACGAAAAACACGTTCCGAAAACCAAATCAAAACCTCAATTCTCCAAAAAGAAAGTAGCAGGTCTGAAGATCAGACATGCCGAGAATACTGAGAACACAACTCAAGAACGGAGAATGGGCTCAGACAATGCTGGACAGTGCAGCAGAAGTCACAATAGCTCGCCAGAACCTGAAGGGACTTCTGGAGATAGTGGACTTGAATGAGTATATTACAGTTGAGACTGTAGACACCAGGGTTAATACTCCACAAAAGTTATATGAAATAACACTCCGAATGGAGGGAGACATACCTAGACAGGTTAGAGCACTTTTTTGGGAAAGACTATCAAGGGGCTATGACATACTTCTAGCAGAAAAAGACTGCCCACCACAATTTGTCAGGGATTGCCCACACGGCGAGGACATTATTATGCCTGCCTTCTCCAACCATATTCCAATACACCTAAAATATACATATGCCAGGAAATGGGCAGTAGCCCAGGCCCCAGCATTATATAAAAATCATGTAGGATGGGATGAGGATTCCCCTCACCATAAAATACATCTGAAACATGAACCAACTGCCCAGCGGCAGTATCCAGTAAAGCAAGAAGCTAAAAAACAGGTCAGGGAGATCTTAGATCAACTTGAATACCAAGGGGTGATTGAAACATGCACCTCCTCAATGAACAATCCTTTGTTTCCTGTCTCCAAACCAGACAATACATATCGTCTAGTTTTCGATTACAGACACCTAAACACTTGTTCTAAACATTTGCAGTGCAAAATGCACATAGCACAGCATTAATGAATAACATTGTGCGTAAAAAATATAAGACCACATTTGATATCTCAAATGGTTTCTTTTGTCAAAACATAGCACCTGAAAGCAGGTACTTAACAGCTTTCTCCATAATGGGGACCCAGCGTCAATTTTGTCGACTCCCACAAGGGTTCAAGAACAGCCCAGGTTTATTCTCAGCGAGGGTAACGGAGTTAATACAAATCTATGACAATGAGGCATTGTCCTATGTCAATGACATATATTTGACAGACGATGACCTGGATAAACACTTGAACAGGGTGAACACCATTATATTGGGATTCGCCTCTTAGGGCTACAAATTCAACTTCAAAAAGTCCAGAATTGCCCATCTCAATGTCCTATTTCTAGGAAATGAGCTTTCAAGTGAAGGTAAGAGCTTGGCAGCTAACTTTCTTGAGAAATGTGCGCTGCTCCAACCTCCGAAAACGCTAAAAAACTTACAATCCATCCTGGGTTTTCTAAATTTTGGAAGAACATACATTCTAAATTACGCAGAAAGGGTTAAACCTCTCTACGCACTAATCAAACCTGATTTTTCAATCAAAAACTGGACACAGGAACAAACAGAAATCTTGCGTTCACTCCAAGCTAACATGTTAGCAACAAATCACTTACAAACACGCGTAAGTCAACGCAACCTGGTGATCCGAATAATTTCGGGTCAATGCGGATTCACCTACTTAACATTTAACGAGGGTGAAAAAATACCAATCGCATACAAGTCTCACTTGTATGCACAAGCGGAAATGCGCTTCACTTCAACTGAAAAAATTCTGACAGCAGTTCAAACTGCAGTAGCAAAAGAAAGAGCCCTAGCACAAGGGAAACGCATTATTGTCGTAACCCCAGTACCAGCTTTAGAAGCGGTCACAAAAGCGAGCATTCCAAATGCTAAGGCATTACATCCAAGATGGATACAGTGGGTTAATTCTCTTGCTGCAACAGATGTTGAATATGTTTTTGATCCCGATTTAAAAACACAAGCATTCCTGCAATATGAACAAGAATGTCCTCTGCCCACTGAAATTCTCCCTCTCAATCAGTGCGAATTCATAATTTACACTGGCGGATCCGCACAACCCGCAACAGGGAGTAAGCAAGCTTACAGTGCAGCGTGTGCAATCGTTAAAGGTCGCATGCGAGATGGCATCTTCAGACCTATGGTCACAAAAACTCAATCTCTAGGAGATTGTACAGCTCAGCGAGCTGAACTACAAGCATTCAAAATGGCACTTGAAAGTACAGATCGAGAATTCCCCACGCTGATAGTGTGCGATTCCTTTTACTGTGTTCAGTCGTATAATGAATATATACAAAACTGACTTGAAAATGGTTTCAAAGATGCGAAAGGTGGCACAATAAAGCACAAAATGCTTTGGGAACAAGTAGTTCAGTTGAAAAACGAACTACCAAAGGCTCACGTGATCCATACACTGAGTCATCAACGTGATGGCGTTCACGTTGCAGGGAATTCATTGGCTGACGAAGCCGCAAAGGGGGCTGTTCAGACGGCTTCCGTAGCTGCGATCACTCATTCGAAAACAAAAATAGACAGTGAGATAATGTTGGCTGTCAATGCTACAAGCAAAGGCAGTAGTGCAGCGTTACCAAAAAAGTTTCCACTCAAGTACTCTTATGTAATTGATGCAAACAACGTTCCTTTTGCTCGGATCCCTGGAGTGGGGGATAGGGTAATTCCAAACATGGAACGTAGAGCAGCTTTGATTTATGAAGCACATTTGGGGGAGGGTCTGTCACATCAAGGGATCTCTAAAACAATTTTGACATTAAAAGAGATGTACTGGTGGCCTGGCATGAATACAAAAATACACATATTTATCAATAACTGCTTAGACTGTAAATTACAGCGAGAAAGCCACCAGATACCATGCTGCTAATGTAGCTGCCCAGTACAGACACCACTGTTAGACAGCATTAGACTATCTATGCGCAGGCGTCCCTCTGGACAAATGCAATCCCACAAATACTGAATCAAGGTTCCTATGGATATGGCCTCAGCGCTCGGCTGACGCTCGAACTGTTATAAAAGATTTGCGAGTCTTTATCAGCACATACGCAATAGGCACGCTACATTCTGACCAGGGCCCTTCGTTTAGCTCTCGGGCTTACAAAGAAGCCATGGCCAGTCTGGGCGTTGAATTGCAGTACTCCTCTCCATTCCATCCTGAGGGAAATTCGGTTGTGGAAAGGAAAAACCGGGACATAAAGCAGTCTATAACAGCTAGGGTATTAGGTTCGGGTGATGGGTGGGTCAAACATCTTTATGGGGTCCAACGCTCATTAAATTATCTGCCAAGAAGTTCTCTAGGGGGGGTCACTCCATATGAGGTCCTATTTGGGACAAGAATGTGGGTACCAGATCTCGATCACGTAGGCACAGTGGTGGAAAATAAACTGTTTGATATCAAAGATCGTTTGGCTGTTTTACAGGAACTCAATGAACTAAGATCGAAACAAAGCAACGTATTCCTGCAGCCAACCACCACTGGGGAAAAACCGGCGGTCCCAGCAAGGCCTGTCTGGATTCCAAAAATTGGGGATCTGGTCAGAGAAAAGATTGCGGACAAGAAGGAATTTGGACCTTTTTACAGACAACCAGTACCTATCCTAGCAGTTCAAGGAACAAGAACAGTACTTCTGCCGCCCCTTGCTGGAAGAAAGGAGAAAAGATTTGTGTCCATCGACCTCATCAAACCACAGTATGTGGCCAATACTAAGTAGTAGGCCACGTGGACTCCGACCTAGTAGCAGACACACTCCTCTCGCTCCTATCCAAGAGGTTCAGACTGAAAGACTGATAACAATTGGGAATTCAGCAGTAACAGATGAAGGACTAAGCAACAATGCAATGGAACTCATCCCTCTTGAAAACCAAGTAACAGTTCGTCCAAATACACCTGTCTACACCAATGTAGCAAGTGATCAACTGGTTCCAGTGATTTCTACAAATCCTGATGCAATTCCAACAATTGACAGAACTGCTTCTGGCTATTTCATTAACTTTGATACGTTCTCAGAAGATCCGAGTGAACCTGAAACGACGCCAGCATCATTAACATTCAAGCAGCAAGTACAAGACTTTCTTCACTTTCTGAAAAAGACTTATCTGGTTTCCCCGTGGATTGAACTCTGGATAATATCTGGACTATTTGTTTTCCTGCTCTGGCTAGCTTTGGTTACAACTGTGAGCGTGCTTATAAGTGGCAGATACATCCATGTGAACACTGAAGGAAAAGGTGTGAATGTACTTTTGGAACGACATAAATCCTCCCATCGTGAAGCAAGAGACTTGTCATCAGTGAACATCACAGCCGTTCCTATACAGGATGGTATAGTGTGGGACAAAATAGATTTTGATATCTTCGGCCCGACGGAACAATTGAACATTCCACATTTGTTTAAAATTTCACTAAGTGATCTAATTTCGTCCAGTACCTATTCTGATGATTGGGACTTTGAGACTGTTAACGACATAATGTTTGACCTAGAAAAATCTGCTGCGTTTTCTAAAAATGAATATTTAGAGGGTTCATCAGACTATGAACAAATGTATTGTTATAACCACTATGGTCATCATTATTTGCATAAAACTGCTTACCCTAGAAATGTATTTATGTTTAACCAATGGGAGCATTGTCCTACACCACCAAAAGGTAGTTCAAAAACATTTGCTAACAAGTTTCCATATTTTTCTGGTTACAATACATCTGACCCAGAAATGTTTTACTATAAAAATGTAAACAAGACAGGACTGAAAATTATGTTAACTAATACAAAACAGATTTACTCTGCAACATTTACTGCCCAACTATCTAGACAGGGTTTTGACTTATGGAAAGACACAGTAGACACAAAAACTGTATGGGGTACAAAAGATTGGCAAGTGCAGGGGATAGAAGCCTTATTTAGAGCCTGTATCATCCCTGAACAAATAATGTTTTTGAATGAAACTATCCAACAAACATCTTGTCATGGATTATCCAAGATCAAAGAGATGAAAACACCTTCTGTACCAACGCCTGCCGGTGATAACAAAACACAGGCAGCGGTTACAGTTGACCATATACTACAACTCAACAGATCTAATCCTGATTGGGAAAATGGTTGATCTGGCCCACAGACACGAACAACTGTCAGGAAAAATTCCTGAATAAAACTCAGGGCTTTACTATTCATAGGCCAGACCCAAGATACGTCCAAAGACAGCATCCGGGGGTAGTAACAACATACAGTGTAGGAAAATTATGCCTCGATTGGCTGCAGAAATCTACACTACAGGATGTGAAACAACACTTATCCTTACTTAAAGAGGACGCAGACCTTACGGAATTCTT
Source organism: Calotriton arnoldi (assembly GCA_963921515.1). Lineage (NCBI taxonomy): Eukaryota > Metazoa > Chordata > Amphibia > Caudata > Salamandridae > Calotriton > Calotriton arnoldi. The sequence continues at coordinate 614,615 of CAWUFW010007831.1, read as the reverse complement.
GCTTGGACCAAGAAAACCGCGTCAAAAACGTTTCATATATGCCGGCATTTATGCTGTTTATAATGAAGCATGGAAAGTGTCACAGATGGAGGCCGCAGAACGAATACGTGAACTTGATCGTATTAATTTAGAGAAAACCCTCTCTGTGGTCGACAATGGGTTAACAACTTTGTCCTCTAGAATATATTCATTGGATGGCATTGTATCCTCTGCTATCGACATACTAGACCAAGATTTGGCGATGATACAGCAAGGCCAGTCTCAGTTACGTTCTATTATGTTATTAAGCTGGACGCTGCAATCTTTGCGTGCGGGCTATGTGCCTTGGTGTTTCATCAACACGTCGGCTCTGTTTGAAGAATACAATTTAACTGATAAACAGATCGAACTGGCACAAAGAAGAGCAAGGTATATGGTGCTGAGCATTGAAAAACTGAAAAAGTTACCATTCACAGTGGCAGAAAAACCAGCTACAGAATGGCTCATTCATGGCAAAATCACATTACCTGTGACTACTTTTCAGTTTCAGTATTGCCTCAAACAGATGCAAGCAGGCAAATATGAAAGGTTGGGTAAGGAATACATTAAGACATCTTGGGATTTACCGTATACATATAGATGTTGGAGTGGGGATCGTGAAGTGTTTTTGAGCGGTACACACTGTAAGAGTGCACTGAGCGGTTCACTTATATGTCAGGACATTTCTTTACACGGGGCTTGCAATGGTTCTGTGGCAAATTTGTCTTGCCATCAGCAGGGTACACCAGCTGCTGTGATTAATCCAACGTTTGGACAACTTTCTAATGGGAGTTACCTCATGTTGAATGATCAGAGTTGCTGCGGCATGTTGCCAGGCATCCCATATCTTTAATACGTACAAACTGCCCTATACATTTCGTAGAAATGATAGGACGTATCTTTAACATGTCTGATACAACCAGAATTGTACATGTATTTAAGAGCATCTGCTCCGGTCTGTTAGCACCGTTCCAGCCAATACTCAGAATCATCCCGAACTTTGCACATTCGGTGTTTGGTGGCATTCCATTAATTTTAGCACTTGTTGCCGGAATTCTATTTCTCTTCCTGCTATTACACTATGGCCAGCCAATTCGCCGACATCACTCCGAGCGAAATGGAGAAAGCTCTCCTTGAACGAAAGTGCAGTGAGCGAATAGTACAGCTTTTGGGCATGACTCGTCTATGGGACCTGAATACCACGTGGTTCCTGTCATTCAGACCAATCTGGCAAGATTGCATCTTACCTGTTCTACGATGCCTGCTATGCGGTGAAGAATGCGTGTTGGACACTTGTCTAACATTTCCATCAGCAACGCCAACGGATGTCGATACTCTGCTGGACCCGATAACGGCCCATGCTCTGTTGTTGTCCCCAGAGGCTACCAATCCTGATGTCAGCATTCATTGAGATCTCACAGACGCTTCCGGCTGCTGCTGAGGTACGAGAAAGATCTACAGGCACACAGGTAACAACGGACGCGAACATTGCTGCAGCATCCTATGCTGAGAGCGATGCTTCACATCTCTGTGCGATTAATCTACTACACGAGGTGTTCAAACTGACACCAACTTCAGTGGACGATGTTTTGTCTACAGAAATAGATGATCTCATGTTTACACCAGACCCGTAAACTGACTCTGATTCGGCCCACAGTGTTCCAGAGATGCAGTAACAATTTGGCCTTCATATTTCAAAATCTTGGAACTCTTCCAAAATTGAACTTTTTCCCATTTTTTGAACTAAAAGTGGCACTTCAATCTGCTTAAAGTAGAACTAGCCTTATAGTACAGACTTCACGGTGCTTCCACAGACACTTAGTCATCTTGTTTGTCTAAAAAAGTTCATTAATTTCCGTGACATGAAATTACTTTGATTTTGGAAAAACTTGTTGATCATATATTTTTTTTTAATGTCACATGTATATATTACTGCTTATTTCATTCATATTGCATTTTCTTTTGAATATATGCCTGAAATGAAAAGCAATGCTTAAAATGTACAGTACCTTTTGCATTCTAATCAGTTTTTAAATGCCTTTTAAATGGTTTTATGTATTATTTTAGCAATATGCGGTACTCCATTTAGTATTTAGCATTTTAAATGTTTAGCATTTTAGTATTATCGTACACACGAAAGTGGAGTGGGTGTTGTATTCCTCTTAGGGTGTCCTTATATAGGTTTTCCTGTATCATGTCCTTATATAGGCACAATTCGCCCTGCCCTTATATAGGCATAAAATCCCAGTCCTTATTTAGGCATTAAACCGTGCACTCCAAATACAGGCATGGTCTCCGACATCCGTCCACCCTAACGTCACAACGAGTTCTTGAAGAACAGACCCTTAGGCTTCGGGAGTTTCCTAGCACAGGACTATTGATTTCTTCAAGGACTCATCTATTATGCATGAACCGTTATACCTTAGGGGTTCATTCATGACGTCTTCCGCTGTCCGATTCACGTCAATGCTAACATTCTACGGTACTTCTCAGGTATAAATATACCTTCCCTAGCCCTTGTAAACTAGAGGAGACCTCGACTTCAGAGGAGCCCGTTTCCCGGCCTGACGCACTGAGAAGACGCTGTCATCCCTGCACGCAGAGAGTCCAGCTTCCAGTGATCTGACTTCCCTTGCGGGGTGTTGGAGTTCAAGTCTGGCAAGAGATTCCCACCTCTCTCATTCTTAAGGTATGGAGCTGACTAGAACCTAGAGGGACTCTTGGCATGCTAGGCATACTAGACTTAACATACTCTTAGTATACCATAGTAAGGAATACTCCACCTACTTCTACTTATCCCCACACCTCGACTAGGTTAGGTACACTGGGGTAGAACTAGCTTAGAAACGCATGGTACGAGTACTCGCATTCTTAGTCTATGTTATTTATGTAAATGAATATATGCTAAAAGATAATGCTAGCGCAGTATTATTTATTTCTACTGCTTACGCTGTACATTATTTATCTTGCATACTGTCTTGTGATCGTAACAGCACATATTACTTACACGAGAAACAAGACTGTTCAATAAATCTATTATTGAAACGCCCGTCTATTCTTTCTGTGTAACTTTGAGGAAAACTAAGCATGCACGACTGAGCTGAGTGAAATAGTTATCTATTGTTTCTACGACTCTGGGACACATTCTGATTCTAAAGGGAAACAACGTTGTCATGTTTTGCGGCTGCCAGAAACTACTCCCTTCTTGTTTATCAAGGAGTTTCTAGTGGCCTCTGAGCTAGCTGGCACAAGTAATTAAGTTTAATATACTCGATAGGGACATACCAACCTTAGTCCTATGTCAAACCTATAGGGTATATTATTCCAATGCGCAGAGCCTATTAGGGAAATAGGAGCTACACTACACTTCAAGTTCAACTTCAGAGCCTGAGGGTAGTGCGGTTGGCTCACAGCAGCCAAAACCACCAACAACACCAAGAACAACAACAACAAGAACAGGAGCATCAGCCTCAAAATCGGCAGAGGAATGGTTTCTACAGGCAGGGCTTAAGTCCAGTCCTGAGGCAAAGGCAAAAGAGGCAGAGCAAAGCGGAACACCCATGAGCATTGAGCGGATAGTCCAGGCCTATCTGGATGACCCAACAGGGGTCCACTTTGATCAATACCCATTGCTGTATTGGTATGAGAAAAGGCGCCAATGCAGAGTGCTCAGCAGGCTGGCGATAAAATATCTGGCTTGAATTGTCGCAAGTGTCTCTTCTGAGCGTGTTTTCAGTGCTGCTGGTGCCGTTCTGACAGTGAGAAGGACCAGTCTCTCACCCCAAAACGTGGAGAGGTTAACCATGATCAAAATGAATCAGCACTTACACCATACCTGAAGTAGCACAGCAGGAAGATGATGACGGCGACTCAGGTAATGGAAGTAGTGTGTTAGGTGACCTACTTCTGGGTGAACCACCAGAGTTTGAGGACAAGCTCTACTTCCCTGACAACTAGGCTTTCAAGTTACTTTCTTTCTTCCTTTGACGCCAAAAGAAAGCCTCCCAAAAAGATATAGCTAAGGAATATTATTTACTTTTATTATTTGTGTGTGTCACTGTCTTTCTGGTTTGAATCACAACAAATCCATCACCACCGTCTTATTCTTTTATTGAGGGATTGGAGTTGCAACTGTGTGCAGTCAGTGAAGAAGCAAGTCCACTCCTCCGAGTCCTTACTCGTCCTAAATCCATTTCCCTCAAGCCAGAAATTGGATGGAGAATAGTACAACAAATGTGAAATGTGTGCCTGCCTCGAAACCTGACTATATATCTATCCTCCTTTCCGAGCCTAGAGGGACTGCCCCAGAAGAACAGGTAAATGATGGCATGCATTTCACGCTGACTCTGAGTGATTGGTGTTTGTGTTGTGCATGATGTCTACTAGTATTTAATCTACACACAAAAAAATTGACTCAAGTCAATGTTTCCCTTCTTGTTGTTCAATAACAAAATTGTGCCACTGCGGGCCGATCCATTCGAGTCTGGACTCACTTGGGACACTACAGAGTTGAATACCATGACCATACCATACTCGCAGTCAGTCAGTAGGATCGGAGATGATTGAAGGAATAAATCGGGCGTTTCATGAAGTGGCCTAAAAGGTAAACAACAACAACACTGGACCTACATGTCTGTGTAGTGGTGGAGGCGAGTGTGGTGGTGTGACTGACAGCAGTGCATTGATTTTGTTACTTAATTTGGAAAATGCTATGTTGCTGTGTGTGTGGATGTGTGCTCAGTGCTGTCTGGCTCAAAATCTATGCTAAGTGGAGACGATGGGTGGGCTGGCCTGCTCATGTTGTTGGAGGTAACTGCTGGAAACAGACATGATTTAGCCATGCCGCCTCTGAAAGTTTTCTTGTTGCACTCCTCCTTAATTTATGCAGTATAACTTTACTTTTCTCCTTGATTTTTCAATATCCTTTTTGTTTTTCCATCTACAGGCCGGCCTTTACCCTGCGCTATACTGGGAAAAACAACTCACACTTACCTTACTAAACCGCATCCGCCAGGCAGGCACCCAAGATTGACGGATGGACAGTCCAAGGAAGGACCAAGAGGAATGCCGAAATGCAACTCTCAATTTGACAATAATTATAGTATCATTTCATTTGATTTATTTTTTCTCTTCAATCATTACGATTGTGTGTGTTGTTGGTAATGTTTGCTTATATTTGACTCCTACAGATATTTTTTAATTTTCTTTGCTAGCTTTCAAAGGAAGCCCAGTACAACAGAACATAAAATGTATGTAACTTGGGTCTCTCTGGGGGCAGATTGCATAATAATAATTAATATACTGCTGCCCTGTACTACTAGTCTAGTACAACTCATCCTGTCATCATCATGCATGCATTTCCTTTTACTCCCTTAACAGATTTATGATGGTCGGCTGCCAAGATTGTGTGTTGTCCATGTGTAGTGTTTGTCTTTGTCAAACCTTTCCCTCAAATCCCCCTTCCCAACCATTCATCAAACCCTAACTGTCTTCCCACGGGCTGTGTGATTTATATTGAGGTGTGACTAAGTTAAATTTACATCAATTATTGATCACACACTTGCTGGGGAGGATGTGGTGAAAGGAACACTAACTCAAGTCAGGGCGAGGATCTTCTTCTTCTCTAAGTATATATACTTTAGCCTACACTGGCAATATTAGATTGCCCACCCATGCACAGTATTCGATATTCAATTTTTTTTCCAGAGGAACATTACATAATCCATCATAATAATATAATTGGTTGCCAGCATCGAGTCATCAATCATCCTAGTTCCAACACTAAAGGCTACGAAGCCGCTTGTCCGCTTCATCATCATAGCTGGAGTCGACTTCAGTTTGTAACTTGTACTAGGCTAGCCCTCCAGGCATTCTGGTTTATTTTACATTAGCATTGCTTATCATCATCATGGTTTCTTGTTTGGCAGTCTTCTTGTGTACTGTACTTCTACTACTTGTTCCTGAGTCTCCCTCAGGTGACTGACTGTCTCATTTTCTTTTTTGCAAATGCTACTGTCAGTGTCTACTACTACTACCACCACCATGGCACCTTTGGAAACCAAACCATCACCATGCAGCCATCGCTTCGCCTAAGTATAAATAAACATCAATCACAGGTAAGAGAAGAGGTTTGGGGGAGGCATAATACTATGGAAATTAATTCATTAATTCATACACCCACACCCTTCCGAGTACATAGGGGTTTTAGTTGCAGACTGCATAGACTAGGAGGAGAGACTGACAGTACTAGTAGGACAAGTCACAAGTGAGGGTACTGCATTTATCTGTTGGTGTGTTACACTATTGGAAGATAATTTCAATCAAAAACTGGCTGCGGCCCTGCTGCAGCAAAGGAAACCGTGTGAAGTAAAGAGTAACCCCCCCACAAAACATTTACATCATATGTAAACTATAAATAATTTATTCTCCTAACAAATAAACTATTGGGGAAAAAAAACACAACACCTGACCTACCCCTCTCCCTAACCCCAACCAATGTCCATCATAAGAGTCCAATGTCTATGTCCATAAACCCCAACTTTTCCCCAACGCCCAATTCCCACCCACCAAAGAACAAGATTAAAAAAGGGGCAAGGTGACAGAGTTCTAGCGGCGGGCTCGCCGGATCTTCCTCTCTAGGGTGCTTATCCACTCCTCTAGGCGCGCCATCTGGAGGAGCATGTGGCGCTTAAATGTCTTGCAGTTGCATGAGCAGGGGTGGGCAGCAGTGTTTAAAGAAGTGCGGCGGGCGGCTGCCAGACCACAGCGCCTTACCACTGGAGGCACTGGGGTGGCTTGGCTGGGGCCCGGGGCATTGGAGGAGGCTGCAGGCACCTCCTCCTCCTCCTCTGCCAGAACCACCAGCTGCCGATATTCCGCACGGATGGCCTCCAGCTTCCATTGCTTGGCCATGGCTGCTAGCTCCTTCCTGTTTGGTTGTTTCGGTTGGGAAGGAGTAGCTATATCAAGAAAGAAAAAAGACAATTGTAACCAATACTCTTAGCAAAACAGTAACACAAAATGAATTATACACATAAAATTATAGTGGCACAGTAGCACTAGCAAGCACAGTACATAACATTTGTGGTATCCTCCCACTTCCTAAACCTCTAACATTTGTGGGAGTTTCAGGCATTACTAGGCACTATGGAGTAGACAAGTCTTCTTCTTCTCTCTCTTGTTTAGCTAAATTAATCTTGTAGGCATGCCACTCAGTCAGCTTGCGCCCTAGACAGACATACTTGTGTCGCAGACTCACATAATTTACTACTGTCTGCAGGTGGGGCAGCTGTAGTCTACAACTACACAATTATCTTATTTTTCTATTATGGCCATACTCTGTTACATCAATGGCAACTGCTCAATTTCACTTTCACCCTGACTACTACAACAAGGCAGATATCATCTGATCTGAATGATTATATATGGGAAGACGTGAGGTACTATTGATTGATTGTGTAACCATGCAGCCGATAGGCCATCCATGGCTGGCACGGTCGAAATGACATAGGTAGGGAGTGGGCCTCGGAGTCGGAGGGAGGCGATTGATAATGGGTGGGAATGGGTACATACATACACAATATATATGTTGTGTTTGCAAACTACTGTGAGTCAAGGGAGTATTCTGAAATACAACCTTGAAGCAAAAACCTTGAAAAAAACTGTCCTAGTTTCTTCCCAGAGATTTTTCCATTTATCATTCCATTGCTCTTCTAGCATTTTTTTTTAAAATTCTAATCTTATTCTTATCTTCGCCCTTGGCTTTGCACGGTTTATTTTTCTTTGACATTCTCTTCATACAGTGATAGTCTCCACCTATCCTATGATTGAATACCATCCAGGCATCCATCCATTCAAAGTAAACATGGCTATCATTCTTCTTAATCTCTCAACAAACCTTTCATCAACAACATACATTTGTAAAAATTTTTTAAACCACCACCCATTTGTCCTTGCTTGCCTTTGAGTTTGACCCATCAAACCCCCCGGAGGATTCCTATAACCCATACAGTTTCACCCACCCACCCACCCAGGCAGGCATCCTTTCTTTCACCTTTCACCCATCCTTCAACCACCCATGCATCCTATCAGTCACCTATGCATCCCAGGCCCCCTTCCTTCACCCACGCATCCTTCTCTGCCAGTCATATATTACATGTCACCCGTCCTTCCTCCTTCCATCCTTCTTTCCCTTTTAGTTCAACCCATCCATCAACGTCGTCTGACTCTTAGTCTTCTTCATAAAACGTTCCCAGCTGAGTTGAAGTCAGATAGAAGAGGCCATTAGTTACTCAACTCCCACCGCTAATGCTATTGCTAATGCTAAGTAAAGGGTGTCTTCTTCAACCGATGTTCACAACAACTTAGTCTCTCTCAACAGTACAGTGTACACCCTTGCAGCAAGTGTGTATTGTCAATAAGTAAGGAATATAACTTACCACTGCCCGCCACTGCTGCTGGCTCACCCACCCCTGCAGCTGCCGCATCTGCTCACTCCTGGCTGGCGTCGCCTTCCCCGCTGGCCCCAGCACTGGTGGTCAGTACCCCTTGAAAAAGCATTACACATTTTTAAATGCCATATACGCCTCCCCTATTTTTTTTTTTCACTAGCAAGATTGAAAATAGAATGCATACATACACCTCACACATCACTAGTACAAATCAGGTACTAGAGTAGAGTAGACAGTAGAATGTCCTATCCTATCAAAAATAATAAAATATCTGGTTGGGCATTTTGTTGGTGGCAATTTTCGAAAAGCCTCTCAAGAAGAGGACAACCCAAAAGACTGGACTCAGTGGCTAGAGCTATTGGTGAATCTGAGTTTTAAAACTTTTTTAAAAGAAAAAGAGTGGCCAACTGGGCGGACAATTGGACATGAGGTCTCTCGAGTCTCCAGTCCTCTCTCTTGGTTGGAAAATATAATTGTGCCCTCCTCCTCCTCATACTTCCTTCCAGCCATGGTGCACAGTAATCAGTTGTTCACAATCAACTGCTGCTGCTAATAATAATAGTACTAAGCCTAGACGAGAAAAAATAAAAATACACCACTTTGGGGTGTCCAACATGACCATCATTTTATTCACTGATTGAGCATGAGAAAGAAAGTAAAAGAAAGCCTTCTAATCTCAACAAACATGCGTAGAATACCTTAGTTGGGCAAGCAATATGCATAGCAGAGTAGTAGTACTAGTAGTAGTAAAGGACCAATGTGTTCTCTGAGTCTTGGGCCCTGGGAGGCACCTCCAGCTCCCGCTTCAGCAGACCCCGTCTTCTTCTTGCCCCTGGATGCTGATCACGTAAGACATAATAAAGAGACAAAAATTGATGGGTGTGAGACAAATCATAAATATTTTTTTTAAAACGCTCCAAAAATATTTTTGGGCAGGACGGCAATTACAATAAAATTGACCTATCTAATCAGATCGACTAGTAGTATCGCGGTTGCGGACCGTCCTATCTCTTTATTATTCCAGTGTTCCATTCCAATTCCAGAATCCTAAACCTAAGTACCACCTAGCCAGCCTATTCCAAAGACTTTGGAATGAATTTCCAAAATTTATATTTGCTTCTTCTAAGTTGCGATCTCATTCGCAATCATCAATGAATCAACCCCCTTTGACGGGCCAGTCTGCATTTCCATTTATTTTAGTCCTCAAAAATGCATAGATGGACGCATGCATATTGCATACACCAAATTGTTGGTTGGTTGCTGATGTGCTGAGTTGCTATATTATTCACTCACTAACAAACTACAAAAGGTTCTACTAAGGACTGCAGTCAGCAGCATGTGACGGAGGGCGCATCACGCGGACCGCTAAAAAATTACCAACTAATACTAAGTAACTAACTATAAAAACTACCTATCGCCACTAACTTAGTGACAGGACAAAGGAAAGGAGTCTCTCTAGCATTACCTAACTTAAGTTCTCTAACCTCTCTTACATAATCAGCCCAAGTGAGCGCAAACTCGCAAACAAGATTAGTAGCGCCTTTCCCCTGTCTAGAAGAATAACAATCACATAATATGAGATTTTTAAACTTAACTTACCAGCATGTAATCAGCAGCAGCATTCCTGCTATTTGGGGAAAAAATAATATTCGCAATAACACAGAACAGAACACACAATAGTAATAAATTAGCTACTCCCCAAGCCCCATGACCTCAACACCTAGCAGGTCCAGCAGGTCCTGCTCCCGGTCCAGGATGTCGGACCACCGGTGAGTCAGCTGGTTGTGGGTGCGCCGGACCTCACAGCAGCGAAACACTGCCCGGCGCACCCTCGCCCACCGGCAGTGACGCTCCTGGAGCCCATAGCTGGAACCAGGCCTGCTGCCAAGGTTAAGGGGAGGTGGCGCGGCACAAAAAAACGAGGGCGGCCACCTCCACCTCTGAGAATAAGGCCCGGGCCTGCACCCCTTCTGGGAAGGAAGGCGGTTCCTGGTCGCACTCTTACCCTTAGCCATGGTTCTGGGCGGTGGAAAAAAAATGCAGAAGTAAAAATTATAGTCAGGAGAAGTAGGGAAGTAAAAAAAAATAAAAAGCAAATAATCAGAAAAACAGTACAAAAACACAGTAAAAGTAGAAAGAAAACGCAAAATATACACCAAGGAAGAGAGAGAGATAGATAATAAATAAAAAAGATCAGAAAAAAAGTTTTAGAAACAAAGGATTGAAAAGATTTGAGAGGATTCAAAAACAGGCCACAGAACCATAACAAAGAGTAGAAAAACAAGATGGCCGCGCCCATTGGCAACCGCATGGTGAAGTTCATGCAATATTTCCCCCGAACACGCAATCTGCGTTGCTGAACATCAGAAACATCTCGCGAGCATGTGGAACAAGCAACTCCGCATGCTTGCAGATCTCCGCATAGCGTTGCAGAGTTTTTTTACCGCTTCGCATAGTTTCGCATAGCGCGGCTACGCAAACTCCGCCCAGGCTTAGAAAATACCTCTTAAAAATAATTCAAACTCTCATCAATGACTGAACTTAGAACTGTAATTGTGACTTAACTTATTATGATGAAATAGCTCCTGACTTAAGACACGGTGGCAAAGGTCCGTCACCTGAAGCAAGTTATACTCGGAAACCAGCGCAGGAATGGGGCTTAACCCTGTAAGTGATGGTAAGAGAAGGTTGAACCACATTAATTAAATTTTGCCAAAACTCTGCGCTAACACCCTCATTGTGGTACTACTGCTTTCACCAGGAGTTAAGCAGCACGAGTGCGGTGGTGGCAGCATACTGCAGAGTAATCAGTAGAAGTGAACAGGTCCTTTTTAACCAGAGTCGCTGGAGTGAGGTCTGCAGGCTCACTCATTTTTAAAGTTCTGCTGCTGTGTACTTAACTCACCCTTGGCCTAAATTGGTTTGTTTTGAAGTGCTGCACAGAAGTGGTGTACCTGTGCTGGGTGTATGTGTGCCTGGGAAGGGTACAAAACTGGGGTAATGCAGTACTGAGCAGTGTGTGCATGGTGAGTGTATGTACTCAGTGTAGGTGTGCCTATGAGTGCTACAATACATGGAGGATGTTGTGCTGTGCAGTGTGTGCATGGTAAATGCATGTGCTGGATATATGGGTGCCTATGAGTGGTAAAGTACATAAAGGATATAATGCTGTGCAGTGCATGCCTGTTAAATATATGTGCTGGGTGTATGAATGCCTGACAATACATGAAGGGTACAATACTGTGCAGAGTGTGTAGGTTGTATACATGCACTTGGTGTATATACACCACACACATATGTGTGTGTGAAAGATACAACAATACATGAAGGGTCCTGGGTTCCATTTTGGGAGACCCAGGCCTCCATGGTGAAACATGGAGAGGAGGTAGAGAGATCCCCAAACAGATTTGTGTATTGTTGCATTCCTATGGTCTGAATGGGACACACACTGAAGAGGGGAGAGACAGGCTTCTCCTGTACACTTCAAAGGGTACTCTTTCATTAAGTGAAAGGTCACAAAGAAGGGGCCTGGGCACATCTCAGAAAGGAGATGGGGCTGATAAGAGAATCATAAAGAGTAGGACTGGGGGTCCTGGCTATCCTTTAGATGCACATATCACTGTGGCTGACATCCAGGTGTGAACTTCAGTCACTCCAATGGCCTGTGTTGTAGGCCTATCAGCTTTGAAGCCTCTCCTGCTGTGACAGACAGCTTTTCAAGAGAAAGAGAAAGCAGAGGAGTGGACACTTCAAAAGAAGTGGACCCCCAACATAAAACTTCAAAGACTCAGACCCTCAATGTTATGTTATTTGCATTTATAATGCACACGGCTACTCAAGAGTGTCCCGGCGCGATACCTTAAATGAGCGCTGAGGGTCAACAGAGGGATTACACAAAAAGCAGAGTTTTCAGCCGTTTCCTGAAAAGCTTTGGATCCTGGACGCTTCGAAGGTCTAGGGGAAGTGAGTTCCAGGCCACCGCTGCCTTGTAGGCCAGGGAGCTACCACCCATTCTCATAAGGCGGAAGCGAGGAATAACTGCCAGGAGCTGCGCCGCAGAGCGCAGTTGTCTCGGGGGCACATAGAACTTGAACCTTTTCCTAAGATATGCCCGGCCAGATTGGTACAGAGCTGCATGCGCCATGGTGAGGGCTTTGAATTTAACCCTTTCTGCCTCGGGATGCCAGTGAAGATCGTGCACATGTTGCTTTATGCTAGCTCTTCCTGGAATGTTAAGTAAAGACCTTGCGGCTGTGTTCTGTACTACCTGCAGTTTCCTCAGCTGGTACCCAGGTAGGCCAATGTACAGAGCATTCGCGTAATCAATAAGCGAAAGGATCAGGGCGCGGGTAACCATTTCTTTGGCGGCCCTAGGCAGGAGAGGGAGAAATTTTCTAAGTGACCTTAGGGTGCCGAAGCATTGCCCCGCTAGCTTTTTGATCTGAGTCGTGAACCGGAGATCTTCATTGAACCAGATCCCTAGATTTTTAACAGGCTGACCTTCGGAATTGGGTAGTGGATATTCAGCCAGCCAGAGTGATTCCTTGAACTGCGAGGGAAAAGTCCTGTACAAGAGGATTTCTGACTTGTCCTCATTGCACTTGAGCTGTGCAGAAAGGAGCCATTGAAAAACGGCCGTAAGACAGGCTCTTGCTCGAGCAGGGGATAACTCATTTTTACTCCATGTAAAGAGGAGCTGGGTATCATCAGCATATGCGATGATCTTAGCGCCCAGCTCCTCTGCCAAATAAATCAGCGGGGTGACATATATATTAAAGAGGAGGGGACTCAAGGTAGAACCCTGCGGCACTCCAGTGGTCACAATTTGCGGAGCAGAAGAGGACGGGGGCAGCCAAACCTGCTGCGATCTGTCTTCCAGAAATGATTTAAGCCAGTTCCAGGCAAATCCAGTGATACCAATATCTGAGAGACGGGCCAATAGCAAAGGCCGCAGAGAGGTCTAATAAAATCAGAGCCGCTCTGCCACCAGCGTCCAAACACTCTCTAATTGCTTCAGAGATTTCAACAAGGGCCGTCTCTGTACTATAATTGGCTCTGAACCCCGAATGAGCTGGATGGAGCAGGCCAAAACCTTCCACAAAGTTGGTAAGCTGTTTGTTAACCACCTTCTCACAGACTTTCGCCACGGCCGGGAGAAGAGAAATAGGGCGGTAGCTAGCTGGGATCGAAGGATCTAGAGAAGGCTTTTTCAGCAGAGGCAAAAGTTTGGCCTGCTTAGAGGAACAGTAGCGGTCTGCAAGGACATATTAATCAGAGTATTGACCTCTGGATTAACTGCCTCAGCAACTGAGGCTAACAACCTGGCCAGACAAGGATCTGACGGGGAGCCAGATTTGAGTGATTTTAGAATTATCAGGGAGTCTTGCGGGGCAATAGGTAAAAAGGCCATCAGGGAAGGTGATATGTGGGAGCTCGATGTAGGAACTGTAAGGGCAGAATTCCCTGCTAGGGCGGTGGTGCTAATCCTAAAATTCGCCTGGATCGCATGAATCTTATCAATGAAGAAACTAGACAGTTTCTCACACCAGGCGGCCGAGGTAGGAAGAGTCATAGTCTCAGCACTAGGGGCCAAGAAACTCTGCACGATAGAAAAAAATTCTTTGGCATTGTTTTTAGAATGAGCGATCCGCTCTGCATAGTACAGGCTCTTAGCTTGCAGTATAGCTGCATAGTACAATTTCTGCGCTTTCCTTAATGTTGCTTTTGCTAGTGGACAATATGTTAGTCTCCAACACCGTTCTAGTATTTTGCAGTAACGTTTCTGCATTTTGAGCTCATCAGAAAACCATGGTTTCGAGGGGGAGTCTCTGGCTCGCCTAGGAGGTGAGGGGGAAGAGAGATGCTCAACCGCCTGTGCAATCCAACTAGTAAAGCTCTCCAGGGCTCCTCCTAGATCCTTGGTCAAGGCTGGTCGAGTCTCTGCCAGGGCCAGACTAAAAGCGGCCGGGTCAATTTTGTGAGACGGTCTGCCTTGACAAGGCTGGTTCGAGGAATAAAGATTCTCTATGGTCCACGGAAATTGGACCACACAGTGATCGGTCCAAGTTACTTGGAGGGGCACTTTGACAGAAATGGGGAAGTTTGAACATATCGGGTCCAAGATATGTCCTCCACAATGCGTGGGGA